>SJYV01045352.1:1884375-1978022 GCA_006410875.1 Neotragus pygmaeus | reverse complement strand
ACCACCCCCCCCCACCCCCACCCAGAGGATGGTGGTCCCTCCATCATGTACTTGCCTCCCCCGCTCATCTCAGAAAAAAATCGGGAAAACCTTAAACTCCCTTGGACAGTGAGGATATTTCCTGGCGGGGGAGGGGGGCCGGAAATAAAGTCATCTGGGTTTGAGCTGAAATGCTACCAGCTCATCAGAGGGATGGTGGCTAGCACAGGCCTTCTGCTCCTTCTAATGACAGAGGGAGAGATAAGGGGTTGGAGGGTGAGGGTGAAGATGAACAGTTCTGAGAGGGTGGGCGGGTGCCATATGCGTTCATGTGTGCCTGTGTGTGTGTGAGAGACAGAGTTTCAGGGAGACAGAAACACACCCCTCTGGGGAGCATGGTAGAGTGAAAGAGCTGAGAAGATTAAGCCACCAGACCTCAAGTTGCTTTCGGGCAAACTTCTCTTTCCTCTGAGTCTCCATCTCCCCTGCAGTTAGATGAACAGCTGGAGCTGTGTGGTTTCCAAAGTTCTTCCAACCCTGAGCTTCCATGTTTCTATGAATGAACCCTGACATGAGACTCTATCTGACCACAAGCAATTTATTTCAACGTTTTATGCTTTGGGTTTTAAAAAAATTTCTGTCTGTGTGCTAAGACACTTCATTTGTGTCTGACTCTTTGCGATCCTATGAGCTGTAGCCTGCCAGGCTCCTCAGTCCGTGGGATTCTCCAGGCAAGAATATTGGAGTGGGTTGCCATGCCCTCCTCCAGGGGATCTTCCCCACCCAGGGATTGAGCCTGAGTCTCTTAAGTCTCCTGCATTAGCCAAGTTTTTTACCACTAGCACCACCTGGGAAGCCTTTTAAAATTCTAAATGAAGAATCATAATTCTAATTCAGGAAACTGTCGTGATGATAAAAGGAGGTTAAAATGTAAAATCATTGGAAAAACTCAATGATACTTTTAAAATGTAGGATGCTTGAGCAAGTAACTTCATTTTCCTAGGCCCTAGTGAAGCATAGATCCCAACATTGGTATCACAACATCTCTTATGAGAAGTGAGTGGGGTCATCCCACAAAAGTTGTAAAACAGGTTTTGGCACATGGCAGGCTCTAAACAAATCTGTTCTTAGTTCTGTGCTTCAAGATGCTTGTGGAACAGTATAATAGTGCAGGGGACCCCCTGGGATTGACTTGTAGGAGGAGGCTTTGTGCAGGGCAGGCGTGGGCCTGAAAGAACATCTGGCTCCCCACTGAGCCTTCTTGTGAGGGTCCTTCTCCCTATTCAAGGCACGACACAGTATGGCTCTTGCAGAGTGGGAAAATTTGGGTAATTTGGGGTCAACACCCCATCAACAGCAAAGCCCCAACAGGCACTGTGCTATCCAAAGAGATTAGAAACACCCAGGGCACATGGTAACATCTTCCCCATCTCTCAGGTCTTCTTTCTTCTATATTGGCTTCATTCTCAGGCAGATGCTCTCCCTGGGATATCAAAACTGACATCTGGAAGCAGGAAGTTAAAGAGGTCTGTGGCTCCCTCACCTCCATTCAAGGAGAGTTCCCGGGTTCCCCCTTGAAAAAGTGAAAGCATTAGTCATTCATTCATGTCCAACTCTTTGTGACCCCATGGACTGTAGCCTGCCAGGCTCCTCTGTCCGTGGAATTCTCCAGGCAAGGTACTGTAATGGATTTGCGTTTCCTTTCTTCAGGGGATCTTCCCAACTCAGAGATCAAACCCAGGTCTCCTGCATTGCAGGCAGATTCTTTACTGTCTGACCCGCCCTAGTTCTAGCTAAAGTCCTGGGTTTGACTCTCACTGACCTGGCCTGGGGTCACATGCCCACCCTAGACCTGTCATAACACCACAGAGGTGTAACTCACTGGTTGGCCCACCCTGAGACACAGTTGATGAGTTAGCATCATCTGAACTGCCTAGGACTTGGCCTAAGAATAAAGTGGGTAGTGGTCCCCGAAGAAGTGCTGAGATCTTGGAAATGATGGGTTTGTGTTTGAGCTGAGATTTCCTTGATCTTCTGTCTCAGGTAGGCTTTCCCAGAAACAGACCCAGAGATAAGGATTTATATGAGAGTCATTTATCAAGGAAGACTATACTGGCCTTCCCTGGTGGCTCAGTGATAAAGAACTCAACTATCAAAGCAGGAGATGTGGGTTCAGTCCCTGGGTTGGGAAGATCCCCTGGAGAAGGAAATGGGTACCCACTCAAGTATTCTTGCCTGGAAAACCCCATGGACTGAGGAGCCTGGCGGGCTCCAGTACATGGGGTCATGAAGAGTCAGACACGACTTGGCAACTGAACACACACACACAGTTTATCAAGGAAGCACCCCCAGGGAACAGCTGTAAGGGCAGAGGGAAAGCAGGAGAATGGAGAGGAGAGGCCAGATTCTGGCCACGTCCTGGGCAGGCTCCCTGATCCCACATGGGACCCTGCCAGCGTGAGTTGCACTTCCAGAGAGCCCCACCCTGAGACCAGGGGGCTGGCCTCTGATCAGTCCAGAGCTTCCTTTAACCTAGAAGACTGTAAGCTTCCAGGCTCTTCTGCGTTTCCTTGTGTGAACTCCGTGACTCCAGCAGCCCAGGGTGGTTCTGGGGAGAAGAGGAAATGGTAGCGCTCTCATGAAGCAAGAGCGGGCTGGACCATCCCCTGACCAGGGGGATCCAGGCAAGTCCCCGACAGTGCTCCCTAGAAGGCCAGGGTCCAGGATCATTCTTCTCCCTTCACGCCACGCCCTCCACTTTGTCAGTCCAGAGAGGAACACGTTGCCTTCGCTGAGAATGAGGACACTTGGCTCTCAAATTCCTACGTCAGAGAACACTGAGGAATTTGATTCGTGTTGAAGCACCATAATGACCACTTACCAAAGAAGCGCTTCGGTTGCCAAGCCAAGCGTGCTCTCTGCACAGAGCAGTCTCATCGTTTCCTAAACGATCCTGCTGTGCAGATCACCTCAGACTTACCCATTGCAGAAGCAAAGAGACATGCAGTAGAAACGGGTGTGCCAGAGGAAACTTGGCTTCCCTTCTACCATGCGCCGGGGAGAGAGCTTCCAGTGGGTGGGCAGAGCTTCCAGTGGGCGGGCAGCCTGCTCGTTACCGGCTGGTGAACGTGAGCCTTGCCTGTCACTGGCAGTTTGTCCTCAGGACACGCCACCTGCCCTGGGGAGGGGATGATGTGGTGGAACCAAGCCACTCTGTCCCCCATGGCTTGTTGGCTCCACGGCAGTGGGATTGTCCAAGGCCTGCTCTCCCTGGCCAGACTCCCTGGATTGCTAATGAGCTATTTCCAGCAACTGCCCTAATTGTTTCCACAACAAACTGTTCACCACCAATTATATCCCAGCCGTTGGTGGTCTCCAACCGTGTTTGGAGATGCAGACTGTGAAGTGCCTGACAATTTTTCAACCAGTCCTCAGCCCTAGTTAGAGAGTCAACTGCCGTCATCCAACAAGGTGAATGCTCACATCATTTGTTTGAATGACTTTCCCAACCAGGAACACCCTTCCCAATTCCCTGCCTTCATGGACCCTGCTTGTCCTGCCAAGCCTGTTGATCATTCTTACCTCTTCTGACATTCATTTGCTGCTGCTGCTGCTGCTGCTGCTGCTGCTAAGTCGCTTCAGTTGTGTCCGACTCTGTGCGACCCCATAGATGGCAGCCCACCAGGCTCCCTGTCTCTGGGATTCTCCAGGCAAGAACACTGGAGCGGGTTGCCATTTCCTTCTCCAATGCATGAAAGTGAAAAGTGAAAGGGAAGTCGCTCAGTCGTGTCCGACCCTCAGCAACCCCATGGACTGCAGCCTTCCAGGCTCCTCCCTCCTCTGTCCATGGGATTTTCCAGGCAAGAGTACTGGAGTGGGGTGCCATTGCCTTCTCCGACATTCATTTACCTCCTCCTTTTTATAGGGAAAGTGAAAGTGTTAGTCTCTCAGTCTTTTGCGACTCCTTGAAACCCCAGGCACCATAGCCCGCCGTGCTTCTGTCCATGGAATATTTTTTCAGGCAAGAATACTGGACTGGGTTGCCATTTCCTCCTCCAGGGGATCTTCTTGACCCAGGGATCAAACTCACTTCTACATCTTCTACCTTGCAGGTGGATTCTTTACCACTGAGCCCCTGGTACAAATTTCTCATTAAAAGAAATGTAAGGCCAATGTGTGTTACTTGCTCAATTGTGTCTGACTCTTTGCCATCCCATGGGGTTTAGCCCATCAGGCTCCTCCATCCATGGGATTTTGAGTTGCCATTTCCTTCTCCAGGAGATGTTCCTGACCCACAGATTGAACTCGAGTCTCCTGCACTGCAGGCAGATTCTTTACCATCTGAGCCACCAGGGAAGCCTTCACACTTACTAGGTTGGCGTTTAAAAGGAATGAAATTCTGACACATGCCTTGAAGACATTACGCTAAAAGAAATGATCCAGTCACGAAAAGACAAACACTATATAAATCTGCTTACATGAGGTGTCCAGAGTAGTCAAATTCATGGAGACAGAAAGTAGAATAGTGATTACCGGGGGCTGGGGGAGGGTGGAATTGGGGGTATTATTAATGGGTATGGAGTTTCAGTTTGGAAGGATGAATAAGATCTGAGGCTGTGTGGGTGGTGATGGTTGCATAACAATGTAAATGTATTTAATGCTACTGAATTGTTCACTTGAAAATGGTTGAAGTGGTAGATTTTACATTATATATACTCTAACATAATAAAAATATTTTAAAGAAATGTAAAACAATTGCCATAAACCAAATTTGCCAGGGGCTCCTGGAGCTGAGGGTAAAGATCAGCCTGGCTGCCTCCGTGCTTCGTGCTGAAACCGTGGCAACAATCTGGGTCTGGCCCTTTAATGCCAGTCCCACAGAGGGAAAGTCTTTCAGCAGAAGCTGTGAACATGCACACTGGGAAGCCAGGCAGACCCTCTCTGTGGAAATCAGCGTGTATTTGAAGGTTTTAGTGCCCGATTTAGCCTCACCCAGGGGTGACCTTCTACACAGGGCCAAAAGAAAAGTGATTTCTTTGATCGTCCATCTGACCACAAACTGACCTCCTGTGCTTTTCAATTCATTTTAAATCACACTGTTCTGGCCAAAGTGATTCCACCTCTTAGCAAAGAATATTTCACATTTTGACCAGTAATTCTGGGCCAATTTCAGACTTGTTCACTTGAATAGCAAGNAATCTGAAGTGACCTCCGTGATCAATGGCGTGGCATCCGAGTTGCTGGCAGGACAGCCGTTGGTGGGTGGCGCTGGGACAGCGATGGGAGAATGTTTTCTTTCTGAAACTCAAGTCCCAGCCACCCAACCTCTTCAGGTCCTTTCACAAGTCCTCTGTTGGCATCAGTGTTTCTCCAAGTGAGAGCCACGCGCTTGTGGGATTGAGACACATTCATTCACCAGTGCCTGAACTCTGTCCTGCCCCATCAGAATGAGCAGGATGGCGGCCTCAGGATCCAGCCTGGGGTCCCCTGCCCTCCTGTGGTCCCTCCACCATGGAGCCTGGAGAAGCGCAGCCGTGCTGGGCCATCGCTTCCGATGCTGCTCTGGAGACACGTGGCTCTGGGGAAACCAGTTGCCCCGTCTCGGGAACACGTGGGGCCCACGTGCTGAGGACCATGGTCTCCCAGGAGCCACTCCCGTAGCTGCACGACGTGCCGTCGGGGACCTGGGTCTCCCGGGCCAGTCAAGCTTTTAGGCTGCACAACTCCAGTGGGCAGACTGATGCCACCTTCCCGAGAAGACTGGAGGCAGGACCACGTGGCGAAGCTGTTCTTCAGAAGCTGCGAATGTGTCTGTTGCCTCCAGCTGCTGGCTTGGTTTGGGGCTGGCTTGTCATGCAGGAGTTGACTGCTACCAGGGAGAGTCGGTCTTTGTCCTCGGGTGACTCCCATGCTCCCCCGTGGTTGGGGGGCTCACCCTGGGCTGGTGTCCGAGCTCCTGAGACCGGCAGGTGAGGGGCCAGCCCCACGCCCTCGCCAGGCCTCCGTCTCACTTCAGGACCACGGTGAGGGCCTCTCAACTGCCCCCCCTCATTTCCACGTGTGACTCAGCCTGGTTCTCCCCATGCCAGTGGCTCCTCGTCTGCACACCTGCAGCAGCTCCCCTCATCCCCTCCTGATCCGCAGCCCCCTTCACAGTCTACAAGCCCCATAGCCTATGATCTCCAGAGTCCTCCTGACCTCGCTCCCGACCGCGCCCCCCTCCTCCCCTGCCCGCCTCCTTCCAGCTCCCGGCACAGGCCCGGCCCCCTCGTGTGCACCTGTCTGTGACTGTCTGTCCCCCATGGACCACCTGCACCAGGAAGATGTGGGCCGCTCCGTGTGGCTCGTCACCATCTTCCTGATGCCCAGAGACGCCCCTGACACGTGGCCATGCTTTGATCAATATTTGTCAAATACCTGGGAAAAATGCACGCCTGGCAAATCTGCCTTTAGAGCTNCGTGTGGCTCGTCACCATCTTCCTGATGCCCAGAGACGCCCCTGACACGTGGCCATGCTTTGATCAATATTTGTCAAATACCTGGGAAAAATGCACGCCTGGCAAATCTGCCTTTAGAGCTCAGCTCCTGTGCTTCCCTTGCCCGCTGACTTTCTGTCAGTGGATCTCTCAGTCTGTGTCCGTGCCCCCAGGTTGGTTAATTTCGGTTGGAACCATGATACCATGCTTTGACATTTCCATGAAGACACTTAAAGTTAGAACTCATTGTGGGGTTCCCTCCTCTGGGTGCTCTACGCCCCCGCATGTGGGGTCACTCCCTTGGGTCCGGCCCCTCCAACCCTGGGCACAGCTCACGGGGGCGTCCCACCTTGCCTTCGGCCTCCTCCCATCCCTGGAGCTCTCCTCGGGCAGGTGAACGCCTTGCATCTCTGGCAGGGGTCATCAAACGTTGGTCCATGGGCCAGTCTGGCCAGGCACCTGCTCCTGTAAGTGAAGCTCATCGGAGCACAGATATGCATTAACCCACCGTCTCTTCTCCCAGCTAATGGCAGAGTAGAGTGGCCACTTCCCGGATGCAAGGGCTGAAAAACTACGATTGCTGTTTGCTCTTTTTCGGAAGTTGGCCCACCTCTGATCCAGGACATGGGAGACAGCACACAGTGCTTGCATCTCTGGAGGAACCCTGCAGAGGATCGCTGTGAGAGGGAAGTGGCATGAAAGTGATCCAACCCCTCCAGAGTTGGAAATTTCAGCTGTTTCTTTGTAATGCCATAATTATGCCCCAACTCCATGCCCCAAATGTTCTAAATGTTGTTGTTTTTTAATTAACAGGAGCTTTGGAAATCCCAAATAAACAACTGGGGCAAATTTTGCTGTGAAATATAGCCTATGGTTAATGGGAACTTTCAAAATTTATCTTTTTACCAAGTCGTATAATTTTAACTTGCCCTTAAAATGGATAAACAGGCTGAGAAGTTTCCAACGAGGGTGATTTTTCTTTGACGCCAAGGCTGAATGTGTGCACTTAACTATCCCGCAGGAGAAGTTAGATTTCTGAGGGTCTTGAGAACAAAGGTCTGGACCCCTCTAAGTCAGAGGCAGTGTCCTGATATAGTGCTCTTTAGAGTCCAGACTTCTCAAAGCATGGAACCTCTTTATGCACAAAAGGAGACTTTTTCCAGTGAATGCAGAGTGGCTTACCTGGGGCATAATCATTTATACAGAGTTGAAACTGAATTTACAAGAGGAGCAAGAAGATGAATATCAAAGGCAAGGTCATTAAAAATCATTAAAAACCATTAATTACGACTCTTGCCCTTCCCAGGGCACCCCGAGATTGGGGAGCTGGAGGAATTCCCATGGGAGGTGATTCTGGGCCGGAATCCGCCCAGGTGCAGGGCAGGGGAGTCCCCTGGGAGAGCCTGGCCTGGCAGCCGGGGAGCGCCTGGGAGCTGTGTGAGCCGTCAGGAGAGAAAGAGGGCCTGGAGACAGACTGGCCTCATGGGGATGGGGAGGTCGGCGGGGTGGGNTGCCATTGCCTTCTCCGACATTCATTTACCTCCTCCTTTTTATAGGGAAAGTGAAAGTGTTAGTCTCTCAGTCTTTTGCGACTCCTTGAAACCCCAGGCACCATAGCCCGCCGTGCTTCTGTCCATGGAATATTTTTTCAGGCAAGAATACTGGACTGGGTTGCCATTTCCTCCTCCAGGGGATCTTCTTGACCCAGGGATCAAACTCACTTCTACATCTTCTACCTTGCAGGTGGATTCTTTACCACTGAGCCCCTGGTACAAATTTCTCATTAAAAGAAATGTAAGGCCAATGTGTGTTACTTGCTCAATTGTGTCTGACTCTTTGCCATCCCATGGGGTTTAGCCCATCAGGCTCCTCCATCCATGGGATTTTGAGTTGCCATTTCCTTCTCCAGGAGATGTTCCTGACCCACAGATTGAACTCGAGTCTCCTGCACTGCAGGCAGATTCTTTACCATCTGAGCCACCAGGGAAGCCTTCACACTTACTAGGTTGGCGTTTAAAAGGAATGAAATTCTGACACATGCCTTGAAGACATTACGCTAAAAGAAATGATCCAGTCACGAAAAGACAAACACTATATAAATCTGCTTACATGAGGTGTCCAGAGTAGTCAAATTCATGGAGACAGAAAGTAGAATAGTGATTACCGGGGGCTGGGGGAGGGTGGAATTGGGGGTATTATTAATGGGTATGGAGTTTCAGTTTGGAAGGATGAATAAGATCTGAGGCTGTGTGGGTGGTGATGGTTGCATAACAATGTAAATGTATTTAATGCTACTGAATTGTTCACTTGAAAATGGTTGAAGTGGTAGATTTTACATTATATATACTCTAACATAATAAAAATATTTTAAAGAAATGTAAAACAATTGCCATAAACCAAATTTGCCAGGGGCTCCTGGAGCTGAGGGTAAAGATCAGCCTGGCTGCCTCCGTGCTTCGTGCTGAAACCGTGGCAACAATCTGGGTCTGGCCCTTTAATGCCAGTCCCACAGAGGGAAAGTCTTTCAGCAGAAGCTGTGAACATGCACACTGGGAAGCCAGGCAGACCCTCTCTGTGGAAATCAGCGTGTATTTGAAGGTTTTAGTGCCCGATTTAGCCTCACCCAGGGGTGACCTTCTACACAGGGCCAAAAGAAAAGTGATTTCTTTGATCGTCCATCTGACCACAAACTGACCTCCTGTGCTTTTCAATTCATTTTAAATCACACTGTTCTGGCCAAAGTGATTCCACCTCTTAGCAAAGAATATTTCACATTTTGACCAGTAATTCTGGGCCAATTTCAGACTTGTTCACTTGAATAGCAAGAATAAAATTTGTGAGTTCTTTCTGGATTTTTCTGATCTCAGGCAGCAGGGAAGGAAATAGTCGTAAGTGGCATGAGCCTACGGCTGAAGATGAGAATTGGAAAGTCCTCCCTGCTTAGATGTGAACTAGTGCCCATTTGGACCACATCCAAAGTTAGAGGAAGACTGGTGTGACTCCAGGGCAGGGACCTGAATTCGCTTTCCTTGGGTCACACTCAGCGTCTTCCCAGAAAGAAAGACCTCATTTTCTTCTGCATCATTTATGACGTTTCTGGCTGCAAGTAACAGCAACTCATCTCTAGCTGGGGAGAATTCAGCCTCTCACATGACAAAGAGGAGGGGATGACTGCAGGGTCAGCAAACCAGCTGCTCAGCGTCATAAGCAAAGACTTATTCTCTGTCCATCTCTCCATTTCCTCCACGGGCACAAGATGGCTGCTGCAGCTCCAGGCTCCATGCACACATCAGGCCATGGGAGAGAATAATTTCCAGAACCCAGCCCCACCCCAGCTGACTTTTCATTGGCCTGAATTGCATCACACATCAATGTGTAAACCAGGAGTCAGCAAACTTTTTCTGTCAAGGGCCAAGAGAGTAAATATTTCTGGCTTTGAAGACATGTGTTTGGTTGTACTCAGCTCTGCCAAAAAGCAGCCATCAGTAATGCATTAACAAATGACAGTGGCTCTGTTATGAAAACACTTTATTGATAAAAACAGACTGGACTTTCCTGGTGGTCCAGTGGTTAAGACTTCATGCTTCCATGGTAGGGTGCATGAGTTTAATCCCTAGTCAGGGAAACTAAAGTCCTGCTTGCCACATGGCAAGGCAAAAAAAAAGAACTTAAAAAACAGGCAAGTTGGATTTGGCCTATGGGCTGTAGTTTACCCATCCATGCTCTGGATCAACCATCCTGAAACATATCACAAGCAATTTATTGTTGTTTTATAATAATACTTGT
Organism: Neotragus pygmaeus; assembly: GCA_006410875.1. Taxonomy (NCBI): domain Eukaryota; kingdom Metazoa; phylum Chordata; class Mammalia; order Artiodactyla; family Bovidae; genus Neotragus; species Neotragus pygmaeus. The sequence continues at coordinate 1,967,781 of SJYV01045352.1, read as the reverse complement.
AAGTGGCTTATTCTATTTTTTGCTGGCCTCTAACAAAAGATATTGGAGAAGTTCTAATTCATAACGTTGAATGTATGATCACCTAATAGGCATTTTAACAGAACACAGCAAAACTGGGACACCAAATGAAATAAAAATTTCAAAGAATTTCTTACATTCTAATGAGCACCAAAGTAGACACCAAGGGAAGACTCAGAATTCAGTTAAACCATGTTCTGTGCTTACTTTGTAGCTTACTTTACAAATTAACATTTGCAAAACATCTAGGGCTCACTATAATCCCCTTCGAAGTCCAAATTCTCTTCTCTAGAAGTTATTTTCATATCTCCTTTAAAGTTAAGACTGAAAAGAACTCAGTCCAAACCCCTAAATTTTATAGATGAAGGAATGTAGGCTCAAAAAAGACAAGCTACTTTCCCCAGATCACACAGCCACACAGTGCCAAAATTAAGACCCAAAGCCAGGCTGTGGTAGGTTGTAATATCGTTCAAAATATCTGCTGCCCCTCCCAAGAGGTGGAATCTACAAACTCCTGCAAGGAAAAATTTGACATTTGCCTTGGCATGCCCCTCCCTGGAGCCAGAGTACATAACCCACCTCCTTGCTGAACTCCAGAGTGGCCAACTGACTTGCTGTCCATGAAGCGTGGTGAAGTGGTCACATGGCCCTTCTGATTACTCCCCAGGCCTGGGCTACAGGGGGAAGAAGGTAAGTAGCACCAATGCAGCTGACCTGTGATAGACATGTCATGTGCGTGTGAAATAAACCCCTGAAATGTGAAGCTGTTTGTTACAACAGCTTAACTGAGCCTAATCCTGACCAATACACAGGCTTTACAACCCTGAACACTGGGCTCTTTCTCACCTGGAGAGTCTCAGGTTTCCAACGGTGCTGTTCAGAACTGTTGTTGCTCAACCACTCAGTCGACTGTGTCCAACTCGGTGACCCCTACAGACTGCAGCACCTCAGGCTTCCTTGTCCTTCCTTGTCCTATCTCCCAGAGTTTGCTCAAATTATATCCATTGAGTCAGTGATGCCATCCTACCATCTAATCCTCTGTCATCTGCTTCTCCTCCTGCCTTCAATCTTTCCCAGCATCAGGGTCTTTTCAAATGAGTCAGTTCTTCATATCAGGCAGCCAATGTATTGGAGCTTCAGCTTCAGCATCAATCCTTCCAATGAATATTCAGAGTTGATTTTGTCAAGGATTGACCGGTTTAATATCCCTGTAGTCCAAGGGACTCTCAAGAGTCTTCTCCAACACCACAGTTCATAAGCATCAATTCTTTGGCACTCAGCCTTCTTTATGGTCCAACTCTCACATCCATACGTGACTACTGGAAAAACCATAGCTTTGAGTATACTGAACTTTGTTGGCAAAGTGATGCCTCTGCTTTTTGATATGCTGTTTAAGTTTGTCATAGCTTTCCTCCCAAGCATTAAACATCTTTTAATTTCATGGCTGTAGTCACAATCTGCAGTGATTTTGGAGCTCAAGAAAAGAAAGTCTGTCACTGTTTACGCATCTATTTGCCATGAAGATATAGGACCAGGTGCCATAATCTTGGTTTTTTGAAAGCTGAGTTTTAAGTCAACTTTTTCACTCTCCTTTTTCATCTTCATTAAGAAGATCTCTAGTTCTTTGCTTTCTGCCATTACTGTGATATCATCTGCATATCAGACGTTATTGATATTTCTCCTGGCAATCTTGATTCCAGCTTGAACTTCATCAAGCCAGGCATTTTGCAGATGTACTCTGCATGGAATTTAAACAAACAGGCTGACAATGTGCAGCCCTGACGTACTCCTTTCCAAATTTTGAACCAGTCCATTTTTCTATGTCTGGTTCTAACTGTTACTTCTTGACCTGCACATAGGTTTCTCAAGAGGCAGGTAAGGTGGTCTGGTATTCTTATTTCTGGAATATATTTCACAGTGTGTTGTGATCCATACAGTCATAGGCTTTAGCATAGTCAGTGAGGCATAAGTAGAGGTTTTTCTGGAAATTCCTTATTTTTTCTGTGATCCAATGGATGTTGGTAATTTGATCTCTGATTCTTCTGCTTACAAGTTCTAAAATCCAGCTTGTATATCTGGAAGTTCTTGGTTCATGTACTGCTGTTTTGAAGGATTTTGAGCATTACCTTGCTAGCATTTGAAATTAGTGCAACTGCATGGTAGTTTGAGCATTCTTTGACATTTCCCTTCTTTGGAATTGAAAAGAAAAGAAAACTAACCTCTTCCAGTCCTGTGGCCACTGCTGAGTTTTTCAAATTTGCTGGCATATTGAATACAGAACTTTTACAGCATCATCTTTTAGGATTTGAAGTAGCTCAGCTGGAATTCCATCATTTCCACTAGCTTTGTTTGTAGTAATGCTTCTTAAGCCCCACTTAACTTCACACTCCAGGATGTCTGGCTCTAGGTGAGTGATCACACCATCGTGGTTATCACGGCATTAAGACCTTTTTTTGTACAGTTCTTCTGTGTATTCTTTCCACCTCTTCTTGATATTTTCTGCTTCTGTTAGGTCCATACCATTTCTGTTCTTTATTGAGCCCATCTTTGCATGAAATATTCCCTTGATATCTCTAATTTTCTTGAAGGGATCTCTATTCATTTCCATTCTATTGTTTTTCTCTATTTCTTTGCATTTTTCACTTAAGAAGGCTTTCCTATCTCTTCTTGCTTTTCTTTGGAATTCTGCATTCAGATAGGTATATCTTTCCTTTTCTTCTCTGACTTTCACTTTTCTTCTTTTCTCAGCTTTTTGTAAGCCCTCCACAGACAACCATTTTGCTTTGTTGTGTTTCTTTTTCTTGGGGATGGTTTTGATTACCACTTCCTGTATAATGTTATGAAACCCTGTCCATAGTTCTTCAGACACTCTCATCTATCAGATCTAACCCCTTGAAATCATAAAGGATTTGTTTTAGGTCTTACCTGAATGGCCTAGTGGTTTTCCCAACTTTCTTCAATTTAAGTATGAATTTTGAAATAAGGAGTTCATGATCATGATCTGAGCCATAGTGAACTTCCGGTCCTGTTTTTACTGACTGTATAGAGCTTCTCCATCTTTGGCTGCAAAGAAAATAATCAATTTGATTTCAGTATTGATCACTGGGTGATGTCCATGTGTAGAGTCATCTCTTGTGTTGTTGGAAGAAGGTGTTTGCTATGACCAGTTTCTTCTCTTGGCAAAACTCTATTAGCCTTTGTCCTGCTTCATTTTGTACTCCAAGGCCAAACTTGCCTGTTACTCCAGTTTATCTCTTGACTTCCTACTTTTGCATTCCAGTCCCCTATGGTGAAAAGGACATCTTTTGGGGGTGTTAGTTCTAGTAGTTTTGTAGGTCTTCACTGAACTCAACCTCATCTTCTTTGACATTAGTGGTTGGGGCATAGACTTGGATTACTGTGATATTGAATGGTTTGCCTTGGAAATGAACAGAGATCATTCAGTCGTTTTTGAGATTGCACCCAAGTACTGCATTTCGGACTCTTTTGTTGACCATGAGGGCTACTCCATTTCTTCTAAGGGATTCTTGCCCACAGTAGTAGACATAATGGTCATCTGAATTAAATTCACCCATTCCAGTCCAATTTTATTCATTGATTCCTAAAATGTCGATCTTCACTCTTGCCATCTCCTGTTTGACCACTTTGAATTACCTTGATTCTTGAACCTGACATTCCAGGTTCCTATGCAATATTGTTCTTTAAGCACTGGGCTTTGCTTTCACCACCAGACACATCCATAACTGAGCATTGTTTCTGCTTTGGCTCAGCCTCTTCATTCCTTACGGAGCTATTTCTCCACTCTTCTCCAGCAGCATATTGAACACCTATTGCCCACCTATAACCCACCTCATTTGATGGCTCTTTGCTTTGTTGCACTTTGTACATACTGAGTGTTTTACAAACCAAAGGTTTATTGACCTGGGAGGTTCATCTTTCAGTGTNGCGCGGGATGGTGGACCAGATCTAACCCCTGAGATGACAGCCCCTGCCCCCATAGGCACATCTGACTCATCTCACACAGCCTCCTCTTCCTCTAAAATCAGCTGATGGCGTCCTTTGGAACTCTTATATTCGGACTTTGTTTTCTGCGGCTAGTAACATCGCAAAGGCAGAACCTGGCTTCTCAGCAAGGACTTCAGGCTTATCAAACTCGACTACCTGAAAGGCAGAGAAGATTAGCTGAAATTGTCAGAAAAAAGCTACCCACCATAGAGCCCAAACCACTGAAACCTCTGGAGAGGTGACACCAACTTTCTGTACCTTCCCGTTTTCCATGACCAGGACACGGTCACAGTTGAGGACTGTGTTGAGCCGGTGGGCAATGGTTAACACAGTGCAGTCTTTGAAGGCATCTTTGATGGTGTTCTGAACAAGGGTGTCAGTCTTAGAGTCCATGGAGGCGGTGGCTTCATCCAGGAGAATGATCTGTTGAGGAAGGAATGTTGTGAAAATCACACCAAGCCAAAGCTGTACCTAGAGGGAAACTTACAGTCTTACTTAGCTCAGTTCATTAAAAAAGAAGAAGGGCTGAAAAGTTAAGGAGCTACATATCCATCTCAGAAAGTTAGAAAAAGAGCAAGAGAAAAAAGTCATGTCACACAATCTTTATCTTTCTCAGGGGGAATTGACTTGCTGGAGTAACAAGACTGTACATTTTTTACTTACCTTTTTATAAATGGTTTATTCTAATCCCACAAACTCGTAGGAAGAAATGCCCCATGATCTTTATCTACTGTGCTTATGAGTCGGCATGAGGCATAACAACAGCACTTGCATTCGTTTCTGGTTTCTGCTGTAACAGTCACACAAATCAGAGGCTCAAAACAATACAGGCTATCTTACACTTACTTCTGGAGATCAGAAGTCCTAAAGGCAAGATAGTGAGGGCACTGCATTCCTTCTGCAGGCTCAGAAGGAGAAATGTTTTTCTTGCCTTTTTCAGCTTCTAGAAGTCGTCTACATTCCTTAGCTCGTGACCCCTTCCTGGTATCACTCTAACCTCTACTTCCATCGTCACTTTCTTTCTGACTCTCTTGCCTCTCTCTTACAAAGACTTGTGTAATTATACTGGGCCCACCAAGGTAATCCAGTGTAATCTCTCCATCTCAAGATCCTTGACTTAATCACATTTGCAAAACCCTTTTCCCCAGGTAAGGTAACACGTTCACAGGTTCTGAGTGTCAGGACATGAGCATCTTTGGTGGCGGGGGTGGGGGGCATCATTATGCCTGCCACAGTTGCTGCTGCTAAGTCACTTCAGACATGTCCGACTCTGTACGACCCCATAGACGGCAGCCCACCAGGCTCCCCCGTCCCTGGGATTCTCCAGGCAAGAACACTGGAGTGGGTTGCCATTTCCTTCTCCAATGCATGAAAGTGAAAAGTGAAAGTGAAGTCGTTCAGTCGTGTCCGACTCTTCGAGACCCCATGGACTGCAGCCCACCAGGCTCCTCCGCCCATGGGATTTTCCAGGCAAGAGTACTGGAGTGGGGTGCCACTGCCTTCTCCGGCCTGCCACAGTGCTGGTTTGCAAATCAGAGGACTTGATCGGCTCAGCTCTAACTCTGCTTGACTTTGGCTAAATTATATAACTTCCCCAAGCCTCTATTTCATTGTCTGTGAAAGGGGGGTTACACCTTATTATGTACGTAAAATGCAAGGACAACTCATCACTACTCAGCACCGTGTAGGGCCACAGTCAGCAGTGAACGTATATTGGCCCCCTTCCTTGCTGTTAGCACGCTAGAGAGCCCAGGTTCAGAGGACACAATTTCTTTTTTTTTTCACTTCAAATTATTGATTTTATTATAAAGTTGAAATTCTACCAAAATATTCTTCAATATAGTAAATAAAAACCATGTCAATTACCATGTCTAAGACTGTTCACCTATACCTATCACAGTTTTGTAGTATATCATAAAATACAACTTGGTGGTGATGGTTTAGTCACAAGTTGTGTCTGATTCTTGCGACCTCAAGGACTGCAGCCCACCAGGCTCCTCTCTCCACGGGATTTCCCAGGCAAGAATACTGGAGTGGGTTGCCATTTCCATCTTCAGAGGATCTTCCAGACTCAGGGATTGAACCCAGGTCTTCTGCATTGCAGGCAGATTCTTTACCACTGAGCCACCAGTGAAGCCCAAATACAACTTAACGTTACGGAATAGCCTGAATTTCTTATGGCAGAATTTTCTCTGGATCACTGAATTTAATTGAAAGATTTTAACAAACTTACACTTAAACACACAGAATATGCTTACAATTATCTACCTAATGTTTAAATACCTTCTTAAGAGTGGACAAAATAGGCAAACACTTATTTGTTTTTATGGTATTTTTAAAAGTCTGGTTGATTGGAGAATGGGATTTCTAAAGCAGCAGCAATCCTCTCCTTGAAATCAGTAAGCAAAGATGACTAAGTCACTAAGAAAAATGAGTATAATTTTATAGTCCTCATAGACTGGCATACTGAAGCCCTTTTTCAGTATCCTGAGTACTGTTTATCAGGCCTCAGAATTGTTCAGGGACAAAGGAGAAATGTTGAGAGGCTGATTTCTCAAACCCAAACCACTTAGGAGGACAGAAAGAATACCTAAGCAAGCCCTCCTGGAGAAAGGCCCAGGGGAGGCAGGTGCTATTGCTGTAAATAGCTGTTATTTTTCAATTTTTACCCTTCACAACTTTGTCTTAAGAAAAGTGATCTGTTTTTAAATGAACCAATTCCTCTCTCTTTGCTGAAAGACAAACACGTGGTTCTGTCCCCTGGATTGAGCGGCGCTGCAGGGAATATCAAAAATTTGACCGATCCATTTTCCGTGCTGCTTCCTTACTTTTGAATCACGGAGAAGCGCTCGGGCCATACAAAGCAGCTGACGTTCCCCGACTGAGAAGTTTTCTCCATTTTCTATGACTTCTGCCTGTAATTTTTCTGGGAGTTTCATTATCTATAAAACACAGAGAATGCCATATCTGTACTGATGATCTAGAAAATTGTCCTGCATCTGCTATATTGATGGCCCCCTTCTCTTGCATTTATCAGCTGGCTTTATTTTACTGCAGAAAAGAAAGCGCAAAACAACAATCATTTCAATATTATGAACAGGCACCAGGGAGAGACCAAGGAGTAGGCAGACATTAATAATTTAAAATCACAGCGTGATTCATAGAACCCCGTAGACACCTTGCCAAAGGAGTACAAATGATGCACAGATGGCTCCAGAGAAACGCAAACAACTGTAAATGGCTTTCAGCGTCCCTGTTTCCACAGATAAAATAGAGACGGGATGGGCGTTTTCTGGTCATCAAGGGAAGGTAAGACAGGGTCTGATTTATTTAGCATTTTAAGTCAAAGCGGCTTTGCGAGATGCTCATCTTGGTCCCAAGTCCTGGGGAAAAATTCCCTCTGGGCTGCAGAGGTGCCCACGCTCACCTGCTGACCCAGCTTCAGCTCACACAGGACAGGGCCACGTCTCACAGATGATTCATTCCATGCCACACCCCTCACCTTCCCAGAGCTTATCTGTTTCAATAAGCAAATGGGGCTACTGGCACTTCCTCTGCTCTGGAGTCAGATGGCCTTAAGTTCAGGTGTCCATTTTACCACTCATACCTTACTATCCTGAGTCTTAACTGCTGCATCTCTAAAAGCAAGGGTAGGAGTACCAACCTCAGAGGGTTGTAATCAGGACCAACTGAGATACTGCAGGTAGAGCTCTTGACTCTATTTAGGCCACTGAACTGACCTAACAAATAGTCTAGTGCAACTTTTAACAAAGAGTGATAAGGATCAACATATGTGGTGCCAGCAAACATCTAGCCAAATATAAACCCGGACCAGGTACTTGGGGCACTGGGGCTAGGAAATGGACACATCCCGGACAGCCCCAGCGACCTACTGTGTCTCTCATGAATGTTCTCTCCAGAACCTGCCAGAGCATCTCATCACTGTGACTCCCAAACGGGTCCAAGTTGTACCTGCAGTGAAGGAAAGGAGAAGAAGCTGAATTTCTGAGGATGAGCGGATGGAAGAGCATATTTTCCACAGCATGAGGGGAAGAGCAGAGGTGGTAAGTGATGATGCCATGGCAACAAGGAGTGCTTAGCCTGGGACAGTGGTCCATGGAATACAAACCTCAGGCTGAGAGACCACAGACCCATGACTCTGGGATGGAGCAGAGTCCACACCAAGGTGGGCAGACCACCGCCAAGCGAGGCACCAAGGAAACACATGCGGTCCTCTTGGTGGCTGTGTGCAGAACAGCAGGTCTGACTTCGTGCGAAGTCTTGGCAAAGTGAATGGGGAGCAAGCAATTCCACTTGCTGGTGCATTCACTCTGCCTTGAAAGGCAAAGCTTTGTCAGCAGCTTCAGGGCCTCGCAGAGGGTGAGCGTCTCATGTGCAGGGTGAGTCTAGTATTTCAAGACATGGAATGTCCTTCTTTTCACACAACTCTCAATATAGCCCCCTACTTCAGCTGGAACTCCGTCGGGGAAAGGTCCCTCTTGTTAGAGGGGCAGCCGCTGCACTGGCTAAGTGAGAAACTGTGTTTTCCCCTTATGCCTTGCCAACAGATCTCGAACCCTGTAGAGGCTGCAGTGGCCCTACTTTTCTTGTACTTGAGCAGCTTCTGTTCACTTCTCTCTCTCTTTTAATATTTACTTGTTCATTTGGCTGTGTCAGGTCTTCTCTCTAGTTGCGGCTCACAGGCCCCAGCGCAAGTGGGCTTAGTTGCTCTGCAGCGTGTGGGATCTTAGTTCCCCAACCGGGGATGTAACCTAAGTCCCCTGCATTGCTGGACCGCCAGGTGAGTGCCTCTGTTCACTTCTTAGTGGGAATGAATTGACGTGCTTCCAAAGGACGGCTACATATGTAGAATAACCATTTATTGTATTGTGCAAACTGGGGTAATTTAGGGAGTGGCCGTGGCTAAACCTGATAGGATGCTGGACAGGCATCTGAGAGTCAACCGGGATGTCTGCTCACCCTGCACATAGCATCTTGCTTATTTGTAATGCAGTTTATAAAACACAGGTTTCAGGGCCTTGGTCCTCAGCTCTCCCAAAGCTTGTGAACATCTCAGGACATGACTTCCCTCAGATAGAACAATCCCAGGCCAGCCACCATGTGACAGCTTCTCAAAGCTCTCTTTACTCTGATTTCACTATCCAAAAATAAGGATGCACAGCGATCAAAAACAGCTACCTTACTGTACCTACAAACAGGACAGGATCCTGGGGGATCACAGTCAGCTTGGTTCTGAGGTCTTCCAAATCAACAGTGCAGATATCCACGCCATCAATGAGGATCGTGCCACCAGCGGGCTCCACCAGACGAAACAAAGCCATTCCTAAGGATGACTTGCCTGGGAACAAGAAATGGAGAAGCAGCAAATATCACATAAGTTTGCATTGCATCATATCTGAGTATCAGTCTAATCAAGTGAATTTTTAATGCAGTGAAAATGGCTCTGTGCGGATGAGTGTACAGACAGAAGTCCCACTCTGCAGGGGTGATTGGCTGCCCTAATACTATTACCCTGCCCGTCCCTGCAGGGCTGTTAGCGCGTGACTCATCCCTGGGCCTCGTCTCACCAGAATGATTCTCACTTAATTAATTCAAAAACTGATGTGTGTTTACTTCCAACTGCATACACACCCATTCAACCTGAAATCCCAATTTACAATAAAGACATTTCAGGAAAAAAACAGCCAATCCACCACACACACACATCACCCTCTGGTGTGATATAACTAGCACACCCCGTGGAAATGCAAAGAAAACAGCCTGCAAAAGACACGATCAGAGCTTGTCCTCACCAGAACCTGTTCTTCCAACGATCCCAACTGTCTGCCCACTTTGGATGTTCAAGTTCAGCCCGTTGAGAACAAGGGGAGAATCGTCTCTGTATCTCATCTGATAGTCTCTGAATGTTATCTCCCCGTGGCTGGGCCAGTCGTGGGGACAGGTCCCCACCTTGAGGCGGTGAGTGCATTCGGGAACACAGGTCTGAAAAGCAGAAAAACAAATGGCAGGTTAATAGTCATTTGCTTTTCCATTCATTTCACTCATTCATTCACGTATTCATTCACACAGTCTAGGTACTGGTATTCATGATGGTGAACTAGACCAATAAGGATACTGCACTGCAGAAACTCACATTGCAATGGGGAATTCAGATAATAAGTGAGAAATGAAGACAATAACAGACTATTGTTGTAGAATACAGAGGATGTGTGGTGAAACAGGTAGAAGTGAAAGGAACAGTGTTGAGGAAGGCGTTTGTGAGGATGTGACGTTCAAGCTGAGACCTGGAGTGCTGAGACAATGCCAACTATGAGAAGATTCATTCCAGACAGAGAGCTACTAGTGCAAAGGCCCTGAGGCCAGAACAAGTTTGAGGACTTTGAGAAATAGAGAGAGAAGTTGTATGGCCAGGGCTTAGTGAATAGAGGGATGAATAAATATAAGGAGCAGTGCATACTGGTCCTTGTGAGCCTCGGCAAGTGTCAGCATTGTAAGCAATCCAGACCAAGCCTTGAGAGATTTGCAGAATTCAGTCAGACACAATTTCATTATCTGCAAGAGTCACTGTGGTGTTAGAAGTAGGAAGCACAGCATGTCAAGTTCAGAGTTACAGGGAAAGGGAATTAAAGTTTCCTAAGAGCCCAAGAAATGCAAAGTCTAATTAAGCAGTGAAGCAACGTGACTGCATTACAAGACTAACCCCTTCTCTGAATTATAAAGTCCCTGTTAACCAGGGAGAAATAAGGCTCCCATGATCCCCATTAGGGTGGCTGACCAGCTCAAATTGCTGGACGATAGGCAACCACAATTAGCTGAGAAAATAATAGTATTCCTAGACAGTGAGTATTTTTAACCCCTAGAAGATTTAGAATTAGTAATAATAGTATTTAAGAGAAGAAAAATTATAATGGTAATATTTTTAGTTTATGAACTCTGCATACTTGGTGTTTTAACTATTCATAATGTTAATAATATTCAGACTGTGATTCTAAGTTAAAGTGTATAATTGAATAACTTATCTTAACATGGTTTTGGGTTTTAAAACTTACTGTTTATATACTGCATTGGGATTGTTATGAGAACTTAAAGCTCTCCATATTTATAAGTTTAATTTATTAGATTTATATAACCTCAGGAAGGTTTGTTTGTTGAATCAGATTATCGAGGTACTTAAAAAGGAAACTGAATGCATTAAATTTTAAAATGCAGTTTAAAATGTTTTAAAGTGTTTAATTAAGTTTGCAAATGGGGCCAAATGCTGTTCAAAGGCCCTTAAAAGTGATTGCTTGAATTGGCGAGACTGATTTTCAAAGAACAGCAAGATTTGTAAGGGGAACAGAAAAAGCTTTTAAAGAAGAGTTAGACTAGTTTTTTTTTTTAACTTAGTCAGTCAAATATTAATTTTTAGAAACTAAAGTAAGCCACTGAATTCTCTTTTCTGGGCACAGAAACCCCTTGAGGAAATATTTTAAAAAAGAACCTCTCCCTCAGCATTAAGGACTTTAGACTATATAAATACAGATTTTAAGAAAATTCACACATGAAAAAGGAGCAAATGCCTAAGTTCTGCCAGAGTTAACTCTGGCCCCAATTTCTTACCGAAATGTACTCCCTGAGCAGCTCCACGGAGGTGAACTTGGCCTGGGTCTCGGTCCCGGTTCGCACGCACACTTGGAGCAGCCCGCTTAGCTGTGGATGGGGAACAAGCGACCGCAGTCAGAGCCCTTTCCACCTTCAGGGGCAGCTGTGAGTCATCCTCCGGGCTCACTCAGGACCACACAAAAATAGGCCTCCACTCCCAGCCAAGGGTCCAGATGTAAAGACGCTCCCGTTGGGCTGTTTTGCCTTAAACACTTCCTTTGTATGTAGAAACAAATGGTAATTACACCCTCCCTGGCACGCCAGATGGTCAGAGTCAACCCACCACAGAATCGCTGTGGCGCAGATCTCTTGGTTGGAGCGGTGGGGAATTCCTGCAAGCAGAAGTTCTCCAGGGGGCCTCTGCACTGCTGGGTGCCCACCCCTTAAAGCCACTTTGTGGGGTCCTGCACCTCTGTGCCCTCCCCGATTACCCTGCCTGCAGCCGGAAAGCCCCAATCACCACAGATGGCAGAAGAGGAAGAAAACCATCAAGCCCATCAGCCTGCTTGAGACATGAGAGAATCTAGCCTTAGACCACGGCCTGCTAAGGACACCCGCCTTAGGGCAGGATTCCCCAGAAGCCAACCCTGAGATTTGAGGGCAGGAGTGTACTGGGCAGGTTGGACGGTGGTTCCCCCACAGATATGCCCTACCCAAATCCCTGGTCCTTCAGCCTGAAGCTCTCTTCCCTCCGTCTTCCCTTGGCTCCTTCTTTGTCAAATTCAGATATCAGCCTGCAAGTCATCTCCTGGCAGAGACCCTCCTTGACTGTATGGGGTCTCATGCAGCTTCCCCACTGACAGCCAGTTACCCTGCTTCATTATCTTCATAACAGTTCAACACTTTCTGAAGCCTTATTTATTTACTTGCACACTTATTTATCCCATCCCACTAGAATGTAAGCTCATGAGTGCACAGACTTGCCCAGCTTGTTCACAGATGAACCCACAGCCACCAGCATGGTTCCAGCTCCTGGCAGGTGCTCAGTGGACATCTGGTGAGTTCATGAACTAACTCTGCTCTTGAGAAAGGCACATACATTGTTGTTGTTGTTGTTGTTGTTAAATTTAAGGGTATCAGCAAATGAACTTACTTACTTACAACAGAAAAAGACGAACTTATGGTTGACAAGGGAGAAGGAAGTGGGGAAGGGATAGTTAGAGAGTTGGAATGGACATGTACATACTGCTGTATTCAAAATGGACAATCAACAAGAATCCACTGCATAGTACATGGAACTCTGCTCAATGTTATGTGGCAACCTGGATGGGAGGCGAGTTTGGGGAAGAATGGATGTAGGCATATATATGGCTAAGTCCCTTTGCTGTTCACCTGTAAAGATCTCAACATTGTTAACTGTCTATACTCCAATACAAAATAAAAAGTTAAAAAAAAAATCAAGGGTATCAGCTCTTCAAGGCCTCAAGCAGCCCTCCACAGGGTTAGAATCCCCATGTCAGCACAGGGCTGGCCCCAGGAAGTGCTTGTTCTCTCCATGATGTTATGTGATATTACTTTGCACTTGCTTTCTGCTCTGTGGGACTTCATAACAAATTCTCATCCATCTAGGAGTCGCCTCTGTTCTCAAGGGAAGCTCTGTCAGCTGGATTTTCTGTATTCTCCAAAGGGGGCTAATGCTCAAGAAAGCCAGTTGCAAGAAACATATTCCCTAGATCTTGATGTGGGCAAGTTCTCCAGCCTTACAGGCATGTTTGAAAACAGTCTCACAGAAAGCTGGTGATATCTCCCAAGAGCATGACTTCAGTTGAGGAAAGCTGAAACAAGTACAGGAATCTAGTGGACACCATCTGTTTAATACTTCACTAGGCAACAACAGATAAGATCAGCCATCAAGGAGGGAAACTGCCTACCCAAGGAAAATCCATTTTCCTTGCTTAACATAGTGTCCTGAGCATATATTTTTGTTCCTCCTCTTTTCCAAAGTATTAAAATGATGGTAGAGAGACTTCAAAAAGGAATGGACCATGAACAGCAAGGGGCTTGGGAAGAGGTGTTGAATGGGAGTTACAAGTTTCTGGAAGATGGAAAGAGGATGAAAGCTTTTTGATAGGACTGAGGCCGAGTGTGCTGCCTGGGCTTCCAGAGTGTTCTGTGTAGCAGAACTCAGAGAGGCTCCAGGTATGAGGGGCCCTCAAAGACTGACTGAGAGATGGTGTCTTGACAAAACTCCTGTTGGACCCATTTCTTCCCCTTCCTCATCTTCCTCCCAGCTGGACACTTCCCCTAGGCCAACACACACACACACACACACACACACACACACACACACACACNGAAAACAAACCTTGTCTTTAATTGAGAAGAGTTTGTTGTTGTTGTTGTTGTTGTTGTTGTTTAGCCACTAGGTTGTGTCCGACTCTTTTGGCACTGAGCCCATGGACTGTAGCCCTCCAGGTTCCTCTGCCATGGAATTTTCCAGGCAAGAATATTGGAGGTGGTTGCTATTGCCTTCTCCAAGGGATCTTCCCTACCCAGGAACTGAACCCAAGTATCCTGCATGGGCAAGCGAATTCTTTACTACTGAGCCCCCAGGGAAGCACCCCCTCCCTTTTTTTTTTCCTTTTCAGTAAAAGGCCAGAAAGTATGTTAACCTTTAAGAGGCATGGGATCTCTTGCTACTACCGCTCAGTTTTGTCATTGCTGCATGAAAACAGCCATGGACAACACATGTAAATAAATCATGTGGCTGCGTTCAAGTAAAATTTTGTCTATGGACAATGAATTTCATGAATGAATTTCACGTCTATGAATTTCATGTAGATTTCAAATGGCACAAAGTATGATTCTTCTTTTGATTTTTTTTTTCAACCGTGTAAGATGTCCAAAACTGGCTATACAAGCTGGATTTGGACAGGCCACAGTTAGTTAAACCTAGGTTAAAGCAATGAGGTGAGAGGAATAATGCTAACACATCGGTATGTGTCATTCTGTTATCTCAAGTGACTGTCGTAAATAGCTAAAAGTAAAAATCAAAGGGGTGTTTCTCTAAAATTTCTACCACATGCTGGGGCATGATTTGTACCCTTTGGAGATCTGTCGTCCTCGGTTCCAGAGCGGCACTGTGAGGAAGTGTCAGGAGCAGTAGCCTTGCCTGGTGGAAGCAGTGGGTTATGGTTAGAGTTGGCAGTGGTCCTGGAACAAACAGTGATATAGGAGAATGGGATGTCCCCAGTGGAGGAAGCTACCATCCTCAGAGAAAGAGCATTCCCCCAAAAGCACCTACTGGGAGAAGCAGGAACCAGCAAAATGCCCAGGAAACATCAACTTGCACTGCATTGTACAATTTATGGTACCGATAGCCACATGTAGCTATGTAAATCGGAACGAATAAAAATTGCAAACTCAGATCCTCGGTTTTGGTAACAGATCCATCATTGCAGAAAGTTCTGTTGAACAGCTCTTGAATAGCAGATGACAGGTTTTTCCAAAGCACATGTGAAGGTTTCCCTAGAGACCTTGGAAGGACTTGAAGATTGAGGCAGTGAGGGAAGGGAAGGGATGAGGTCTTGAAACAGCAAGTAGGGATAAGAGTTGGCAACATAGGAGTTATTCTCTTGAACATGATCTCTTTTTCCCTAAGCAAAAGGTGAGGAGATTCGGTGTATATATAGAAATCACCCAGAGCATCGCCTTGAACACAAAAGGCTTCAATAAATGTAAAATTACTGTCTGCTTAAGATCTCTGTGTTGGTGTTGGTAATTTCTAATACAGCTGTCATTCTGTTGCTAGAATGACCTTCCTACTGCCTATTTTATATCATTAACCTCTTCAAAAGCTGCCAAAGACTCTTCATGGAATAAAGACCACGGTAGAGACTCAGATGGTAAAAAATCTGCCTGCAATGCAGGAGACCCGATTTCAATCCCTGAGTCAAGATCTCCTGGAGAAGGAAATGGCAACCCATTCCAGTATTCTTGCCTGGAGACTTCCATGGACAGAGGAGCCTAGTAGGCTATGGTCCATGGGGTCGCAGAGTCAGACACAACTGAAGGACTAACAGACACATACAACACACACAAAGTCCCAAGACTCAGCTCTTGCCAATGTGAGCAGATGCTGGAGCTGGAAAGCCTGAGAGTGAATCCTGACTCTGGCACTTGCTGGCTGCGGACCATGCATCATTAGTTAACCTCTCTGAGCCTCAGATTTCTCATCCGTAAAATGAGGAGCATATTATCTCTGACTTCATTAAGTTGTATTGCACGCATGGCACATCATCAGCATGAGAAAAGTGTTTGGTAAGTGAATATTTGTATTCCTCAAAGATTTAGTCCCTAATCACATTGCAAGTCGATCTTCCACGATGCCTCCTTCTCCTCTCTACATTTCAAATGTGCTGTATTCTCCCAACTTGTCTTACATACTTTTCCTCTCTTTAAATATATAAAAGTCATACTTATTCCGTGTATCTTGCTGTTTCTTCCTTTGTTCAGAGATAAGCTTTTCTGGGATACAACCAAAGGTACTGCTGTATTGCACATCATCCGTTCTAGTCAAAGATTTGCTTTGGAGGGGTCATTTGGAAAATATCTGTTCATGATCTCGCACTTCATCATTTTCCTATATAAATGATAAAGTCAATTTTAATTCTTAGAAATCAACAGCCCATTAAAAAAAATAATGTCCACAGACAGAGCTACTCTGAGTCTGTCACTTTCCAGCTAGAGCAGTACCCATAAAGGATCATTTGGGCTTGGGCTTATGCTCCCCTGTGGTGAGTCTTTGGGATGCATTCAGAGGATGCTTCGGAAATAATTTGCATGGAAAATTATCAAGAAGGTAAAAGGNGCAGAAGAGGAAGAAAACCATCAAGCCCATCAGCCTGCTTGAGACATGAGAGAATCTAGCCTTAGACCACGGCCTGCTAAGGACACCCGCCTTAGGGCAGGATTCCCCAGAAGCCAACCCTGAGATTTGAGGGCAGGAGTGTACTGGGCAGGTTGGACGGTGGTTCCCCCACAGATATGCCCTACCCAAATCCCTGGTCCTTCAGCCTGAAGCTCTCTTCCCTCCGTCTTCCCTTGGCTCCTTCTTTGTCAAATTCAGATATCAGCCTGCAAGTCATCTCCTGGCAGAGACCCTCCTTGACTGTATGGGGTCTCATGCAGCTTCCCCACTGACAGCCAGTTACCCTGCTTCATTATCTTCATAACAGTTCAACACTTTCTGAAACCTTATTTATTTACTTGCACACTTATTTATCCCATCCCACTAGAATGTAAGCTCATGAGTGCACAGACTTGCCCAGCTTGTTCACAGATGAACCCACAGCCACCAGCATGGTTCCAGCTCCTGGCAGGTGCTCAGTGGACATCTGGTGAGTTCATGAACTAACTCTGCTCTTGAGAAAGGCACATACATTGTTGTTGTTGTTGTTGTTGTTAAATTTAAGGGTATCAGCAAATGAACTTACTTACTTACAACAGAAAAAGACGAACTTATGGTTGACAAGGGAGAAGGAAGTGGGGAAGGGATAGTTAGAGAGTTGGAATGGACATGTACATACTGCTGTATTCAAAATGGACAATCAACAAGAATCCACTGCATAGTACATGGAACTCTGCTCAATGTTATGTGGCAACCTGGATGGGAGGCGAGTTTGGGGAAGAATGGATGTAGGCATATATATGGCTAAGTCCCTTTGCTGTTCACCTGTAAAGATCTCAACATTGTTAACTGTCTATACTCCAATACAAAATAAAAAGTTAAAAAAAAAATCAAGGGTATCAGCTCTTCAAGGCCTCAAGCAGCCCTCCACAGGGTTAGAATCCCCATGTCAGCACAGGGCTGGCCCCAGGAAGTGCTTGTTCTCTCCATGATGTTATGTGATATTACTTTGCACTTGCTTTCTGCTCTGTGGGACTTCATAACAAATTCTCATCCATCTAGGAGTCGCCTCTGTTCTCAAGGGAAGCTCTGTCAGCTGGATTTTCTGTATTCTCCAAAGGGGGCTAATGCTCAAGAAAGCCAGTTGCAAGAAACATATTCCCTAGATCTTGATGTGGGCAAGTTCTCCAGCCTTACAGGCATGTTTGAAAACAGTCTCACAGAAAGCTGGTGATATCTCCCAAGAGCATGACTTCAGTTGAGGAAAGCTGAAACAAGTACAGGAATCTAGTGGACACCATCTGTTTAATACTTCACTAGGCAACAACAGATAAGATCAGCCATCAAGGAGGGAAACTGCCTACCCAAGGAAAATCCATTTTCCTTGCTTAACATAGTGTCCTGAGCATATATTTTTGTTCCTCCTCTTTTCCAAAGTATTAAAATGATGGTAGAGAGACTTCAAAAAGGAATGGACCATGAACAGCAAGGGGCTTGGGAAGAGGTGTTGAATGGGAGTTACAAGTTTCTGGAAGATGGAAAGAGGATGAAAGCTTTTTGATAGGACTGAGGCCGAGTGTGCTGCCTGGGCTTCCAGAGTGTTCTGTGTAGCAGAACTCAGAGAGGCTCCAGGTATGAGGGGCCCTCAAAGACTGACTGAGAGATGGTGTCTTGACAAAACTCCTGTTGGACCCATTTCTTCCCCTTCCTCATCTTCCTCCCAGCTGGACACTTCCCCTAGGCCAACACACACACACACACACACACACACACACACACACACACACGCACAGGCTTCTTTAAAGAAATTGATTAAATTATTTTGGGATAAATGGGGCTCCTAGGTAAAGCCCCTTTAAAACTAGCTTCTGTGTGCCTGGAGGCCTGCTCCCTGGCTGCCTTCCTGAAGTGAAGCAGCCTGTGGACAAGTCCAACCCACCCATCCACAGTCATAAAACCTCCCATCAGGAGAGACGAGTGAAGCACACACGAAGACAGAGGAAACCCTGAAAACCCAACATAGATTCTCATACTTAAACACAAAAGGACATATGATCAAAACCAATGCAGGGAAGAGCAAGAACCAGGCAACAGACAGAACCAGATAAACAAACAAACGAAATGCCTGACCCTGGAAAACAGCAGATACCAGTCAAGGAAGAGAGGAGACTTTAAGAAGGGCAGAGTTCCATCTGATTAATATCCTCAGAGAGCC
Organism: Neotragus pygmaeus; assembly: GCA_006410875.1. Lineage (NCBI taxonomy): Eukaryota > Metazoa > Chordata > Mammalia > Artiodactyla > Bovidae > Neotragus > Neotragus pygmaeus. The sequence continues at coordinate 1,949,032 of SJYV01045352.1, read as the reverse complement.
ATAAAATACATGTTTAAAGAGGATTCTTTTAAAAACTCAGAGGCTAAGAAAGAGTCTGTGAAAATTAAGTATGCAAAGACTGGCTGAATGACAAAGCAAAGGAAAATTCCCAGAACAAAAATGAAAAGACAAGAACAGGGAGACTTTGAGATGAAAGAAAGGAAACAGAGCAGTGATGCAAGAAATCCAGTATTCAAGCAACGTGAGTCACAGGAAGAGAAAACAAAGGGGAAGGAGACAAAGACAGAATCAGGAGGAAGAAGGGTCAGGGAGGAAAAGGAGGGATTTCTCCGTTTGCAGAAAGACTTGACTTTATTCTCTTCCCAGCCTGAACAGAATCAGTGGAAACAGACCACCACTCAGATTCGTCGTCCTAGAATGTCAGAGCACTGGGGATAAGGACTGCATAGGAACAGCTTCCAAAGAGAGAAACGTGAAGCACGTAGCCTGTATCTACTCTATGCAAACTCAGATGGGTATCAGACCCAGATGGCCTGGGTTCAAATCCTGGCTCTCACACATGCAGGTGTGTGATCCTGGCAAGTCTTAATGGGCCTCAGTCTCCTCACCTGTAAAATGGGGATTATGGCATGCCTACCTCATGGGTTATTGTGAAGATAAATGAGTTGATTTATGCAAAGGATTTAAAACAGTGCCAAAAACAGTGTGTGTTTCCCTATTATCACTGTCATTCCTTATTACTATTATTTCCATATTGTTGTTATTTTTCAAAAGAAAAACACCAAAGCAAGAGAAGTCAGTAATTATTTGTCATGGACATCGTGGCTGCCTCTCCAGTATTCCTTTCCCTCTTCCCACTGTGGGGCAGCTGTGTGACTTGGGGCAAGATGGAGTGTGACTCCCTCCCTTGGCCTAAGCCAATCATCTCAATCCCATCAGTTCACGAATTATCAATAGTTCTGGGATGCCTAAATTAATCCAGTAAGAGTAAAGCAAGGGCTTTTGTTCAGTGGCTGGAGCAGGAAAGACTTTCCTCCTGCTTTTTTCCTGCTAGAGCCCCTAGAGGCTGCCAGCCACCATTGTACAACCATGAAGGAAGTCATTATAGGAGGATAAAGCCAGGGGCCATGATCCAGCTGTGCCTGAAGCCCATACAGCTGCCAGACCTTTTAACCGTGTGAGCTGCCGCGAGCCTTCTTTATTATTTAAGCACATTCGAGTTAGGTTTTCGGTTATGTCCACCCTCCCTGGTACAGTCTATGCCAAAGCCTCCAAGCCAAGCCTAGCCTTACACTAGGTGTTACCTGGATGATGTAAGACAATGACAAGCCTTTGGAAGAAGCACTGATTGAGGAGAAACTCAGGGTCACCAACAAGGCCACAATGAAGGTGACGATGTTCATGAGGACATCCATTCTTAGAGCAAACCACCTGAGAGCACAGTTAAAGTACAGCAGATGGCTGCAGTTTTCATCATTCAGCATCTTGAACCTAACATTAAGAGATGAGACAACACAGGAGGTCAGGTTAGCGTTAGGGCTACCAGAGAAGTAGGGCAAGAAGAACTTTTAATCAAAGGCCAGCACATTAGTACATAGGAATCTCTTACAAAGATGAGCACAGATCCAGACTCTCAAATCTGCCACCATAAGCATCTTTGATTTGCATGTATTTTGAGAAATCCCAGGTGGCAACAGAGAATGGTGCTGAGTGGGCTCTTTCTGTTTTTCCCAAAACTGGCAGCTGGACAAAAGGGGCTGAGAACCTCATGTTCAACCTTCAAAGGACCCTTTTCTTCAGAGCAGCCTTCCCCCAAAGGCCCAGTGGAAACAACTGTTGACCCGTTTGATCTATAAAGGGGGTTGGGGGAGGTAGAGGGAATCTCAGTGTTTGTGATGGTAGGGAAAGGAAGAGAGAGTGCTGGACTGGTTCTCCTCCCCAGTTCAGGGAAAGAAGATTCGAGGCAATTGCTTATAAAGCTGGAGGGAAGAAGAGTAAGCTAACACCTTGCACCCCTGCTGCGTGTCTCCTGGGCCAAAGAGGAGAGGGGGCACCGGGCAGAGCGGCAGAGCGATGGCATGGCCAGGGGAGGGGGAGAACCACCCCGGAGCTGCTCACTCCCCAGGTGTATGGAAGATGGTCCTGCCCGTTCCCACAGTACCTAGAGTGGGGGTTCAGAGGGAAGATGGCATGTGGGGCTGCAATCTTGATGCCACACTGATGGGCATGAAGCAAGAGGCCCCACATCAAAGGAAAGCAGTGAGGCTGCCAGGCGGAGCTCACAGAAGAACAAAGCGGAGCCCATGGGCAGTGTCCAGCAGAGTGGCCGGGGACCTGGGTCCTGGCGGGGGCTCTCCCCTGCCACGCCACACCTTGCAGGAGGAGCTGGATCAGCAGAAATGAGCGGCAGAAATAGACAGTGGTCACCTGAGAGAGTGTCCTTCCTCTACTCCCCCACTCCCCCTCCTTGCACCAGCCTCAGATAACCAGGCTCAGAGAAAAGGGAGGCGGGTGGTTAATCCAACAGACCAGGTGCTTCCTAGCAGCTACCCTGCCCCCTTGCCCGAGACATATGGCAACACAGCATGACTGCTCCAATTCTCTGAGCAGATGCCCAGGGGGCGGGGGTATGTGTGCTCTGCGTTGTGTACATTTAAGAGTGTAATTTTAACTGAACTGAGCTAAACAGACCAGAAGGGACATCTATCACAATTGCCACTAAAGGTTCCCCTGACCTCCTGGGAAAGGGGTTTCTTCAGAACAACTGGTAAAAGAAATTATTGGTAAAATTGAAAACCATTCAATGTTTAAACCCCTAAGAGTGGAGATGCCTCCACTGGCAGAGTCATGATGTCCTCAGGCACTGCCGCTCAAACCTGTTCTAAACCTCTTCCAAGGATTCTGGCCTGAAACGCCTCTGAGCACCCAGGCTGGCCCTCTCTGTTTCCACTGTAACTTACTTTTCCCAGCTAAAACATTCTTCCAAACACCATGATGTTTTCTACCATGTTGCTGTAAAGCCTACAAATTCAACTGACAGCTTGTGTGACTCAGGAGTCATCTGTGATCTCCTCTGTGTGCTCGGTTAGGTTGTGCAGAAACAGGACCACTGGCTGGGGTCAAACTGGAATTTGACCTCAAACCTTTTTTCCGTGCTGCAGCATTTTTGTCTGGGTGCAGAAGCAACTCAGGTCAGAAGCCCAGGCCCTCTGGAAAGTCCATGACCAGAAAGAATGGACAAAGATGGCAGAGCCCATCAATACTGTGGGGGCTCAGCTCACTTAGAGGATCATTCTGGAAAACTTGGAGGACAATCTGCTGGAAGACAAAGCTTGAATCTGTTGCTTGTTGGCAGTTACTGAATGGCCCATGCTCAAGACACTGGAAGGGGGGATGCAGGGCCCTTGACAGATGATGTTCAGGTCAAACCAGTTACAAGGCTAGCTGCTGACTGCAATGAAGACAGGCTGGAGTGCCAGGTCTACACTGAGCTTGTGGGTGGCAGGGAGAAAGAGACGCAACCTTTGAATTGTACATTAAGCTTTTAAGAAAGGAAAGGATGGGGGTGGAATAAGAGCATTGGTGTGACAGAGACACTATGCTGCTGCTGCTGCTGAGTCACTTCAGTCATATCTGACTCTGTGCGACCCCATAGACGGCAGCCCACCAGGCTCCCCCGTCCCTGGGATTCTCCAGGCAAGAACACTGGAGTGGGTTGCCATTTCCTTCTCCAGTGCATGAAAGTGAAAAGTGAAAGTGAAGCCGCTCAGTCGTGTCCTATAGATTCACCAAATTCCATTTTTACAGCTGGACTACATTTCCCAGCCTCCTTTGCAGTTAGCCACACCCATGTGACTGCAATCCGGCCAGTGAATGTACATAAATGATAAGCACCTTCACTGGGGTCCTCCACTCACATCTCTGCTCTTACTTTCTAATTAGACCAGAGGAGCTGTGAGATGGAGAGAGACTGTGTGCCTGAGTAAGGAGCAGAATCGCCGACCCCTGCCCCACAGATCCTTGTTCACTTATGACCTGAGGAAGAATAAACATGTGCTGGGTTAGCCCCTAAAATTTGGAGCTGTTAGTTACCACAGTGAGCCTACTGTGACTGATAACACAGTGCTAACATGTGATTATATGGTGTTTTAGAAGTTTGGAGCTGGAGGACTCCAGAGAAATTTATTAACTTAGTCCCGGCATCTGAAACAGAAGAAAACTGGGCCATCTATTAAATGAGATGTCATGTGGCCTTTTGGGCTTCCCTGGTGGCTCAGCTGGTAAAGAATCCGCCTGCAATGTGGGAGACCTGGGTTCGATCCCGGGGGTGGGAAGATCCCCTGGAGAAGGGAAAGGCTGCCCACTCCAGTATTCTGACCTGGAGAACTCCATGGACTATATAGTCCACAGGGTCACAAAGAGACGGACACGACTGAGCGACTTTCACTTTCAGAATGACCTTTACAAGGAATACGTAATAACATGAAAAAACTGCTTTAAAAAAATAAAACAAGACAAAAATGACTATAAATGCTTCAGAAATAGAAAAGCAGAAAAGACTGGAAGTAAATACACACAGATATCACTAGGATTTGGGTTGCAGGCCTATGGGTGATTTTTCTTGTCGTTGTTTTCTCCTATTTTCTTGAACTGAAAACATTCTACTTTTAGAGAGGAAGAATAAAACACGTCAAGCACCACGGTAAGCTTGTCTTTGGAGGAACTCGAGTCTTTGGGGGCCACGGACACTGGGGAAAAAGGCTTAGTGTATGAGGGGCTCCACCTCCATTCTACCGGCTCTCCATCCGGCCAGTCCCCATCCCTCAGACTTCCCTCCTCAGAGCCGGGCCAGCAGGGAGCAGAAGCCCAGGGGCAGCGCAGCCCAGGACTCACTTGCTAACGCAGTCTTCCCTCCTGTTGTAGGCGTGGATGGTTCCCAGGCCCTGCATGGACGAGGTGATGTGGGAGAACCAGGGGGACCGGCTGATGTTCTCCACCTTCTTGAGCTCCTGGATTCCTCTGTGGAAGATGCTGCAGGGAGACCACAAGAGCCCCAGACAGGGTTTCCCAGGGCTCCCCTTGGCTCACTCAAACCCACTGGGCGCTTAAGACAAATGTAAGAAGGCTGGTGCCACTGAACGAGGGAGGAGGGGCTGGCCCGCCGTTCTCCTCGGGAGCAGCCATCCCTGTGTGTCAGGGAGGGAGGGTCTCAGAAAGTCCAGCCACTCTTTCCTGCATTCTCAGTTCTCAGTTCTCAGGCTTCCTGTAGCATGAGGGTCTCACTGCACATGTCATGACTCTAGTCTTTTCAAAGGCTAGAGATTTTCACACTACAACTCCTAAATACAAGCCAACCACTCTGGGGTGCCCAACCAAACAAAAAGGGCTTCCCTTTTTTTACGGCTCCGTGGGTAAAAAATTCGCCTGCAACGGAGACACAAGGGACAAGATTCCTGGGTTGGGAAGATCCCCTGGAGAAGGGCTTGGCAACCCACTCCAGTATTCTCGTCTGGGAAATCCCATGGACTGAGGAGCCTGGCAGGCTACAGTCCAAAAGGTTGCAGAGAGTCGGACACACCTGAGTGATTATACACACAACCAAATAAAAAGGGATCTCTTCCAATTCTGGAGGAAAATCTGAATCTGGCATATCAACTGCCAGCGTGTGGTCTTCTAAAGGCAGTTTCAAAGGTAATTTTGAGCAATATACGAACATCATCTCCTTAGGAACTGACTTTAAAACCAGACTCTTCACAGTATGTAACTCCCCCTGGGCCCTAGTGAGTGAGAGATCACTGCCCTCAGTACACACAGTGGCAGCTGATCCATGACAATGAATCTGACCCAGGGCAGAGGAAGGGAAACCTCATTTGTTCAGAGCTCAAGTGAGTTAGTTAGAAACATCAAATAATTCAGTCTGGATCAGCCTGATCTGGCCTGTCTTACAGCAAATAAGAATGCAGTGCAGAGAAGAATCTTTTGCAAAGTAAATAAAAAAAAAAAAGAGAGGAGAACAGACAGGAATGACAGTCAGAAAAACACGTGGATTGTAAAAACTAACACTAGCCCAAGGAATCACTTTTCTTAATAAGACGCAGCACCCACGACATGGGGGATTCTCCAGTGGCTCGGTGGTAAAGAACCTGCCTGCCAATGTAGATGTGGGAGACCTGGGTTTGATTCCTGGATTGGGAAGATCCCCTGGAGGAGGAAATGGCAATCCACTCCAGTATTCTTGCCTGGAAAATCCCATGGACTGAGGAGCCTGGCAGGCTACAGTCCACGGGGTCACAGAGTCTGACACTGAGCGACTGAGCAGGCACACACCTTTTATACTTGTAAAAAAGATCTGCAGACCTCATTTTTATTAGATCGTCACAATTATCCCTTGAGGCCAGACACGGAGGCCCATGTGTCCTCTCTCGCAGTCACCAAGGGGGCAGTGGGAGACAGAAGTGAGAGCCCAGCTCCCCCAACTCCCAGGGTGCACGTGCTAGTTCCCATGGTGATGCCAGCTTCAGCCGAGGATGCAAAGTCTGCCTCTCCACCCATGCATCCTTGCACACACATTTCCCACTGTCAGCTGGCTCATCCATTGACTTGATCCACAACCTTGAACTATCCAAAATCAAACCCATAATCTTGATCACCCTCAACTGTGTCTCCTCCTGTGTCACTCATATCTGTCTTCACGTTGCTCCCCATCTCGGATGCATCCTTGGCCTCTCCCATCCCCTAACCTCAGTGGACTATCTTGGAAATGGCTTTAGGATCTACCTGTTTTCTGCCAGGACTGCTGCTGCCTATGTCTCATCTCTCATCAGACTCTGCCATGCAAGAGTCTCCAATCCTATAGCCCTTCCCTGTTCTTTCTGAAGCTTCATCCACCCTCCACACTGTGGTCAAAGCAATATTTTGCAAGCTCAACTCAGAGTGTGGTGTCCCTGTTTACGGGTGGATGTGGGTCCAGGATTTGTGGGCTGAAACCTTTGCAATCTGGGGGACCCTCTTCAAGATGCTGTGTGTCCAGTCCAAGGCAATTTTGTTGAGTTTTATTGAAACTCAAAGTTTGTATATAACATTTAGGCAGCCTAGTCTCATCTGATCCTTGCGAGAACCCCTTTGGATGTTTTGATGATTACCATTTTAGAGACGAGGAGACTGAGACTTGCAGCATGCCTTTGACTTATCCAGGGTCCTCCAGCTAGTTGTGCAGCAGAGTTGGGACTCTGGTGCAAATTTCATCTGATCTCCAATCTTTAGCCCTCATACAACATGACCAGCTGCCGGCTGAGAACTCCAGCTCATCCAAGACAGGCCGGAGCTGGGTTTCCTGGAAGGCTGGGACAGGTGCTACCCTCCTGCTTTTCCCCAGGGTGGGTAGAAGGTGGGCACAGGGACCCCCCCCCCCCCCCCCCCCCCCACCGNTGCCGGCTGAGAACTCCAGCTCATCCAAGACAGGCCGGAGCTGGGTTTCCTGGAAGGCTGGGACAGGTGCTACCCTCCTGCTTTTCCCCAGGGTGGGTAGAAGGTGGGCACAGGGACCCCCCCCCCGACCCAGTGCCAAACAGCTGACCACATCAGTGGTCAGGTGGGGCTATTTCTCAAAGCTCAGAGAGACTGAGTATTGGTCTCCTCTCTCCTGCAGTAGCAGAAACTGCAGAGCCCCGTGGTTAAGAACATAACATCAGTCAGAGAGCAACCACTGTGGCTACTTTCCTGACCTGGGACCAGTGACTTAATCTCCCAGCCCTACCCACCTCTCAGCATGGCTCTGAGGATCAAATGCCTGATGTACGCCGAGCACTTAGCGCAGCACCCAAGTCAACATGCTCCGGCATTCAGGGAAGACAGCAGGGACTCAGCATCACCGGACACCACCCGGTCCCTGCCCAGGTTTTGTGCGCTCCGCTTTAAACAGCGCATAGACCTACCGTAACAGAATGAAGAAGCCTACAGCAAGGACGGCCAGAACTAAAAGGACAGCAGGAAACACAGCGGCCAGTATCACGAGAATAAACAGCACCATAGAAAACTGCTGCAGGAAGTTCTCGGCGTGAAACGGCAGCCTCACGTCCAGCTCGTCCATATCCTTGGAGAAGCGGTTCATTAGCCTGCCGGTGGGCGTCCTGTCAAAGAAGCTCATGGGGCTCTCCAGGATCTGCGGGTGACCAGAGAGTCAGGGTCGAGGGGTGCGTTCGGTGGCCGCCCCCCGGTCACCAACACCCCGGGAGGCCTGCCCGGTGCCTGGGATCGCAAACCAGGCCTGAGTTTCCCTCCGGGGCCCGACATCCTGGGAAAGAGAGGCTGCGGCCACCGTGGAGGAGTGTGATGGGGGAGGGAATCAGCCTCCATGAAGGATGGAGGGATTTTGTGCCCCAGGGCAATAAAGAGTCAAGTTCCGCTGTCTCTATGCAGCCTCCCCTGTGCGCTCCAGCCAGGGACCTCCCCGGCCGCCAGGGAATGAGGAGGGGATTCAAGAGATGCTCTCTGGGCCTGCACTCGCTGGCTCCATGGCAGAGTCCTCAGGAAGAAAACTTCCTGACCACCCTCACCTTCACCCCCAGCCCTGTCGGGCCCATGACACGCCTGCAGCTCCCCAGAGTTTGCCTTTGTTGTTGACAATTAGATATGGGAGACTCAATGGTAAGCTCGGCGAGCAACTGTGTCCACTTCAGAGCCCAGCACTGCGTCTGGCGCATCGCAGGTGATCTGTATAAACCCCACTGACTGCTGTACCAGGATATGCATGCAATCCCCAGGGCGAGGGGCAGGGGGACTGTACCTTGTCAAACACTCGGTCATGCAGGAAGGAGGAGGCCATCAACGTGGTCTTGGTGAACATCAAGCCTTTGGTGATGCCAAACACCAGTATGGACACCATGCTCCCTGGGTACACCCACTGGTACACCCTCGGCCCGGAGTCTGCCAGCACCGTGCCCACCTCACACGTGCTCTTGTTGCTGTGAGGCCCACACGTCATCTTGGGAGGAAAACAAGAAGCACCAAGAACTGATCAACTGTCAAAAGAATGGGAATTTTCCAGAGAGTCTTCCCAGGGAAGAGAAACTAAACGGACGAGCATAAATGTTAAGAATGAGTCAGGTGGTGAAGTCAAGTCAGTTCCCTGCGGGGCTCTTGAACTTTGCGTGGGTCCTCCTGCTGGGCTCTCTGGGATGACAAGGGCGCCTGGACGATGAGGCTCAGCACAGTCAGTGGAAAAAGCACAACAGACAGACCAGACCTGTACAGGACAGTCGTCTTGGAAACCAACAGTGCCTTAGGGGACCAGAGGAGATGCTGGGCCAGGAAAGTCACAGAAGCAACAGCATATGGATTCCACAGGCTGGCTGTGCAACCCTCAGGCGGCGCAGACAGGTCCGGGAATCAGGGACCCTGAGGCAGAAGCCACCAGGCCTTTGGGGAGACCCAGGAGCATCTCTGTAGGAGGGGTCAGCCCCCGGGCCCTCCTTCTTTCCTTTTCTGGGGGCACACCTAGGAGGGCACTGGTTCACTGCCCTGGAGTCCCCAGGGGTAGGAGGGAGTCTGATGAACCGAAGACTCTGGGAGGATCCAAAGTGACCCCACTTGGCTCCATCGTGCCCCAGGAGAACACGTTTTTGCCTTCATTTCTGGGGAGAGGCCATCTCCTCCTTCTGAGAAATTGGCAGTGTCATTCTTTTCAGAGCTGTGTGCTAACAGTCAAAACTGCCTTTGGGGCGCAAACAAGCATCTTCCTTCTAAATGCCATTTTGCTGATTACAGCCCTTGAGGAAATGTAGACCAGAGGTGGTGGCTGATGGATGCACAGCCATAAAAGCAAGAGCATCCCTGGGGAGCTAATCGACCAAAGGACCAGCTTGAAGAGGAGGCTTCACTGTGCTGTGGGCTGTGTCCACGGTGTCTGGGGGTGGAGCCAGCACAGGGGTGGGCCGTCGTGGCTGCTGCCCAGTCAGCCTAGCACTGGCCTACTGGGCAGGCTTCACTCTGGCTCACACCCTGGGCTCTCCAAGAAAAGGGCTCTTCAGGAGCAAGCAAGGATCTGGGGGAATGTTCCAGAGGTGCCTCTTTCTGCAAAGTGCAGGCCATCCCCCTGAGACTGGTCTCAGGGAGCTGTGCTGAACTCCAGGAGAGCAATCCCATCCTCTCCTCTGCCTGTGTCTTCCCAAGGCCTCCCCACTTTGGTTGTCATAGCAACAGAACTATACCAAAATGTAATCTTGGAGGATGGGGAAGCAACCTCACAGCATTTCCTGGGGGCTCCAGGAAAGCTTTGAAACCATGGGCCAAAAGCTGGGAGAGTTTCCAGCAGGCCTAAGGGAGAGTAGACTTATCAGTCCTCAAGAGGGGCCTGGCCTGGATGCAAGTTAGGGAGGCAGGGAGAGGCCTGCAGGGGCCCTGCAGCAGATGCAGGCTGACTTTCGCAGGTCCTCTTCCTATAGAGGGACTTTGGGGAGCCAAGCCAAGTGGAAGCCACTAACATCAGATAGTGTCTGTGATGAGATGTCAGTTTCTCTTCAGAGACAAGAAGATGGAAATCTGCGTTAGGCTTCCCCAGTCCCTGCCAGACTCTCCTTGGAGGTCCCTTACAACAGAGGCTGCAAAAAACTGACTCTATCCTGCCTGTGCGTGACTCCAGACTGGCTGCATTTGCCTGACACAAGGTTTTTAGCCAATCCTTTAAAATTCGAAAGTGACACATACAAATTCAGATTCCCTGCTTGCCTTGAAAGATCAAAGGGGATTGCGGGAGTCAAGTTGGGTAGTTGTAAGCCGCTGACCTCGGTCTTGTGGCGGAGGGGGGCTGTGGGAGGCTCATTGTGTTCAGACTCTCTGTTAGCAAGTGACTCAACATTTGCCGGAGCCAAAGGGGAACTCACCTGTGAGCCCTTGTCTAACCAGACACCCAGCCACCAGCTGCTGAAGGCAGAGCTGCCGATCATCAAGAGGAAGAGGGACACCACGAAGAGAGAGAGCAAGTACCCTGCAGGGGAAGAGAGAGGGCCAGGGGTTACAGAGGCCACCAGCAGCGGTGGGCTCCTCTTCCTCGGGGTCCAATCCTGGCGGGGAAGATCGAAGCCTATAGGGAAAGGGCTTCCACCCTGGGAACCACTTTCTAGGCTGACGTGACAACTCTGAGCATTAGGTCCCAGAAACCCCAATGGGGACATCTATTCCACCTGGTTGGAAAATGGTTCCAAATGTCAACATATTTAAAAAGGAAAAAACACCACTATTCACTGTAATAGAAGTGATTCAATGTTTTTAAAACAAACAAATTTTAAAAAACCCAGTCTTGCTGGAGAGTGACAAGAAATGGAACTATAGGTATCTTTTGCACAGGGCAGTGATTCTCGCCCTGAAGGCAGGCAACGAGCAGATGGCACAGCACTCAGAGATTAGAGTGCAAGGTTATACACGCACCACAGCCAGGTCACACTGTTGCCCATTCAGTTTAAATAAATAGTGTCTGGCAGCTTTAATGGAGATAAAGGATAATTCCATTTAAAAGCCTGCTTTATCAGGCTTTGGATTATAAGGGGGAAAAAAATAAAAGCACTGATAAACGACCCTAGCATAAAGACAGCAATTGTTAGAGGAATCATAAAACATGAACCCAACAGTTTAAGAAAGAATTTTTAATGCAAATTAAATCAAGAAACCCGTTGTTTTCTACCAAACCTCCAGAAGCCTTAATGTACGTGTGATACGTTTTCCAGGTCACAGTTCCTTCCCGGGGGGACTCAGTCTGGATGAGCTGGTGCTGAGGAACTGTGGAGACAAACACAAGTCCTGTGATGCCCCCAGTGGGGCGGCCCCCTCCCACCCACGTCTCCACCCCCACCACTGAGGCCGGCTGTCATCCTTCCTTCCGCTAGCCCCATGCTTTGAAATTCCCAACACACTTTTGCTCGTTTTATTCTGTTTGGTCCTCATGACAGCCTAGTGAGGCAGGGGGCTTTCAGTCTCCTGAGACATATTTATTAAGCCAATACTATGTGCCCCGAGTGCTGCAGTCCATGAGGTCACAAAGAGTCAGACACGACTGAGCGACTGAACTGATGTGCTCAGCTCTGGGGAGACAAGGGTTGTCTTTGTCTAGCTCTATAGAGGCAGATCCTAAGAAGAGGATGTGAACACATGCAGTTTACTCTGGAGCTAGAGGGTACAGGGAAAGGAAGTCAACAGTAAAAGGCGTCTCATCAAGGCAGCGCTCCCTGCTCCCCCTTCCTACCCACTTCCATGGGCAATGGTAGCTTATCTCAGCACGGAGAACTCTCAGACTGGGGCATAACTACACCTCAGAGGTTTTTCGCATGATCAGTGAGACCTGGGATGTTTCTACACCAAATCCCATTGGCATCGGGCGAGGGCTCCCCCCAGGGGGTTAATTTCCCCACACTTCAGGTTTGACCTGTGGCTGGCAGCTCCCAGTGAGCTCCAGGCAAAGGGCTGCAGGTGTGAAATGCCAGCTGGGAGTTGGGCTGGGTGGTGCAGATGTGCTGAGGGTACCCAAGCCATCTACTACAGGGCCAACAAGAAGTCCTCCCCCACAGAGATCACACCATGAGAAGAAACCAGGGCATCCTCCCAGGTGGGTCCTTGGATCCCACCACGTGGGATCCACCACCCAAGTCCTTTCCATTTTCCAAGGTGTGAGGGCAAAGGACCACCAAGCTCCCACTGGAGCAACGTCCAGAGGTGCAAGCATGAGCTCCCAGCAGCCAGGAGTGAGCACGTCTCTCCCCTCTCCAGCAGGAGAGGTACGCGAATGCCGGCTCCGAAGCAGCGTCCTATGCTTATACCTGGCTCTTGTAAACAGAGATGACTGGAGCCTGACAAGGGGGTCCCCCTGCGCAGGGCTCTCGGTACCCTGCCCCGGCAAAGAGAGCCCGCCTCTCAAAGGTGCCTCTGTGAACAGAGCTGCCATTATCCCCTCTGCCTGGGAACGCTCGCTCGAGCTTCTTTAAAATGTTCAGCCTGACTTTTGCTCATCATCGTTCTCCCTCTGGGGCTGCAGCATGCAGGGGTCACCTTGATGGGTCAGCAGAGCCTAATGAGCAGCATCCTGGAACGTTAAAGGACCTGTCGGACCCCCTTGCAGTCCCAGCCCAGTCAACTCTGCCGCTGACACTGCCTACCTTTGCGGGCGTGCCACTTTCAACCCTTCCATTCCTACAGCTCTCAGAGCATTTAGCTTCACACCTTCCCCTTCCTCTCCATATGAGGGGGTGGGGTGAGGAGGAGAAGAGGAGCAGGGTTTACTCTCCCCACAAGACCCCAATTCCTTAGTTGCCTGGAGCTTTCCTAGGAAAGCATGGAAGAGACTACCAGGGCCGCACTTCAGCCTTGGCCGCCTCCAGAGCGATAAAAATACATTGTCCAAGTGGGCATGCGTTTGTCACAAGCACCATTAATGGTGCCAACTTCCATCGATGTGAAGACTCACATTTTTTCCCACATTTTAACATCTCAGAAATCAGGATGTGCCCCATTCGGTAGCATGCCATATCATTTAACTGGCAGAGACTTTTCTTAGTGGTACATAAAATGACGCTGCTCTTAAAATAGATGGCATCTTAAATGTGATGAAATATACTAAGGTTTTCTTTTCAGCCACACATTATTGAGGGGCCTCGCTGTGGGCATGTTTAGGAAGGTGCATTTTGATTCCTGTCTTCTCAGTGCCCTTCGAGGGGCAGGGTACAGAGCAGGTGCTCAACAAATGCTGAATGGATGAAGGGATGAAAGGCAGCAGAGTCTAAGAAGGAGACGGAGCCTGGTCCTTGCCAGGTTTATCTCCCACATCTCTTCTCTCTGCATTCCTGGAATTACCCGTTACCCTCGACCCCAAATCCCCCTGCTTTCCCCACCTTTTCACCAGAGTGTCCTGGTCAAACTCCTACATGTGCCTAGAGGACCAGTTCAAAGGTCACCTCTTCTGGGACGCCCTTCCTGATTTCTTGCTCCCACTTCAGCTCCCTATTCCTCTTATCACATCTGCCCATGATTATCCTTTTACCTATGGCCCCCACCAGACCAAAAGACCCTGAAGACAGGGGCAGTCTAGCTTAGTGACTGGCATGCAGTAGAATGCTGAGTCCTTATTTGTGGGAAGAATGAATACCTTTATTCCAGCTCGATCTCTTCTCTGCTATACAATTCTTTCTCAGCACTCAGCATAAAGACTGGGAAATATCTCATCTCCTGTGTGTGCCTTGTTTTGATTATGCACATAATCTCTCTGTATTATTTTGATCTTTCCAAATAACAATAACAACAACTCATAATAATATGTCAGGCACTGTGCTAGTCATCCTATGTAGAGTTTCTCTTGTAATCTTTGCAAGAACCTATGAAGTTGGTACTCTTATTTCCCCCATTTTATGGATTAATAAACTAAGGTTCAGCATGGCCAAGCATCTTGCTTCAAAGTCCTAAAACTAATAAGTGGTTGAGCCAGAGTTAAAACTCAGGGAGTTGAACCCCAAGGCTCACACTACAGTAACCATACAGTTCCAGCTGCCCACAAAGGACAGCATGCCTGCACTTCTCTATCCCAAACGGTAGATGCCCAACAAATACTTAAGAGTGTGTAACCGAGGGAATGAACAGTAAATACCTTTTATGTCTACAAATTCTGACTCTGTTTCAGATTCTTTTCCTTCACGTTGCTCATCTCCTGGAGCCAAAACTAGGTTGAGAAATAAAGAAAGATCTGTGTCCACTCATGAGCCATGAGTGATAAGAGGGGTGTGATGGGAACTCTGATTGTACCAGTGTCTTCATTTCTCTCGGCAGGGCTCTCCTTCAGGGTTTCCACCGCTGCTGCATCATACATGTGCTCAGGATCCTAGAGACAAAATGAAATTCCTCTGAAAATGAAATGACAGAACTTCAGGCCAGAAATTATGAGGGGAGGCACCCAGTCTCTTGCACCCAAGTAAGGAGAGACTTACCTTGAATTGCAGCCCACGGAGATTGTGAATCAGTTTTGCATAGCGTCCCCTCTCCTCCATTAACTCCTTGTGGGTTCCCTTTTCACAAATCTCCCCATCTTCCAACAAGATGACTTCATCACAAGACTCTAAGAACTGCAGGGATAGTAAAGCAATCTACAGTGAGCTTCTGTCTTGGAAGAGAGAGAAGAGCATGGTGCTATCCAGTAGCGTCCCGGGCTCATGTGATCCAGGGGTTCCCAATATTGGCACAACACTAATATTGAGGGCCAGATCATTTTTAGTTGGGAGTGAGGTGGGGACTGACCTGTGCATTGCAGGATATTAAGCAGCCTCTCTGGCTTCTATCCACTAAATGTTAGGAGCACCCCCCACTCCAAGGTTGTGACAAGTAAAAGTGTTTCCAGACATTGCCCGATGACCACTAGGAGATAAAATGGCGCCCAGTTGAGAAACACTGACTTAGTGCCTATGTGTCTCATAAGAGCAAAGGGGGCCTTTAGCTGTCACTGTGAAGCATGTTGAAACTTCCTCTGCTTTTGGTCCCTATATGAGCCTCCTTGTTAAGTAATCTGACCACAGGAACTTGGAGTATGAAATTAACAAGGTCACTGAAGCCATGATTTGGTGGAGAAGGGAAGTATGACCTCAGCGATGGCTCCCTTCTGTTGTAACATTACAATCCCTCCTCACCATCCTTATCCGGCCCAGGAGACGCAGCCCATGGCACAGTCCCTGGCCTCCAGGCCACATTACCTGGCTTGAGGAGTTTACACCAGCCTTATCTGTACCTTTAATGATAGCATCCTACATTTTGTCCAAAGCACTTCTGTTTTTCTAATTTGAGTTCCTTTCATTTCTGTATCATGCCTGAGATCAAAGAGCTGCTAAGAGGACTTTCCTTTCATTTTGGAATGAGACTAAGCTCCCCTCATAGGATCAGCCCATCTAGGGGCAGGAAGACCCTCCTAGAGGTGGACAAGATGCTATGATATCTAAGATAGTTCAGCCTGAACAGGGCTTTGCAATTCAGGTAAGATGTCTTCCCTTGTACTTTGGGGTTCACACAAGGGTTCATTTGATGCTCTTGATTGAAACCCTGAAAGAAGTAGCTACATTTGGTCACTCTGCATCTGTAGGGGGTTTGTGGGGGAGAAGCCAAATGACAACATTTGTCTTGGCCTTGGACAGCTCCAGCCTTTCTGGCTTCCTTGGACTAACTGCCTGGTTCCATGTCCACTTTCCCAGACAGCCCAAGGAGGAACAGCTGGGTCTTAATATCCAGTTGAGACACTTTCTGACAGAAAGTCTCTTATCTTTGCACAGCATCTTCTAATTTTCAAAGCCTGATTTCATCTCCTCTCTGTCTCCCACAATCCAATCAAGAAAACAGGCAGCATGATTATCAGCCCATTTCCCAGATGGGGAAACTAAGGCGCAGATGTGAGAGCACACATCCCAGCCCCTGACGCTCCTGATGAAGCCCCTCTGGCCAGTGAGTTCCCAGTTCTCTCCAGTGAGACGGAGAGTGATCTGTGCAGCTTTGTTCTCCAAACACAAAACCTGACCCTGGGTTGGATGTCAGCAGTCAGCCGCTGGCCTCATTTCATTTGTTTTCTCAAGTTTCAAAAGAGCAATTGTCCAGTCTGAGCACCCAAAAGCATCCAGATTGCCTGTGGACCCCCGAGTGAAAGTAGCCTGAGAAATGTTCTGGAAAAGCCCAGGGGGCTTCAGGTCCGCCTCTGAGCCCCTCCTTCCCATAAAGTATGACCGGATTGAGACTCCAGCGCCATCTAGTGGCTGCCTGTATTTTCAACACGCAAAAAGTAAGACGAAATGACCTTGGTGAAAAATAGAGTCTGTGAGGAGACTAAGCCTCCTGGGATCTAGACTGAGGTCGTTCTGCTGGTGAGCAAGGTTGAGAGACTGGGCCAGGGCTAAGGTCACGTTGTGCCCCTTGAGGACTCCTGCAAAGACAGCTCTGACCCGCATCCGTCGGACCCTCCAGGAGGATAGCCTTCCCACTGCCTTTGGTCTCCAGGGACTGGAGCCCCCCGGGGCAGAGCTCCCGGGCTGGGCGAGAGCCTGTTCTGAGTCACCTCACGGGGGCCCAGAAGAAACCCAGCCTTGTCCACACCCTGCCCCTGCCTGGCAGAGGAACAAGGAGCTCTTATCTCACCCGCCCAACTAAGATGCTTCCTGGAGGTGATGGACACCACTCGGCTAAACCCCATACGCTAAATTCAGATGCTCGGTGCTTCTTATGAGACCGCTAACCCTCGGCACAGAGAGGCAGAGGCCGGGGCAAAGCCACAGGTATAGGAAGGCCTGGTTTTCCTGGTCCTTGAGAACCCGGCCTTCCTCGGCTAGACCTTTCGGCCACTGACAGAGGAGCCTAAAGATGCTGACCGCTGCATCCTGTAACCATGGCAACTTCACATGCCGTCAGCTCGGAGCCCTGCCCCAGCTTGTCTTACCCCTGCAAAGGCCGGGAGTCCCATCTCTTACTCCTAGTTGAACATTTCCCCCGAGTCAGAAGATAGGACTTCTGCTGCCGCTGCTCTGACTTCTCATTACAGTCCGAGGCTGGGGGCTCTCTCCTCCAGCAACACACACACACACACACACACACTCACACACACACACACAGAGACGCACAGAGCACACCTCTGGGGCTCACTTACCTACTCACCGTAGACAAGCCAGGACCGACCTAACTTATCTTGGGGTGGAGAGGGGTCCTGAACCCTTTCCGGGGGGCTGACACAGTAAGTACTGTCGCCACTTTGCCAAATTCCCAAGCTTATTCAGGGAGTTCAGTCAGTCCCTTTCCTGGGCAATATTCATGTTCCTAAGCATGAGAGTAGCTCTGAGTGGGGAGAGGCTTCTTGCCTCAGCTCTGAAGTCCTAGTCTCCAGCCCCTTTCCCCTAGGGAGTGATACAAGGGGCATCTGAACCCCGATCAAGCGTTCATCATCTCCTGTCACCCCCTACCCCTGGCCTCAGGCCTGCCCAGCCCTTGATGGAGGAGAAGGCTGTTCCTACCTGGCTTCCCACCTCCCCACCATCAGTGATCCAGAGCTGGAGGAGGTGCCCCGTGTCGACCCCACAGGTAGGGGTCAGGTGTTCCTGGAGAATTTCCCTCTGATGGATGGTCTTGGTTCCACTGAGCCCAAAGGTAGGGCAAAGAAGGCCAAGCCCAGAGAGGACTGGGCAGGGCTCCATGCAAGCCTGGATGGCTGGGGACCATCACAGTACCCCCTGCCTCTTCCCTGACCTGGTCCAGGTGAGGACTGCAGGTTTAGGCAGAAGAGGAGTCTTGGCGAGCATCAGATGCCACACCCGTTTCCTGGCCTCATGGGTCCTGCTGGTCCCAGTCACCTGCAGCTGGTGGGTCACCAGGACTACAGTCTTCCCCCTGAGCGCCTTCTTAATGCACTCCTCAAAGACGTGCTTCCCCACGTGGGCATCCACGGCCGACAGCGGGTCGTCCAGCAGGTAGATCTCATGATTCGAGTAGATGGCACGCGCCAGGCTGATCCTCTGCCTCTGACCCCCAGAGAGGTTGAGGCCCCGCTCCCCGATCTGTGGACAAGGGTAATACTACGGTCCATCATCAGGTCCCATCTCCCACCCCGCAGTCCCTGGGAACCAGGAGCTTCCTGGAGACTCCTCAGCAGACCGCTCATCACCATGGTCCAATTCCTCCACCCCCTTCCAGGAATGCCCTGGCCGCACCAGGTACCCTGGGCAGTGGGAGGCTCCACTTCTGCAGGAAGCCTGGTGGGCAGTGGCAACCAGGGAAATGCTCCTTCTAGTGTTGAGTGAGGGGTACCTGGCTCAGAATACCACCACCCCAGTACGACCCCATAGGGGGGGCTTCATCCTGACCAGTAGCACCAGAGGGCAGTGTTGAGCAGGAATCTCTCATTGTGGAGCAGGAAAGCCAGTGGACAAGTGAGCAGGATGGAGAAGTGGATGGGAGCAGAGGGTCAAGGAGAGGGTATCTCTATTTGTCCACATGTGGATCAACTTTTCACTCCCACTAGGCAACTCTAAGCTCTATGAAGAAAAGAGATGTGTTTGCTTTGTTCACCATTACATTCCTAAGGCTTGGCACCACGCCTGGACCAGAACAGGTGCGCAGCAAATATTTGTTGAAAAGGTGAAAAGCCTAGGTTGCCTGCTGGAGGTGATTCTATCCAACTGACCCCAGAGCGAGCCTCCGGGACTTCAGGCAGGCATTGGACTGAGCACTAGGGCAGGACACGTGAAATCAGACAAGAAAAGTCCCCTCTCTACCGGGAGCTCACATCTTAGCAGGGGTGGGCAGTTTTAGTTATACACATAGTAATGGCACAGGGAGATTTTAACAGGTGCCGACTGAAAAGCATAAACGGAGTACTCTGGGGCATATTACTTTAGACTCTGGGACTCAGGAAAGTCTTCCTCAAGGGGATGGATTTGGAGTGGGATCTCGAATGGCGGTAACTGGCAGAAGCAGAGGTCTAGACCCTGGAAGGGAGGGCGCAGCTGGGCAAGCACGCAGGGGCGGGTGAAAGCAGACGCTGGCAGTGGCCAGGGCCTCGGTGGCTGTGGCGGCCCTCCCCTTAATGCAGGCACGTTGCGGCACCAGCAGAGTGGCAGTGGGCTCTGAACAGGCCTTTCGTCGCTGCCTCCCTTCTCTGGGCTCCTGGCGGATGGGAGACTGCATGGAGGGCCCCCTGGGATGGGGAGCCAGAAGGTGGCCTGGGGGCTTCCCTCAGCCACCTGAGTTGGCAGGCTCGGCCCCCGCCCTTTAAATGAACACCCTTTAGGGGCGATATTTGGAGATGACCCTTACACTCATGGGCGGGCGGGGCCGCAAAGCAAGAAGGGGCCTGTGAGCATCCAGCCACAGTGCTGTACCCCCAGCCTCTGGCTTTGGAGGACAAGCCAGCCTGGGAGGTGGGGAAGCAGCTGTTGCCAGAAACCATCCCTGAGATGGCAGACAAACTGGAAGTGGCCCCAGGAGTGGCCAGGCAGAGCCCAACCCAAGTGGAGCTGGTGTCACACCCACTGTGATATCTCTCAGGAAAGGACCCAGGTGGAGAATACAGGATGGTAGAGCCTGACTTTCCCCACATCTCCTGGCACCCTTCGGTCCTCTGGGGCACCTGGATATGATGGAGCCAGAGCCTGCAGAGCTTCAGCCCAGTGGACTTGGCATCTGGGCTGCTCTGCACTGCTGTGGGGCTGAGCTCTGGGTTCTACTCACCTCGGTCAGGTCTCCGTAAGGAAGGCTGCTCAGGTCCTCCTGGAGGGCACAGACGCGAACTGCGTGCTGATACCTATGGGAGCAAAGCTCGAGGTCAGTACGGTGAGAAAGACCCCACGTCCATGCAGCCCAGGGTGGCTCAAAAGGCACACTGGTGTCATGGGCAAGCAAGGAGGTGGCTGGTTGCTTGATCTTTGATGTCCAAGGGTAACTCCCTCTTGACTTCTTCCTGCCTATCTGATGCAGAGTTGACTCGGGAGAGTCCCGGTCCCTCCCCTCACAGGCTTCCTACCATTTGAGAAAGATGAAATCAGTGCACACAAGACCTCTGAAGGGAAAATTACTCATGAGGGTCAGAGCAGGGAGTCACCAGTGAAGGCTGAGGTCGCTGGAGGAGATCTCCCAGAGGACGCAAGATTACTGATGGACAAGAAGATGCATGTGGGTGGCACCAGCAGAGAGCGAGCAGGCAGATCACAGGTCTGCACCAGGTTCAGGAAGCACTTGATGCCCTGAGCATTGCGCCCATGTGTCAGCTTCAGGGCTGCTACGCCTGATGGCTGAGACCATTAGCTTTGGAATCAGAACAACCTGGGTTTGAATCCAGCTGGGTAACCTTGAACAAATGACTATACCTCCCTGATCCTCACTCTGCACTCTGTACATTAGGTTAATAACTCATTGGGTTGGGAGAAGTGGGGACGCTGTCTGATGCTCAAATTCTCCCTCAGCAGTAGTTACAACTAATGTCATCACCTTGGCCAGTCTTTGACTATGAGACTCAGGCTGCTTGGGACATCTTCATCTTGCCACCTCCACTCCCATCTTAAACTTCCTCCCACACTCCTGCTTCCCTTGGTCCTGAGAGTCTCAATATCCATCCCAAGAGCAAAACCTCTGCTAGAGATGCCACACACAAAGGGTGCTCAGTCCATCCTTCAAGGCCCAGTTCAAGTGCCACTGTCTCTTTCCTCTTGGGTCTCTGCTGCCTCTGAACAGTCTGGCAGCCTCCTGCCCTTGGCATATTCCTCTTTGGCCCTTTGTCACTTCTGTGCGTCTCCTACCACGCATTCCAGACTTGAAGGCCAAAGATACATCTGAGCCACCCCGGGGGCCCCCACGGTCAAGCACAGTCCTGTGTCTTGCGTGTATTTGGTAAATACTTGCATTCTGATGCCCTAAGAGATAAAGACAAGAATCCCTTCCTCTAGTCTGCCTCTGCAGAGAGAAGCCGTTCCAGACAGGGCTGGGGGGAGGCACAGGGAAAGGCAGGCCAGGAGATGCTGGGAAGAACAGTTTGGCCAGTGCTAAGGACTCCCTGATGGAGCCTCTTGACAGCAGGATGTCATGATCAGGGACAAGGAGGGGAGGTAACATCTCTCCTGCTGAGAACCCATATGCTGGCCAATGCCAGCCAGCAGGAATGGAGTTTGGCAGGGTCAATTCTCTTTGGCAGGTCAGCTCTCCTCTCTGGGCCTTAGTCTCTTCTGCTGTAAAACAGGGATATGATGCCAGAGTCCCCCTAAATGGTTGGTTATTGGACTCTAATAAGAGAATGTACGTGGCAACAGATCCAACTCGGCAAAGAACCTTAAGAATGTGTTTCCAGAGCTTAAATATAATGGCCCTATCCGTGAATTCAAAAATTATGAAATTTGTTTTCATTCCTTTCATGTTGAAGACATCAACAGCAACATATCCCGACAGCTCTGATGTCAGTTAATAGTTTCAGGGTTGATTAATTGTATACCTGCTGCACACAGTTTCAAGGAAAGTTCCTGTTACTTGGCCTAAAGCAAAATTGTCAGATTCCTCTTTCTGCAGTCAGACACCATATGCACTGCTACAGAAAACCTCAGAACATATGCTACTCTGCATTGGGATGGAGTGCTGGTTCCATTCATTTCTGGGAGTGTGATCTCAGGTCTGCAGAAGGCACCTCTCCTGAACTCTGGGATCAGGAAGAGAAAAACCAACACCCTTCCACGTATGATGAATGTTTAATCAGAACTCATTAAAGAAACTCACTTAGCAATCATTACCAATGACATCAGCCTCTGTAGCAGGGTGTACCAAAAACAAAAGTATTTCACACTTTCAAAGTTAATATTAATATTACCTTCGGTGATCATACTTTTCTCCAAATAATATGTTTTCTCTCACATTTCCATGAAAGATCCATGCTTGCTGGGAAACATAGGCCAGAGTCCCATTGACAGCCACAGTCCCTTGTTGTAACTGCATCTGAAGCAACAACACCAGAGAACCCTCAGGAGCCAGGCCTCACTGTCTTCTCGGGGCCCTGTTGCACTTTTGCGTGTGTGCATGAGTGTGTGCTAAGTCATTTCAGTCGTGTCTCTGAGTCTTTGAGACCCTATGGACTGTAACCGACTAGGCTCCTCTGTCCATGGGATTCTCCAGGCCAGAATACTGGAGTGGGTCACCATGCCCATCTCAATCCCTGGGTAGGATCTTCCCTGCCCAGGAATCGAACCCACATCTCCTGCAGCTCCTGCACTGCAAGTGGATTCTTTACCACTGAGCCACCAGGGAAACCCCATTGGACCTTTGACACCTGCTTATTCCTTGAGCACAAATTCTGAAGGCATGGAAGGTGACAGGTTGTCTTGCCACACACAAAGCCCAGCTGTGCTGACCGAGGCACTCAAACACGCTTGAGAGGCCAGGTGGGAGTGTTCCAGAAGGGGCAGAGGTAGCCCCTGCATGCGGGAGAACAGGCTGTGTGGCTGCTGTGGACACCATGCACCTGTCACATGGCAGCTGGATTCTGTTTTCTCTGGGACGTTCCAAAGGAGCAGGCCAAGAGTAGAAGTTAGAAGGAGGGAAATTTCACTCCCACACACCTCAAAACTCTCCAAAAAGGAATCAGGGTGAGGTCATGAGTCCCCCACCGCTGGGGGTATCCGAGTAGAGGCTGGTTCATCCTTACAGGATTTCGTGGAAAGGATTCCAGGTGGAGAACTAGGTTGGGTCACCTGTCATGCACCTGCCGACTCTGGGGCTGTCACAGAGACACATGCCCAATCCCAGCGCACAAGGGGCTGAGCAGCTCACCTGCCTCAGTCCCCACGTCTGCCTTCAAGCAGGGAAGGACCTGCCACTCTTCCTACAAGCGAGCCAACTGAGGCCAGAAGAAGTCTCCCTGTTTGGAGAGGCTCTTCTGAGCCTGGCATTCCCCTGTCTCTACTGCAGGCAAAGGCCGTCCCGGGCCCCATGCTCTTTTGGAGCGCAGAGTGAGGGGGAAAGGGACCTAATATTTTTCCCTGAATGTTTCTCATTCACTTGGGAAGCCTTGGTAACTGTGAACGGTTAATTTACCGTGGATACAGTGAACTGCTTGGCCGTTTCCCTGGGGTCACGCAGGTAGAAATAGCAGACAAGGNGCAGAAGTCTCCGTGTTTGGAGAGGCTCTTCTGAGCCTGGCATTCCCCTGTCTCTACTGCAGGCAAAGGCCATCCCGGGCCCCATGCTCTTTTGGAGCGCAGAGTGAGGGGGAAAGGGACTTAATATTTTTCCCTGAATGTTTCTCATTCACTTGGGAAGCCTTGGTAACTGTGAACGGTTCATTTACCGTGGATACAGTGAACTGCTTGGCCGTTTCCCTGGGGTCACGCAGGTAGAAATAGCAGACAAGGGACAAGAGTCCCCCCCCCCATTCCTACCATGAGGTGTGATTTGGTTCATGCATTCACTCAGCCCCTCCTCCAAGGACCAGCACCTGCTTTGGGCAGACGCTGGGGAAGTGGAGGTGGATCTAAATTTCTGGTGACTTGCAGGTCCTCGGGTGCTTCCCCGTCAAGCCACCTGGCTGGCCTTTCTAATCGGCGCAGGCCAAGCATGTCATGAGAAAACCGTGGGTTTAATGACCCGTCTCTCCCTTTGACCAAGATGGAGCTCCAGGCAAGAAAGCTCTCACTGCTTAATTCAGCATGCAAAGCAGAGAGTGTGGAAGGTCCGGCCCTGCAGGTCTGGAGCTGCCAAGCGCATCGACTGCCTGGGACTCATTGTTAACTCTGAGGACAGCATCCAGTGCGGCTGAGGCCAGGACCCCAAACAAGGCAGGCGGGGAATGCAGCTTACCTGTCCTAGCAGAGCTGCGATAAGGGAGCTCTTCCCACTCCCGACATTCCCACAGATGCCCAAGATCTTCCCCTATCAGAAAAACAGAAAAAAGACAGTCAGTCTCCCAGCTCTTAGAGGGTCATCCGCAAATTGTGCTGGCTAGGCCAGGCAGGGACCAATGGGTCACTGCTGGCTCTGTGAGGTGGCAGCCGCAGCTTCACACCCCAGCCCGGATACACAGCCTGGGAGGATGCTGGAACCTCAGCCCTAATTGAGTGCCTCCCCTGCACAGACCAGCAGAGTGCCCAGAGGACTTCTAGAAATCATGTGTAAGCACTGATGCAAAACAGCCTATGCTGGTCTGGGACACACAGGCCCTGAATCTGAGAGTTGTCCTGTGCCCAGACTCCAGGAAAGCAAATTCAATGGACGCTAAAGGCTGCACAGCCCAGAGGGACAGGGGCAGCCTTGAAGTGCAGAGGTCTGGGAGCTTTCTAAAAATCCTCTTAAAGTATCCTCCCACTATAACATCTCAGTCTGAAATTACTGAGCGGTTATGTTGTTCCAGCATGTTAGGTTCATGGATTTTTCTATGGCTGCAGATTTATTAATTCAACTAGTAAATTATTGTTAAAGCCTGCTTTGTGCCAGGTGCTGTTCTGAATCCCAGCAACAGCACAGTATAGCAAAGACCACAACAGTCCAGTCTGAGTCTACCCTAATGGAGCTTATGCTTTAGTTGGGCAGACAGTAAACAATTGAATAAAATATGAAGTATGACAGATACATGCTGTGGAAACAAATAAAGCAGGCAGAAAATGGGGGCGGGGGCCTTACCGGGAAGGTGGATATCTTAGCTTGAGTTCTCCCAGAAAGAGGACCCAAAGCAAGGAGCTGAGTGACGGTAGCTCATGGGGCGGTGCGTGGAGGGGGAGGATGGTACAGGAGAAGGAAGGTGGCCCATCACGGGTGTGCTGTTGGGTCAGCTCCCACAGGAGGCAAATGAGCTCAGTGCTGCTGGGAAACTCAAGGAATCGCAGAAACTGAGTCTTGATCCTCCCAGTGGTTGAAGGAATCGGGATAAATATCCCACAGCCAGTGTCTGAGCGCTGTTCCCTCAACTGTCCATGTCTTGGCTCACTGAGCATGGTGGGGAGGGCGCCCAGGCACACAGATGCTGATCTGGCCATTGGAAGGCGGCCAGGACACACAGATGGGTCAGTGATAGTACCTGCTACTGGTGATGTCTGAGTAAGACCCGGGGGAGGTGAGGGGTGAGCTGTGTAGCTATCAGCAGGGAGCCACTGCTGGCAGAGGAGGAGTCCACGCAGAGACTCTGAGGTTGGCAGAGACCCACTCGAGTTCAAGCAGCTATTGCAAAGCTGTGGTTGCAACATCTGGAACATTCTCATTAAGACCTGCTCCCAGGGCCTCCCTGGTGGCTCAGTGGTAACGAATCTGCCTGCCAATGCAGGAGACACGGGTTCAATTCCTGATCTGGGAAGGTCTCACATGCACAACTAAGCCCATGTGCCACAACTTTGAGCCTGCGCTCGACAGCCCACGAACTGCAACTACTGGAACAACATGCAGCAGCTTCCAAAGCCTGCCCAGCCTAACACCCACGCTCTGCAGCGAGAGAAGCCACTGCAATGCGCAGCCTTCACACTGCAACGAAGAGTAACCCCTGCCCTCCTGAACTAGAGAAAAGCCTGCACGGCGTCAAAGACCCAGCACAGCCATAAAAATGAATAAATAAAATTATTAAAAAAAAAAAAAAAAAGACCTGCAGCAATCCCTCGGAACAAAGATGCCCAGCATGGGACCAAATATGACTCCTTTTCCACCTGAGCTGGATCAGAAGGGCCTCTTGCTGGCCTGCTACCCCAGCACATGAGGGCTGCTGCCTGTCCACACTCATCCCTTGGGTAAGTCTTCACGGAACACCAGGCACAGCAGTAGGCACTAGCGATAAAACAGTGATCAGGGCAGATGCCTTGTAGTCATCGGAGCTGCACATAAATAAAACTGATCATTTTAATTCCACTGAAAGAACTACAAGGAAAGGGGGCATTAAGGAGACTTCGAGACAAAGAAACATAAGGATGGATCCAGCCAGCCTAGGCATTTGGCTTTTCATTGAGTCCCGTCTACTACCTGCAGCCAGGTCTGAGCCTTGTTTCAGCCTAGATTCATCCTTGCTTTCAGCAATAAATCCACGAGGCCTCATCCCTGAGTTTCTGATTATTCATTCGTTCATTCAGAAAACATTACTGGGAATCTATTCTGTGCCAGGCAGTGGGCCCAGTGTAAGGTCACAGCTGTGTAGAAGATATGGGCCTTGACCTTGAAGAAGCTACAGTCTAATAGAATCTTGGAACTGAATTTGGGAAAACATGGATGTCTTGAACTTAGGACCCTTAAGGGCAGCACTTAAGCTGGACATGATTTTTGGAGGAAAAAGGCAACAACCATAGCTCACCTCCACGGGGACTTAGCATTTGTGCGTGACGTCTTTCTGTCCTCACACCCACCTTGGGAAGCCAGTGCAATTGTTAAAATACCCATGGAGCAGGTAAAGAAGCTGGCTTCAAGAGGTTAGAGAGTATGTTCAGGTACACAGCTGACCAGCGGCAGGGACTGGAGCCCAGGTCCACTAGGCTGGAGAGGCAGAGCCCGATCCCCCAGGACAGCGTGCTGCCCCTTGGAACTTCACCTTACTCCACAAAACATTGACCGTGTCGTTGATGACAAGTCAGGCGCAACCAATGTACTGAAAGGGAGGAAAGCAAGTGCAGAGATCAGAGGCAGCTTCTTCACAACCCAAGAGCAGTTCACTGAGGCCTCTTGGGAGCAACTCTGAAGGCATGGTTGAAGTAATCTGGGTGCTGCACGTCATAGGCGGGGGAAAGTGATGAGCAGGCAAGTGGGCTGCACACAGCAGGACTTAGCTGAGAGCCAAGCTCGATTGCACTCAGCCAACCAAATAGCATTTCCAGTGAATCTGTGCAGACAGCCTTGTTAACTANGGTTGGATCTCCTTGCAGTCCATGAGACTCTCAAGAGTCTTCTCCAACACCACAGTTCAAAAGCAGCAATTCTTCGGCACTCAGCTTTCTTCACAGTCCAACTCTCACATCCACACATGACTACTGGAAAAACCATAGCCTTGACTAGATGGACCTTTGTTGGCAAAGTAATGTCTCTGCTTTTGAATATGCTGTCTAGGTTGGTCATAACTTTCCTTCCAAGGAGTTAGCATCTTTTTATTTCATGGCTTCAATCACCATCTGCAGTGATTTTGGAGCCCCCCAAAATAAAGTCTGACACTGTTTCCACTGTTTCCCCATCTATTTCCCATGAAGTGATGGGACTAGATGCCATCATCTTCGTTTTCTGAATGTTGAGCTTTAAGCCAACTTTTTCACTCTCCTCTTTCACTTTCATCAAGAGGCTCTTTAGTTCTTCACTTTCTGCCATAAGGGTGTTGTCATCTGCATATCTGAGGTTATGGATATTTCTCCTGGCAATATTGATTCCAGCTTGTGCTTCTTCCAGCCCAGAGAAAACATACCTTTAGCCAAAAACTGTATGAAGAGACAAAAGTTATTACATAATAATAAAGGTGTCATTTTATTAAGAAGATATGATAATTATATTGGGGATATATATATCCCTAATATTAGAGCATCTAAATATATTAAGTTAATACTAACAGATGAGGAAGAGAAATAGATAATAATATAATATTATAAGGGACTTCAATACCTCACTTTCAACATTAAATAGATCATCCAGATAAATAGATCATCCAGATCATCAATAAGGAAACATTGGGCTTGAAATATCCTTTAGATCAAATGGACCTAACAAACGTATATAGAACATTCCATCCAACTGAGTAGAATACACATTCTTCTCAAGTGCACATAGACTATTCTCCAGGATAGAGGATGATATGTCACAAAACAAGACTTGGCAAATCTGAGAAGGTTAACATCATATCAAGTATCTTTTCTTACCACAATGGTGTGAAACTAGAAATCAATAGCAGAAGGAAAGCTGAAAAAAATCACAAGTACGTGGAAATAAACAACACACTTCTGAGCAACCCAGGGGTCAAAGAAAAAAATCAAAAGGGAAATAAAAATAATCTTGAAACAAATGAAAACAAAACATACCCACACCTATGGGATGCAGCAAAAATAGTTCCAAGATAAAAGTTTACAGTGATAAATGCCTACATTAAGAAAAAAGGAGCGATCTCAAATAAACCATAACTTTATACTTCAAGTAACAGACTAAGTCTACCAAAGCAGAATGAAGGAAATAATGTCAGAGAAGAAATATGTGAAATACAATTTTTAAAAACAATTGAAAGGACCAATGAAACAAAAAGCTGGGGAGGGGCATATCGAAGATAAAATTGACAAGCATTTAACAAGACTAATGGGGAAAAAAAAGAAATGAAAGAAAGAGTAGGCAGAAATTCAAAAAATAGTGAGACTATAAACAATTATATACCAACAAATTCTGTAACAGAGAACATGGAGAAATTCATTGAAATATACAGTTTATTAAGATTGAATTATGAAGGAACAGAAAATCTTAACAAACCAATTATGGGTAAGGAGATTTAATCATTAACTGGAAATCTCTTAACAAAGAAAAGCCCAGAACCAGATGGTTTCAGTAGTGAATTCTAGCAAATAAATAAAGAAGAGTTAAATGACAGTCTTTCTCAAACTCTTCCAAAAAATTAAAGAGGAGGAAATATTCCCAAATTCATTTTATGAGGCCAGCATTACCTGATACCAATGCCAGATAAGGATTCTATAAGAAAAAAAATAAATAAATAAAACTACAGGCCAATTTCCCTAATAAATATCAATGTAATAATATTAACAAAATATTAGCAAGTTTAATTCAATGACACATTAAAAGAATTATATGCCATGATCAAGTGGAACTAATTAATCCCTGGGATGCAAGGATGGTTCAACAACATAAATCACTAAATAAATACTCCATACTTACAGAATAAAAGATAAAATCATGTGGTCATCTCAACAGATGTAAAAATACAATATCCATTCATGATAACAAAAATAAAAATCTTAGGTATAGAAGAAAAGTACCTGAAAATAATAAGGCCATATTTGACAAACCCCTACATAATATCACACTCAGTGGTGAAAGGTTGAAAGCCTTTCATCTAAGATCAGACAATGATGCCTACATTCACTACTTCTATTCAACACATTATTGGAAGTTAAAACCATAACAATTGACAAGAAAAGGAAATAAAAGCCATACAAATTGGAAAGAAATAAGTAAAATTGTCTCTATAGATTACGTGACCTTTATAGAGAAAATATTGAAGGCTCCACCAAAAGAACCATTATCACTAATCAACAAATTTAATAATGTTGTAGGATAAAATATCAGCACATAGAAACCAGTTCTGTTTCCATACACTAAAATAAAATATCTGAAAAAGAAATAAAGAAAATAATCCCATTCACAGTAGCATCAAAAACAATAAATCGGTTCAGTTTTGTTCAGTCACTCAGTCGTGTCCGACTCTTTGCGACCCCATGAATTGCAGCACGCCAGGCCTCCCTGTCCATCATCAACTCCTGGAGTTCACCCAAACTCTTATCCAACGAGTCAGTGATGCTATCCAGCCATCTCATTCTCTGTTGTTCCCTTCTCCTCCTGTCCCCAATCCCTCCCAGCATCAGGGTCTTTTCCAATGAGTCAACTCTTCACATGAGGTGGCCAAAGTACTGGAGTTTTAGCTTTGGCATCATTCCTTCCAAAGAAATCCCAGGGCTGATCTCCTTCAGAATGGACTGGTTGNTTCACAGTAGCATCAAAAACAATAAATCGGTTCAGTTTTGTTCAGTCACTCAGTCGTGTCCGACTCTTTGCGACCCCATGAATTGCAGCACGCCAGGCCTCCCTGTCCATCATCAACTCCTGGAGTTCACCCAAACTCTTATCCAACGAGTCAGTGATGCTATCCAGCCATCTCATTCTCTGTTGTTCCCTTCTCCTCCTGTCCCCAATCCCTCCCAGCATCAGGGTCTTTTCCAATGAGTCAACTCTTCACATGAGGTGGCCAAAGTACTGGAGTTTTAGCTTTGGCATCATTCCTTCCAAAGAAATCCCAGGGCTGATCTCCTTCAGAATGGACTGGTTGAATCTCCTTGCAGTCCAAGGGACTCTCAAGAGTCTTCTCCAACACCACAGTTCAAAAGCATCAGTTCTTCGGCGCTCAGCCTTGTGAATAAATTTAACCAAGGAAGTAAAAGATCTGTACACTGAAAACTACAAGGCTTGGAGGAAAGAAAAGAGATGCAAACAAATGGAAAGGTATCTTGTGTTCATGGATCAGAAAAATCAATACTGTTAAAATGCTCATGCTACCCAAAACTACGTACAGATTCAATGCAATGCTTAGCAAAATTCCCATGGCATTTTTCACAGAAATAGAAACTGCAAAAGACCCTGAATAGCCAAAGCAATCCTGAGAAAGAATAACAAAATTGGAGGCACAACACTTCCTAACTTCAAAGTATGCTGTGAAGCTTTATTAATCAAAACAATATGATATTGGCACAAGAAAAGCTTCATGGACCCATAAAGCATAGTTAAGGGCCAGAAATAAGCCCTCACATACACGGTCAACCAATATTTGACAACAGAGTCAAGAACCCTCAATGAAGAAAGGATAAACTCTTCAATAAAAGGTATTGGGAAAAACCATATAATCACGTACAGAGTAAATTTGCACTCTTACCACACACAACCCACACTTTTAAGTCAAAGACGGACATGAAACCATAAAAATCCTAGGAAAAAAACATAGGGAAATAGTCTCAGCAGGTATTTTTTTAATATGACATCAAAGGCACAAGCAAAATAAAAAGTAAAAACAATTAAGTGGGGCTACATCAAAAAACATCTACACAGCAAATAAACAATCAATAAAATGGAAAGGTAACCTATGGAAGAGGAGAAAAAATTGAAAATCGTGTGTCTAATAGGTGGTTAGTATCCAAAATATATAAGGAACTCAGTAACAAAACAAAAAACAATTCAGTTTAAAAATGGGTAGAGGAACTGAAGACAAGACACACAAATAGTCATAAAGTATATGAAAAGGTGCTACCATTACTAATTACCATAAAAATTAAAATCGGAATCACAAGGACATAACACCTCTCACCTATGAGAATGGCTATCATCAAAAAGACAAGACATAACCAAGTGTTGAAAGCGATGTGAAAGTGTTAGTCACTCGGTCAAGTTCTTTGCGACCTCATGAACTGTAGCCCACCAGGTTCCCCCGTCCATGGGATTCTCCAGGGAAGAATACTGGAGTGGATAGCCATTCCCTTCTCCAGGGGATCTTCCTGACCCAAGGGTCAAACCCAGGTCTCCTGCATTGCAGGCAGATTCTTTACCATCTGATTCACCAGGGAACCAAGTGTTGACAAAGATACAGAAAACATGGTTAGTAGAAATATAAAGTGGTACAGCCACTATAGAAACAGTCTGAAGCTTCCTCAATAAATTAAAAATAGAACTACCATATGATCCAACCATCCCATTTCTGGGTATATATCCTAGGGAAATGAAATCAGTATCTCAAAGAAATATCTACACCCACATGTACATGGCAGCTTTATTTACAATAACCAAAATATGGAAGGGCTTCCCTGGTGACTGAAAGTGATGAAAGAAAAGGATCAAGAATTCTTTGTTCAGTGAAATTATCCTTTGAGGATGAAAGTGCCATGGCTTTGGGCAAGGGCGGGATGATTTGGGAGAATGTCACTGGAACATGTATATTATCATATGTAAAATGGATTGCCAGTCCAGGTTCGATGCATGAGACAAGGTGCTCAGGGCTGGTGCACTGGGATGACCCAGAGGGATGGGATGGGGAGGGAAGTGGGATGGGGGTTCAGGATGGGGAACACATGTACACTCGTGGAGGATTCATGTTGATGCATGGCAAAACCATTACAATAGTAAAGTAATTAGCCTCCAAATTAAACAAAAATAGATTTATATATATTTTAAAAAAGAGAGAGAATGAAAGTAAAATAAAGCATAATAAAGCAATCTTGGGTTTTCCAGGTGGCGCTAGTGGTAATGAACCTGTCTGCCAATGTAGGAGACATAAGAGATACAGATTCAATCCCTGGGTCAGGAAGATCCCCTGGAGAAGGAAGAGGCTATCCTCTCCAGTATTCTTGCCTGGAGAATTCTATGGACAGAGAAGCTTAGCGGGCCACAGTCCATGGGGTCACAAAGAGTCAGTCACGACTGAGTGACTAACACTTTCAAGATGTGGAAACAATCTAAGTAATGGATAAAGAAGATGACGTGTATATACAATTTACCATTGAATAAAATCAGTTTGAACTGTTTGTGTCTATTTATATACAGTTCTTTTCAATAACTGCAGTACCGTATGATCCAGGGTTGTTGAATCCACTGATGCAGAACCACAAATGCAGAGAGGGCTGACTATGGGGTTTGGGCATCTTCAGATTTGAATATCTGTGCCAGGTCCTGGAACCAGGTCTCCTTGGATACCATTGGTATCTGTACCTGAGTTTACACTGCACTGGGGAGGTTAGCAGCAATAACCTCTGCTTTGTTCAAGGGTCAATTGTATAGACAGTAGAATATTATTCATCCATGAGAAAGAAGGAAACCCTGCCATTTGTGAAAACAGGGACAGACCGTGAGGACATTATGCCAAGTGAAATAAGTCAGAGAAAGACAAATACTGTGTGATATCATTTATTGTGAAAGCTAAAAATGCCTAACTTAGGACTTCCCTAGTGGCCCAATGGTTAAGAATCCACCTTGCAATGCAGGGGATAGAGGTTCTATCCCTGGTCAGGGAACTAAGATCTACATGCTGTGAAGCAACAAAGCCTGTGCACGGCAACAACTGAATGTGCGTATTCCAGAGCCCCATGCCCGTGGAGCTGTTGCACCACAACTATAAAGTCCAATGCACCGCAACAGAAGGCCTCACATGATGCAACAAAGATCCCGCGGGCTGCAACGAAGACCTGATGCAGCCAAGTAAATATACATATTCGATGCCCAACTCACAGAAACTCATAGGAACAGAGAGTAGACTAGCGATTGTCAGAGGTTAGGGTTGGGATGTCAGGAGAAATAGAGAGCTATTGGTCAAAGTATGAAAAACCTCCAGTGATAAGATGAATAAGTTTTGGGGATCTAATGTACATTATGGCAATTATAGTTTACAATACTGTATTATGCACTTGAAAGTTGCTAAGAGTGGACGTTAAGTGTTCTCACCATAAAAAAGAACTGGTAATTATGTGAATAGATAGAGGACTTAACTAATGCTACTGTGGTAATCACTTTGTAATATATACATGTGTCAAACTGACACATTGCTTGATGATCTCTGACAACCCAGAGGGGTGGGATGGAGGGGAGGNGAGGACTTAACTAATGCTACTGTGGTAATCACTTTGTAATATATACATGTGTCAAACTGACACATTGCTTGATGATCTCTGACAACCCAGAGGGGGGGGATGGAGGGGAGGCGGAGGGGGGGTTGAAGAGGGAAGGGACGTATGTATACCTATGGCTGATTTACAGTGACATATGGCAGAAACTAACACAATATTGTAAAGCAATTATCGTCCAATTAAAAATAAATTTAAAAAACAGAAAAATAACACACTGTACACCTAAAAATTATACAGTGTTATAGAATGATTACATTCCAATAAAACTGGGCAGGGGAAGAATATACGTAAAATGAGGAGCACTTTCTCATCTGAGGCAATCTGCTGCTGCTGCTGCTGCTGCTGCTAAGTCGCTTCAGTCGTGTCCAACCCTGTGCGACCCCACAGACGGCACCCACCAGGCTCCCCCGTCCCTGGGTATAGGTAAATGGATGCACACTCTCTTCTCCAATAACCTTGGAAAATCCCTTGCTTATGTTATGTTACAGAAAGCACTCCTCTGGAATAATATATTCTCTTTTAATAATAGGATTTGAAAATCAAAATGTCTTCACCTCCAAAAGACAAATCTCCCCAAGTGAAAACAGGCATTATAGACAACTGGATGAGGCACATGGTTTATAGGCAACAATTCTGTTCAAAACCGCTTCAGTCATTCAATTAGTGAACAGTAATAACATGAATATCATGGATATAGCTCTAGATTCCTGAAAAAATTAAAAGTTATCATAGGGATGCTTAAACTTCTTGCCAGCCTATTCCATACTCCACATCCCACCCAATTTGCTCCATCTAACACTGTGCTCCAGCCACGCTGCATGTCTTAACACTCCCTGAGCAAATTACCAGTTGCTCCTGTTTTGGGGTCTTTGAAATCACTATTGCCACAACCTGAAACAATCTAACATTATTCCCTTCACTTGAAGAAAATTGAACTTCACTGTTGAGCCTTCAAGGCTTAGTTCCGATGTTTCCTCCTTTGGGAAAACTTTCCTACTTACTTATCTATTTCCAAGCAGACTGTTGGCTTCGTATCTGTGTGGATCACAGTTGTATTTCTAACACTTAGAAGTCCTTGGTACATAGTTGATGTTTGACAGCAATTTGTTGAATGAATAAATGAATTGAATGAATGAATAATGATGATAGGAGAAAAGTCTAAGACAAAATTCCTTTCCTCAAAAAGGGAGAAATGATCACACAATAACACACATGAAAATATAAAACCATAGCATAGTCTTGTGTGTGCTTAGTTGCTCAGTTGTGTCCAACTCTTTGCGACTCCATGAACTGTAACCCACCAGGCTCCTCTATCCATGGGGACTCTCCAGGGAAGATTACTGGAATGGGTTCCCATTTCCTTCTCCAGGAGATCTTTCCGACCCAGGAATCAAACCCAAGTCTCCCACATTGCAGGCAGATTCTTTACTTTCTGAGCAGCCAAGGAAGCATAGTGTTAGCCCTAGAAAACACACACACACACACACACACATGCACACACAAATAAGGACCTAGAGCTAAGAAGTCAATCAAGAAAATAAAATGGAGCACTAA
This sequence comes from Neotragus pygmaeus, assembly GCA_006410875.1. Classification (NCBI taxonomy): domain Eukaryota; kingdom Metazoa; phylum Chordata; class Mammalia; order Artiodactyla; family Bovidae; genus Neotragus; species Neotragus pygmaeus. The sequence continues at coordinate 1,913,678 of SJYV01045352.1, read as the reverse complement.
GTTGCAGATTAACCCCCCAAAAATAGGTAAGGAGGAACAGAGGAAAAGCAAATAGAAGATAATGTTAAGCTGACAGAAACACAGCTAAATCAATAATTACATTAAATATAAATGGAGTTTATACTTCAATTAAAAAGCAGAGATTGTCAGATTGCATATAAAAGTAATGCTCAGTGATATGCTGCTTATGAGAGATCCATTCAGTATAAAGACACAAATGGGCTGAAAAAAAAAAAGGATGCAAAAAATCATGCTAACAGTATCAGAATTGTCAACCCAAAAGCATTTTGATAAACAGCTTAATCAAGCAGAATAAAGTGCTTTCAAGAGTACAGTAAATATAAAAAGGGAAAATATGTCATTAATCAAAAGATACTTTTTAAAAAATGTAAATTAAAATAAATTAAGATTCCAGCTAGGCCCACCCAAGCCCCACTCTTGTCATCCTAGGATCTTTCTAAGCAACCAGCAGGCCAGCACAAGCCTTGGGACCTTCTGGGACCCAACCATATACAGTTGTGTAGTTGGCCCTACCACAACGGGAGCATGCTGTCTGGAGAGGGTGCACCCTTAGAACAGAGAAATGTGGTGGCAGAAGACAGTGTCCTGCTGGCCCCAAGGACATCTCTTACACAGCCTACTTCTTCAAGATCAAAAAACTAACTCGCCTACCTAATATATAAAAATAAAACCAAAAAATCAGAAGCAACAGAGGAATATGTTCCAAATGAAGGAACAAGATAAATCCCCCCAAAAAGACAAAATAAAGGGGAGGTAATTTACTCCAATAAAGAATTCAAAGTAATGATAATAGATATGCTCAATGAACTCAGGAGAAGAATGGATGAACACAGTGGTAAGTTTAACAAACAGTTAGAATATAGAAAGAAGAACCAAACAGAGATGAAGAGCATGATGACTGAAATTAAAGAGTCTAGAAAAATCAACAGTAGATTAGAAGATAGGAATAGATCAGTGAAGTGGCAGAGTAGTGAAAACACCCAAACTGAACCAAAAAAAGAGAGATTTTTTTAAAAAACAAGGACAGTTTTCAAGACTTCTAGAATGACATAAAAAATATTAACATTCACATTATAGAGGTCCCAGAAGGAGAGCAAGAGAAATTGCAAAGAATATATCTAAAGACTTACTAGCGGAAACTTCCCTAACCTGGGAAAGGAAACAGACATCTAGGTCTAGGAACCACAGAGTCCTAAACAAGATCAAACCAAAGAGATCTACCATGTAATTAAAATGGCAAAAGTATATGATAAAGAGACAACCCATAATAACAATTCCATAACAGCAGCATGGAAAAAGTAACCAGTTACATTCAAGAGAACTTCCGTAAGACTGTCAGATTACTTTTTAGCAAAAGCTTTGCAGGCTAAAAGAGTGTCACAATATATTTAGAGCAATGGAAGGGAAAAGCCCAAAGCCAAGAATATTCTATTAAACAGAGCTATTATTCAGGTTCTATGTAGAGGTAGAGTTTTATAGACAAACAAAGGCTAAAAGAGTTCAGCACCACTAAACTAGCATTACAAGAAATGTTAAAGGGACTTTTCCAAATGGAGAAAAAGACTATAACTAGAAGTATAAGAATTACCACACACAAAAAATATTGGTAAAGCAAATATACAGTAAAGGTAACATATCAATCACGTACAAGGATAAAAGGAAGGTTAAAAGACAAAAGTGGTAAAATCATCTATATCCACAATAAACAGTTAGAGATAAGCACAAAAAAAAGATGTAAAATGTGATATCAAAAGCGTTAAAAGGGAGAGATGGGAGCAGTAAAAAATGCAGGGTCAAAATGTGATCAAACTTAAGAGATCATCAACTTAAAAATAATTCCCTATACACACAGGCTATCCTTGGAGGCTCATTCAGTAAAGATTCCACCTGTAATATAGGAGACCTGGGTCCAATCCTTAGGTCAGGAAGATCCTCTAGAAAAGCAAACAGCAACCCACTCCAGTATTCTTGCCTTGGAAATCCTACGGACAGAGGAACCTGGCAGGCTACAGTCCTGGGGTTCCCAGAAGTGGGCACAACTTAGTGACTAAACCACCAGCCAACCATATACAGTCTGTTAATATGTAAACCTTATGGGAACACAGACCAAAAGCTTGTGATAGATATACACGCAAAAAAGAGAAAGGAATCCAGAGATAATGCTAAAATAGACATCAAATCACAAGGGGAAAGAGCAAAGGGGAAAAGGGACAAAAATGAACTACAAAGCAACCTCCAAACAGTTAACAAAATGGCAATAAGTACATCAGTTCAGTTCAGTTCAGTCGCTCAGTCATGTCCGACACTTTGAGACCCCATGGATCGCAGCACACCAGGCCTCCCTGTCTATCACCAACTACCGGAGTTCACTCAAATATATGTCCATCGAGTCGGTGATGCCATCCAGCCATCTCATCCTCTGTTGTCCCCTTCTCCTGCCCTCAATCTTTCCCAGCATCAGGGTCTTTTCCAGTGAGTCAACTCTTCACATGAGGTGGCCAAAGTATTGGAGTTTCAGCTTCAGCATCAGTCTTTCCAATGAACACCCAGGACTGATCTCCTTTAGGATGGATTGGTTGGATCTCCTTGCTGTCCAACAGACTCTCAAGAGTCTTCTTCAACACCACAGTTCAAAGCATCAGTTCTTCTGTGCTCAGATTCTTTATAATCCAACTCTCATATCCATACATGACCACTGGAGAAACCATAGCCTTGGCTAAACAGACCTTTGTTGGCTAAGTAATGTCTCTGCTTTTTAACATGCTGTCTAAGTTGGTCATAACTTTCCTTCCAATGAGTAAGCGTCTTTTAATTTCATGGCTGCAATCACCATCTGCAATGATTTTGGAGCCCAGAAAAATAAAGTCAGCCACTGTTTCCACTGTTTCCTCATCTATTTGCCATGAAGGGATGGAACCGGATGCTATGATCTTCGTTTTCTGAATGTTGAGCTTTAAGCCAACTTTTTCGCTCTCCTCTTTCACTTTCATCAAGAGGCTTTTTAGTTCCTCTTCACTTTCTGCCATAAGGGTGGTGTCATCTGCATATCTGAGGTTACTGATATTTCTCCCAGCAATCTTGATTCCGCTTGTGCTTCTTCCAGCTCAGCGTTTCTCATGATGTACTCTGTATATAAGTTAAATATAAAGCAGGGTGACAGTATACAGCCTTGACATACTTCTTTTCCTATTTGGAACCAGTCTGTTGTTCCANGTGTTTACGGTTGACATCACTTTCATCAAGAGGCTTTTTAGTTCCTCTTCACTTTCTGCCATAAGGGTGGTGTCATCTGCATATCTGAGGTTACTGATATTTCTCCCAGCAATCTTGATTCCGCTTGTGCTTCTTCCAGCTCAGCGTTTCTCATGATGTACTCTGTATATAAGTTAAATATAAAGCAGGGTGACAGTATACAGCCTTGACATACTTCTTTTCCTATTTGGAACCAGTCTGTTGTTCCATGTCCAGCTCTAACTGTTGCTTCCTGACTTGCATATAGGTTTCTCAAGAGACAGATCAGGTGGTCTGGTATGCCCATCTCTTTCAGAATTTTCCACAGTTTATTGTGATGCATATAGTCAAAGGATTAGGCATAGTCAATAAAGCAGAAATAGATGTTTTTCTGGAACTGTCTTGCTTTTTCCATGATCCAGCAGATATTGGCAATTTGATCTCCGGTTCCTCTGCCTTCTCTAAAACGAGCTTAAAGATCTGGAAGTTCACAGTTCATGTACACCAAGCCTGGCTTGGAGAATTTTAAGCATCACTTTACTAGAGTGTGAGATGAGTAGAATTGTGTGGTAGTTTGAGCATTCTTTGGCATTGCCTTTCTTTGGAATTGGAATGAAAACGGACCTTTTGCAGTCCTGTGGCCACTGCTGAGTTTTCCAAATTTGCTGGCATATTGAGTGCAGCACTTTCATAGCATCATCTTTCAGGATTTGAAACAGCACAACTGGAATAGCAATACATACATCAGAAAAACAGACTTTAAAACAAAGACTGTAACAAGATATAAAGACATTACATGAGATCAAAAGATCAATCCAACAAGAAAATATAATAATTGAAGATATATATGCACACAACATGAGAGCAGCTAAATACATAAGTCAAATACTAACAAACATAAAGGGGAAAATTGACAGTAACACAATAATAATATTAGAGGACTTTAACACTCCACCTACAACAATGGACAGATAATACATAAAATCAACAAGGAAACACAAGCCTTAAATAATACATTACAGCAAAGGGACTTAATAGGTATACACACAGAACATTTCATTCAAAAGCAGCAACATGCACATTCTTTGGACTTCTCTGGTAGTTCAGCTAGTAAAGAATCTGCCTGCAAAGCAGGAGACCCCAATTCGATTCCTGGGTCAGGAAGATCTGCCAAAGAAGGGATAGGCTACTCATTCCTGTATTCTTGGGCTTCCCTGGTGGCTTAGCTGGTAAAGAATCCACCAGCAGTGAAGGAGACTTGGGTTCAGTCCCTCAGTTTGGAAGATCCCCTAGGGAAGGGAATGGCTACCCACTCCAGTTTTCTGGCCTGAAAATTTTTCAAATGCATGTAGAACATTCTCTGAGTAAATGCTAAGTCACTTCAGTTGTGTCCAACTCTTTGCATGCCTAGGGACTGTATAGTCCACCAGGCTCCTCTGTCCATGAGATTCTCCAGGCAAGAATACTGTAGTGGGTTGCCATGCCCTCCTCCAGGGGATTTTCCCAACCCAGGGATTGAACCCTCATCTCCTGGGGCTCTTGCATTGCAGGAGGATTCTATACCAGTGAGCCACCAGGGAGGCCCAGAACATTCTCTAGGATAGACCAAATGCTAGGCCTCAAAACAAGTCCAAATGAATTTAGTAGACTGAAATCATATCAAGCATCTCTTCTGACCACAAATGTATGAGGCTAGATACCAGATACAAGAAAAAAAATTTCACAAAACACAAACCCCTGGAGGCTAAACAATATGCTACTAAACAACCAATAGATCACTGAATAAATCAAAGAGGAAATTTAAAAATATGTGGAAACAAATGAAACCAAAATGATCCAAAATGTATGGTACATAGCAAAAGAGTTCTAAAAAGGAATTTTATAACAGTAAAATCCCACATCAGGAAATAAGAAAAGTCACAAATAAACAACCTAACCTTATGCTAAAGGGACTAGAAAATGAAGAACAAATGAACCCAAAGTTAGTAAAGGGAAAGAAATAATGAAGATCAGAACAGCTCCTCAGAAATAAATGAAATAGAGATCAATGAAAGTAATAGCTGTTTCTTTGAAAAAATAAAATTGATAAACCTTGAGCCAAATTCATCAAGAAAAAAAGAAAAGGGGGCCAAATAAAAAAATTCAGCATTAAAAGAAGTTACATTGGACACCACAGAAATAAAAAAGATCATGAGACTACTACAAGACCATGAAATTTTTGCACCTTGTTTTATGTCCCTGTATATGTCCCAGTATCTCCTAGTTTATAGTCTATGAGAACTTGAATAGAATTTGTATCCTACTGTTGTGTGAAAATTGCATAAATATGTTGAATTGGTTCATAGTGCTTTTTAGGTCTCCAATATCCTACTTTTCTCTATATTCATTCTACTGATTTTTGAGAGTTTGATATTGAAACTAAAAATCTTAATTTTGTTGTGGTTGTGCAGTAACTAAATCATGTCCAACTCTGCAATGCCAGACTCCCCTTCACTATCTCCCAGAGTTTCTCAAACTCATGTCCATTAAGTCAATGATGCATTCCAACCATCTCATGCTCTGCCTCCCTCCTTCTTCTTCGGCCTTCAATCTTTCCCAGCATCAGGGTCCTTTCCAATGAGTAGCCTGTTCTCATCAGGTGGCCAAAGCATTGGAGCTTCAGCTTTAGCATCAGTCCTTCCAAAATATGTCTGGGGTTGACTTCCTTTTGAACTGACTTGTTTGATCTCCTTGCAGTCCAAGGGACTCTCAAGAGTCACAGTTCGAAAGCAAAAATATCTTAATTTATCTACTTAAAAAATAATTGGAATACATAGATGAATTATATGTAACTTTTTCCTGTATTTTCTGTCTCCTATAAATGTGTTATCATACTTTCATAATTAAAAAAAAAAGAAATTAGAAAGGAAGTAAAACTGTCAGTTTGCAGATAACATAACACTATGTACACAGTCCTCAAGATGCCACTAAAAAACTATTAGAACTCATCAATGAATTTAGTAAAGTTGCAGAATACAAAATTAATACATAGAAATCTGTTGCACTTCTATAAACTAACAATGAACTATCAGAAAGTGAAATTAAGAAAGTAATCCCATTCACAATTGCATCAAAAAGAATAAAATACTTAGGAATAAATCAAACCAGGGGTTAAAAGACCTGTACTCAGAAAATTACAAGGTTAATGAAAGAAATGAAAGATGACACAAATGGAAAGATATACTATGCTCATGGATTGGAATAATTAGCATTATTAAAATGGCCGTACTATCCAAGACAACCTACAGATTCAACAGAATCCATATCAAAAGACCAATGGGATTTTTCACAGTATCAGAATAAAGAATTCTAAAAGTTGTATGGAAACACAAAAGACCCCAAGTGGGCAAAACAATCTTAAGAAAGAACAGAGCCAGATTTCATACTATACTACAAAGTGACAGGAATCAAAATAGTATGATACTAGCACAAAAACAGACATATATGTCAGTGGAACAGAATCAAGAGACGAGAAATAAACCCATATTGGTATGGTCAGTTAATCCACACAAAGGAGGCAAGAATATACAATGGGGGAAAGACAGACTTTTCAGTAGTGTTAGAAAAACTGGTCTGCAACACGGAAATGAATCAAACAGAACTATTTTCTCACACCATATAAAAAAATAAACTCAGAATGTATTAAAGACTTAAAGACCTAAAACCATAAAACTAGATGAAAACAAAGGCAGTGTACACTCTTTGACATTGCCCTTAGAAATGCTTTTTGGTTATGTCTTCTCAAGCAAGAAAAATAAAATAAAAAATAAACAAGTGGGACAACATCAAACCAAAGCTTTTTCACAGCAAAAGAAGCTATCAACAAAATGAAAAGGCCACCTACTGAATGGGTGAAGATATTTGCAAATGATATATCTGATAAGGGGTCTACATCCAAAATAAACATAGAAGTCTTAAAATTCAACATCAAAAATTCCAACAACCCAATTAAAAAATGGGCAAAGAACCTGATAGACATTTTTCCAAAGAAGACATACAGATGGTCAACAGGCACATGAAAAGATGTTCGGTATCACTAATCATCAGGGAAATGCAAATCAAAATCACAATGAGATACCACCTCACACCTGTCAGAATGGCTACCGTCAAAAGACAACAAATAACAAGTGTTGAGGAGGATATGGAGAAAAGGGAACCCTCATGCATTGTTGGGAAGAATGTAAATTGGTGCAGCCACTATAAAAAAAAAACAATATGGAGAGTCCTCAAAAAATTAAACATAGAACTGCCATACAATCCAGTGATGACACCTCATGAAATCTTGGCATTGTGACAACATGGGTAGATCCAGAGGGTATTATGTTAAGTGAAATAAATTGGCAGAGAAAGACAAATACTATATGATTTCACTTACATTGTGGGCTCTAAGAGGACAAATGAACAAACATAACAAATCAGAAACAAACTCACAGATAAAGAAAACAAACAGGTAGTTGCCAGAGGAAGGCAAGGGTGAATGAAATAGTGAGGGAGATTAAGAGGTAAAAACACTCTTAGTCACAAAATAAATGAGTTATGGAATAATATTCTATATTCATATTACACAATCCATCCATTTTTCTATTCATGAATGTTTAAAAGTGTTAGAGTTGCTACAAATGTTCCTGTAGAGAGCCGCAAGGATATTTTGTGCATGAGTATATTTTCTTGCATTTTTGAAATTGAACTTGTGTTGACATCAGTGAGTACAAGAGGAGAGAGGCTTGCAGAGGTAATTGCCCTTGCTCTTCCCCAGTAGCATATTGGACACCTTCCAAACTATGGGGCTCATCTTTAGGTGTCATCTTTTTGCCTTTTTATACTGTTTGTGGGGTTCTTGGGACAAGAATACTGGAGTGGTGTGCCATTCTCTCCTCCAGTGGTCCATGTTTTGTTAGAACTCTCCAGTACGACTGATGCTGAAGCTCCAGCACTGTGGCCACCTGATATGAAAAGCCAACTCATTGGAAAAGACCCTGATGCTGGGAAAGATTGAAGGCAAGAGGAGAAGAGAGGGGCAGAGGATGAGCTGGTTGGATGGCATCATTGGTTCAATGGACATGAACTTGGGCAAACTCCAGGAGACAGCGAGAGACAGGGAGGCCTGGCATGCTGCAGTTCATGGGGTCGCAAAGAGTCAGACATGACTGAGCAACTGAACCACAACAACAAGGCTAGCAGGGGTGGGGGGAATTTGTGAGGACAGTGGGAGGAAGCCTACAAACTTGGTGGCCACTCTGCAGGTGACTCCCTCAGCAAGCAGAATCTGTTCGGATCATGTAAATGCCTAAGAGCGAGAATTGCTGGCAATGTTAGTAAGATACTCTTCAACTTGACCAGACAGCACCAAATTGTTTTGGACAAATTTTACTCCCATGAGCAGGGCTTAAGAGCTACTCTGCTCCATGTATATACTAAGACTTAACAATTTCCAAGCTTTTAAATACTGACAATCTGAGGAATGATAAATAGCTCTTTTGTGATTGTGGCTTTAATTCACACTTCCCTGATACTCAAAGGTTAAACATTTTTGTATGTGTTAATTTGGTTCAAGTGTGAATTAATTATCAATACAATTGAAAATTAATTGTATTTGTTATTATTTATTGCACATTTTTTATAAGTTCTGTATATTAATTTTTATAGTTAAATGAATCATGTTTACACCAGCATGTCACTTCTCTTCTTAATCTTAATTTTTTTGAATTTCTACAATTTATTCAGAAGTGAGAAAAGCAAGATGTGTATATCCCAGCAACAAATAACACACCCAGTGCCAAATCTTGGTTTCTTACACCATTTCCCAACAAAAGGAATCCAAGCTCCTCGAAGAAATGGGATTTTACTGCAAACATATTCATCAGTAAATGAATATATTAGTGTTTTATTATGTGAACTTTCACATATGGTTATCACAGTGAATAAATTTTCCTATGACCTGCTTTTTTTCCTCTCGTGATTTACAATATTCACACAGGTTGATATGTAGCTTTATTTAATTAATTTTTACTGTTGAATAGTAATATATATGGAATCATAACACATACACCATCAGTTCAGTTCAGTTGCTCAGTCGTGTCCAACTCTTTGCGACCCCATGAATCACAGCACACAAGGCCTNGGGTGGTGTCATCTGCATATCTGAGGTTATTGATATTTCTCCTGGCAATCTTGATTCCAGCTTGTGTTTCTTCCAGTCCAGCATTTCTCATGATGTCCTCTGCATATAAGTTAAATAAGCAGGGTGACAATATATAGCCTTGACGTACTCCTTTTCCTATTTGGAAACAAACACCATACTAATCTGTTAATAAGAGGGGAAATCCTCCGTACTATTCTTCAGTTTTTCTGTAAACATAATACTGTTTTTTTAAGTGTATTTTTAAAAAATGAATTTGAAAAGATATACACCAATTTCAAGATGATGGTTATTACCTTCAAGGTAGAGAAATGGAGGTCATACAGGCTTTGACCCATGACATTGAAATATTTAACCACGTATTTAAGAACGCAAACCTGGGACTGGGCTGACTGTGCTGAGTATCACAGAGGAGTGCAGGCCCCCTGTGCTACCCAAGTTCTGCGGAAGGACAGATCAGGACGGTCTGGGAAGAGGATGGCTTTCAGGAGGATTTCTAATAGGAAGTGAGGCTAGAGCTGGGTGGCTAGAAGCAGACGAGAGGAGAGAAAGAGAGTTTGAGGGGAAGCCCAGGTGGGACGTTCGCTGAGATTGGGTGTGTAGTGTCTGTGTAGTGAGGCTCTTAAGGGAACCACGTGCATGAGGCTTAGGCAAGAGTCAAGAGCGACAAGACTGGAAACACCAGGGAGGGCTTTAGATCCGGTCCTGCTTCTGTGGACAGCAGACTGCGGGCTCTGCATAGGTCTGACCCTGAGCCTCTCCCACAAGACTTCCGTTGTCTGTTTACCAGAAAGCTCTTCACAGCTTCCTCTACCCAAAACACCATGCTTCCTGGCTTCTCGGGCTTTGCTGCAGGAATATGCAGGGGAGAAATGTGTGTGAGGGGGGCTGGTAGCTACTGTAGGGATGCTCAGACTGAGAAAAGTAAAGAAACTGGACTGTCACCCTTGAATGGGTCATTGGCTCCCTGAATATATGCAATCCAGCTTTGGGCACAGAGGCAGGAGGAAGGAAATCTGGTCAGAGGCACAGCCTTGTACGCAGAGTTTCTTGACAGCCTCCCCATCCTCCCTGCTGTGTGTTATGAACAGCCACGCTGTGTTCCCTGACCAGATGCCCAAGCTTCCCGTGGGCTCTGGGCCCTAAGGGCTGCCTCGAAGTTCCAACTGAGCACAGCAGAGGTAGGAAAGCAGATTAGCTGAAGAAAGAGCTCAGTACAAGTTCTGCAACTCAACTGAAACTATTTTGAGGAGTGAGAATCACAGAATCCAAGAATTAAAAGAATCCAGGAAAACATCAGACATGGCCAACTCAGTGTCTTGAGTAAGAATTTCCTTCTGGTCAACCACACTGTGGTGCAACAAGCTTGGCAACAGACCCCAGTCATTCTTTTCAAGATAGCCCTCAAGCAATATTTCTGCAAATAATGGATAACCTGGATCTAGTCACAAGGAAATCTCAGACAAACCTAAAGAAACATTCTGCAAAACCACTGGCTGTGCTTTTCAAAACTGCTAGTATAATAGAAGACAGAGAAAGGCAAGGAGACATTCTAGGTTAAAGAGAGCTAAGTGGACATGCTGCCACTACTGCTGCTAAGTCACTTCAGTCATGTCCGACTCTGTGTGACCCCATAGACGGCAGCCCACCATGCTCCCTCGACCCTGGGATTCTCCAGGCAAGAACACTGGAGTGGGTTGCCATTTCCTTCTCCAATGCATGAAAGTGAAAAGTGAAAGTGAAGTTGCTCAGTCGTGTGCAACTCTTCAAAAAGCAATAGGAGTGTGTGCATTCTAAGTTGCTTCAGTCATGTCCAACTCTCTCTGACCCCATGGACTGTAGCCTGTCAGGTTCCTCTGTCCATGGGATTCTCCAGGAAAGAATACTGGAGTGGGTTGCCATGTCCTCTTCCAGGGGATCTTCCCAACCCAGGGATCGAACCCATGTATCTTACATCTCCCACATTGACAGGTGAGTTCTTTACCACTAGCACCAGCTGGAAAGCCCTTCTTCTTCTCCTAAATCAGAAGAAAAATAAGGATGCTACTGGGACAATTGAAATTTGAATGTGGACTCTAGGTTACATAAGATTATTATTAATATATCAAAGTATATCCTGATTTTGATAATTGTGCAATTTCATAATTGATCATTTTGATAATTATGACTATGTAAGAGAACATCCTTACCCTTAGGAAATACATACTGAAGTATTTAGAGGTAATGGAGCAAAATGTCTGCAATTTACTCTCAAACTTGTCAGAAAAATAATAATTATGCATAGAGAGAAAATGTTAAAGCAAGTGTGGCAAAATGTTAATTTGCAAATCAGAGTGAAGAGTAGTTAGAATTTCATAGCATCATTCGTGTTACTTTTCATAAGTTTGAAGTCATTTCAAAATAAAAAGCTAAACTTCTTTTTAAAGAAATAGCCCTACAGGGAACAAATCATTTTTCTTCAGTGGAACTGAAAGCGATTTGCCTGCCACAGTCGCTCTGCTCACCTGGGCCATGCAGATCACATTTAAGCCCTCTTTATGCACCCTCACACACATGAAGACAATTGCTGTGTCCCTCTGCTCACCCCAGCAACCCATTTGCTATTCTTCTCTTGTCCAGGTTGAACGCCCCCAGTGCCTCTGATCCTGACTCTCCTTCTGAGAGGTTGCGCCTCCCCATCTGTGGAGAACCCTCCTATGATCTCTATTATTTTCCTCACTTCTCTGATAGCAAAGAGTCCTGGCAGGGAGCTATCATCAGCTTGTCGTAAGGGGTCTGGACTCCAAGATGCCAAACACAGGACAGCGGGCCTCCCTGGTTAGGTTCAGGTAATCAGAGTGCGTAGGAAATCGGGGCTGGGAGGTAATTTCCTTGAGCCACTCCACAGGGAATGCAGAGTTGTGATTACCTAAGACCACTTGGAAGCATTGCAGCTGGAATGGTACTTTGCAGAATTTGGCAGCCCCAGGGGGAAATGAGGCTTTTTAAATCAGGAAGTCTGCTTTGGCTAAGGTCTCTACCCCGTCTGTCGTGCCATCCTCTGCCAGGAGTGAGGAGCTGCCTGGAGCGAGAAATCTGCTTGCTGGCAGTCATGGGGTGGGTTGGGGCGGGGGCCGCTGATGAGGGCTGGAAAAGGCGAGGACCCAGCAGGCCAGGACCCCTGCAGCCGTCATGACTCTGTTCCCACCTTGCTGTTTTCCACTCAGAGTATCTGAGGGGTGATACGAGAAGGAGGAAGGTTCCTGGTGCCTCCTTCTGCTTGCTGGCAGGGTGTTCCCTAAGCTGACCTCAACAGACTAGAAAAGGCAGAAACAGGAAGGTCTCATTTTAGAGCAGAGGACACAGACCCACAGATCATAGACCACCTGCAAGTCCATTTTATTTAGCCTGTATAGTTTTTCAAATTTTCTGAACCTGTAGAAAACATTTAAAAATCAGAAGATACTCTTGTTAAAAAGAAAAAAGACTCCTGCCTTTTGTCAAGAAGTCAGGAGTTCTGTATGCTCAGTATCAGGAGCTCTGTATCAACTCATGAAGAGCCACGTCAACCCTTTTTGGATAGGGCACAAGGGTTTTAGTTTGCCACAGTCCCCACCACTCCTTAATGCTCCTTGACTGTGGGGTTTGGGTGACTTAGCATTTATCATCACATTTGCTATTTTCCTTACAGTGGGTTCATTTTTCTCTAACCTTGTCTCTCTCCAACGATGGAAGACAAAAGATACCTTGAGAGCATTTCAAGAAGAAACATTTTCCACACCTACCCACTTTGTTCCATCATGAGCTATTTCTGCCTCTCTAACCCAGAAAATGAACAATTAACTATGTCTTGTTTGAGAATTGGATTCTCAGATTCCCTAGTGCCCATATTGGAAATCCTTCCTTAGGACTCTCTTGCATCAGTCAAATGGATAAAAATAAAATCCTTCCCAGATAAGAGATTATGGCCACCATTCCTCTCTTAACAAATCTTTTCTTAATTTAAAATCATCAGAATTACCAATATCTGATGGTCTCATGCGCTTCCCTGCAAATCCTGCAGCCCCTTCCTTGAGAGTCTAACCAGCATCCAGTTCAGGGGGGAAGCTCTGCCCCTCCCGTCTCCTGTCTGCCCAGTCTAGCGGTCCCCAGCATCCAGTTGGACAGCCAGTCCCGGAACTGGTGTTGGAGCGAGGAAAGAAGGGGAGAGAGGGCAGAAGGGATCATGGGGACTGGCGTGCAGAGAGGAGACAGAGGTTTGTTCACGTCCTCTTGTCCCCAGAGACCCCCAGATGGCGATCTGTGAAGGGGTTTCCAGGTGAGGCAGTCTCTCAGTTGCAGAGATGCTCTCACAAGATTGAAGAAAGATGAAGAGCCATTTACACCAAAACCGTACAGGAGAGTACCACAGAGTAGCGTTTCTTTTTAATAAATCCTTTGATTAAGTGTGAACGTGTGTGTGTGTGTGTGTGCGTGCGTGCGTGCGTGTGTGTGTGTATGTGAAGGACTTCGTCTACTCATGTGGGCTTTTGTATGTCAGATTTGGAAATCCTGCCTGGGCATTTCTGCTTCTTTTTACCACTGCGGGGATTCCCTAATGGCAGGGCCCGGGTGCCGCTTGTGCTCTGGGGGCCCGAGGTCGCTGCTTCCTCCCATACAGGGCGCCCGCCACAGCCTGTCCTGGGAGAGAGAGACGTGAGCCTCGAAGCCCGACTGGCGGCTGAGCGCTACAGGGAGGAGCTCTACCTGGGCAGGAAACGCTCCGGTCCTGAGGATGGGCGGGAGAGGAGGCGGGTCAGAAGTCAGGGGGCTCCGAGGGCGGTGCCTGCCGTTGCTGCCGGGCCGCCTTCCTCCTCGGACCTCCGATTCAGCTTCCTTGCCCCTCCTGCCTGGAGCCCTCCTCTCCAACTGCCCCATTCAACTGCCGCTCCCACCACGCCTGGGAAGGGAACCCTGAGGGACCAACATTCCCTCTGCCCACGTTCAAGGGCACTGCCCCCTCGCAGGATGCACCTGGGGCAGGATCCCACTCCTTCGGTGACAGGCCAAGCTCGTGTCATGGGCTTACCCAGCCAGCCTGCCACATCACCGCCTTGTATAAGAGGAGAAATGCCTTCCCCAGCTGGTCTTCCCTACAGCCAGGAGACCAAAGAACAGAGGGCTTTCCATGACTGATTCAGGGCAAGGCTCAGACTGTAGTCAAGTCTCCCCACTCCCAGGAGATAAGCGTTTCTCCCTCTATGTTCCTGCAGAGGTGAAGCAACTCTGAGGCCAGATGGGGAAATCTAATCTTCAAAACAGAAAACTTCATTCATTCATTCCCCATTCATTTAACCAAAAATAAAATGCAACTTGAGCTTAATTTTGCTTTCTTGAATTAAATGAAAAGTAAGTCCGGGACTGGCTCTCTTGCACATAAAAGTTTTCTGTTTATCTCACTTCAAGCTTGCAAACTCTGTAACACAAGTAACTACAGGTCTTTCCCAATTTCTTGAGTCTCTGTGAGTGGCCGGCCTCGGTACCTTCCTCAGAACACATGCCCAGCTCAGTGGTGGCTGGAGGATTCCACAGTTGCCGATGAATGGGTGGGAAGGAGCAACATCTATAAATCCAGAAATAGCGAATCTTGATTCATTCTTAAGAACTATTTACCACTTTAGAAGGCCTTCTTCATTTGANTTCCTCAGAACACATGCCCAGCTCAGTGGTGGCTGGAGGATTCCACAGTTGCCGATGAATGGGTGGGAAGGAGCAACATCTATAAATCCAGAAATAGCGAATCTTGATTCATTCTTAAGAACTATTTACCACTTTAGAAGGCCTTCTTCATTTGATTCACATGGATTTTACGACAATTTTTTCTGTATCATTTCAAGCCTGCTGAGGCCTCTTCCTACTCTTCTCCTGATCAATTTCTCCCTCTGCTGGCTGTTCCTGACTCCTTCATATCCTAGGGGAGTAATTCACAGAGGAGACAGAGAGTGGACCTGTGGTTGCCAAGGGTCTGAGGGTAGGGGATGAAGTGGGAGGTTGGGGTTACCAGAGGCAAACTATCATGTATAGGATGAATAAACAACAAGATCCTACTGTATAGCACAGGGAACTATATTTGATATCCTGTCATAAACCATAATGGAAAAGAATATTAAAAAGAATATTGGGCTTCCCAGGTGGCTCAGGGGTAAAGAATCCGTCAAGCAACATGGGTTCAATCCCTGCTTTTGGAAGATCCCCTGGAGAAGGAAATAGCAACTACTCCAGTATTCTTGCTTGGAAAATCTCATGGACAGAGGAGCCTGGCAGGCTACAGTCCATTAAGTCACAAGGTCACAACTTAGTGACTAAACAACAACAATAAATATACGTATCAATATATAGATAAAGATATAAAACTGAATCACTTTTCTGTACAGCAGAAGTTAACACAACATTGTAAATCAACTGTACTTCAATAAAATAAATTTTTTAAAATTCACAGAGGAGGCCAGTCTCTCTTTGTGCCTGAAAGGGAGGTGGGGAATGGAGAAGGTCTGCAGACAGCTGAAGCTGAAACTCCAATACTTTGGCCACCTGATGTGAAGAAATGACTCATTGGAAAAGACCCCCATGCTGGGAAAGATTGAAGGCAGGAGGAGAAGGGGACAACAGAGGATGAGATGGTTGGATGGGCTCACTGGCTCGATGGACATGAGTTTGAACAAGCTCTGGGAGTTGGTGATAGACAAGGAGGCCTGGCGTGCTGCCAGTCCATGGGGTCCCAAAGTGTCAGACACGATTGAGTGACTGAACTGAACTGAACTGCAGACAATATAGGAAAACCTTCCCAGGAGGAAGTTTTCCTGAACTCAGGGGGGTTCTGGGCTCGCAGAGGCGCTCTCTCTGCAAATCTAAGCGGTCTCGTTTTATTTGCCTCTATTCCTACCTCCATAAAAGCACATCACAGCTAATAATATAACTTGACATTTGTAGGGCCTTTGTGTATCACAAAGTTCTGCCTCCTTTCATCACTTGATCTTCACAACAACCCCAGGAGGTCTCAGAAACCCAGCACAGACTCACTTTCACAATTTCCAAACAGATTCAAATGCTGTCGGGTTTATGGAAGGAGAACAGGCAATTTCCCTCCATGTCTATAGAAGGTCTATAGAAACTGGTTCTACCAAGATACAGTTTGAGGTGCCACATCCAGAAGATCATTTGGCCGATCATGCAGTATGTTGGAGCATGAATCACGGAGAGGGCCTGTGCAGTCACCACCCCAGGGAGTCCTTAGGAGAGGCATAGACAAGCTCCTGTCCAGGTGGTGAGAACACTCACAGAAGCTCTGGGCACTGAGGCCCAGGCAGGGAGTATACACCTCTATGGAGGGCAGAGAATCCACTGGAGTATAAGAAGAAAATAAAAATTTTAGAAATCCTTTCTAAATTGTCCTCATCCTTATAAAAATTCTATTTTTGGGGTGTACAAATATGTTTGTACACAACCTACACATATATGCAGTACATCATTGTGCTCAGTGCAAAGTTTCAGGACTGATCCTCTGGAGGATTTTCCAGCTCTGAAGTTCTATGAGGCCTTTATTCCAAAGTTGCTCTCTGTCTGAAATCCTCCCTATTCCTGCCTTCACCAACAAAGCATAAAAGGCATGAACTCAACTAACCTCAAAAAATTGCTTAATTTTTTTTTTTACTTTATTTTACTTTACAATACTCTATTGGCTTTGCCATACATCGACATGAATCCACCACAGGTGTAAAAAGGTATGTGTATTAAGGAGAGAGGTGAAGGAAGGAAGGAAGAGAAGGCAGGAGGGAGGAAGCTGGGAGGTGGAGGAGGTAAGGAAGGAAGAAAGAAAAAAAGCGGGGAGAAATAATAAAGGGAGAAAGAGACAGACAGGGAGAACTGGCTCGACTACCCTAGGAAGCACACAGAGATCGGCATATGGAGTCGCACAGAATCAGCAACGTGTAGTGCGTGTAGTGTTAGGAATAGGAACTCTGGAATTAGATCTGAGCTCAAAGTATCTAAATTTCAATTTCTCCAGCTACAAAATGAGAATACTAACTTCCAAGCATTGTAAATTAATTGGGGATTAGATAATGTAAGTGTTTAACAGTGTCTTAGACATAGTAAACACTCAGTAAATGGTAGCTATTATTTGTGAATAATAATTTTTTAATTAGCAAGATCTCAGAGGGAAATAGAAATTCTACTTTCTGAGCTGCTGTTGGAAGGACACAAAGTATCTGCTAAAGGAAGAAGTTTGGGGTTTTCATTTTTGTTTGTTTGCCTGTGAAATCAGGAGAGAGATACAAGGGGAAGATCAAGCAAAGCTGATGTCAAATGAGTTTGCAAAGTAACTTGGAATTCGAATGGGCTTTTAAAACAGGAAGCAGAAGAAACATAAATGAGTGAACCAGACGTGTATGCATACAGCGATGAGCAAGCAAGCCTCTTGGAAAACACAAAATATGTTCTTGGGCAGAAAACTTGTGTTCTGGCTCTGCTCTGCCACTTAGAGTTTAAAGACCTGAGCACATCTTTGGAAGACAGTGGTCTTTATTTACATTAATTGGAGGATAATTGTCTACCACATTGTGTTGGTTTCTGCCATGCAACAACACGAATCAGCCGTAAGCACACGCGTGTGCCCTCCCTCTTGAACCTCCCACGCCACCCCAGCCCTCTACACTGTCACCGAATGCCGGATGCGAGCTCCCTGCCTCGTATGGCAAATTCCTGCTGGCGGTCTGTTTCACATGCAGTAACGTGTATGCTTCCATGCTGCTCTCCCAGTTCGTCCCATCCTCTCTTTCCTTCACTGTGTCCACAGTCTGTTCTCCATGTCTGCATTTCCATTGCTGCCGATTTTTCTAGATTCCATATACATGTGTTAATATATAATATTTGTTTTTCTCTTTCTGACTTACTGCACTCTGTGAGATAGGCTCTAGGTTCATCCACCTCATTAGAATGAACTCAAATGTGTGTTTTATGGCTGAGTAATATTCCACACGTGGGAAAGATGACCCTCCATTCTCAGGACCAGGAAAACTATGCTTGTCGTCAACAACTATATATTTTTTTTAGTGATTGGGTTGTGAAGTTCTTGTAACACATCTTTCTTCTTTCTTCATGCCAACTGTTAAGGAACTCAGAGTGAAAACTCTTAACCCTCTCTAGCTATGGTGCACAGTCTCATGGCACATGTTTTGTGTGGACATGCTCTGTAAGCTCTAAATCGTGAATCGGACACAAGCCCAGAGCTGTGAAGTGTATTGATGAGTGTGAGGAAAGGGGTGAGGAGCATCCCAGTAAATGCTGGGTGGGACTGGGACTGTCCGAGTGGAACAGAAGGTTCTGAATCAGTCAGTTGTTGCTAGAGTGCAACACAAACGACAAAGCATTTGGGAACCAAGGACTGGCCAAGAAGCATCATTATTAAGCGGGAAAATTATACTCCTCTTTGCTGTAATGAGAAATGGTTTTGCCCTGTTACTGCTCAGAGCTCGTGCAATGGCCGCAGGAACTAGGGAAGGGTCAGCCGAGCAGCAACACTAGAGTTTGTGTGAGGGGATCCCTCCCTGCTCTGAGCAAACCGTGCCCGAGCACAGTATTGGGTGAGGCCTTTCTCCCCAGCCCTTGCTCCCCTCTTGTCCTTTCTCTTTTTTTCACAATCTAATTTTATTTTGTTTGGTTTTTAATTTTTGGCCACACTGCATAGCATGCGGGATCTTAGTTCTCTTACCACGGATCAAAACCACGCCCCCTGCATTGGGAGCTCAGAGTCTTAACCACTAGACCACCTGGGAGGTCCCCTCTCCTGCCCCTTCTATTCCTCCCTGTTTTAGAGTCAAGTCCCAAGCCGGCCAGTTAAAAGCCAGTGGTATGGTTGTGGGCAAGAAGCCTCTGTCTGGGACTCAGCTTCCCTCTGTAAAATCAAGAATGCAAATAAATGAGGGTTCTTAATCCTTTTAGTGCCATGGATCTCTTTGACATTCAGAATAGAGTTTCTAATACATAAAATAAACTACACAGGAGTGGGAAGAAAACCAATTACACTGATACATAGTTAGCAAAATAATATGTCAAAAGTAAACTCAGATATTGTCATATGTGTGCTTCTCTACTGATAGAGTAAATAACTACTATAATTTCAAAGCAGTGATACATATAAATGATATTTTGTGAGACCTCCCTGGTGGCCCAGTGGTTAAGACTCCACACTCCCAGTGCAGGGGGCCTAGCTTCGATCCCTGGTCAGGGAACGAGATCCCACATGCTGCAACTAAGAACCCATGTGCCTCAACTATGACCCAGCACAGCTAAATAAACACATAATAAAATAAAATAAATGATATTTTGAGACATCTAAAATAACTGAAGTGAGATTTGAGAATACTGATGATTTCTATTGAGGACAAAGTCACAGTAAGTGCTAAAAACCATTATAGTTTGTTGTCTCATTCATAGTCAACGGAAATTTGTTAGTAAAAACAAAACAATTTTTCCCATTCAATTTGATGGCTCCCCCGAATCTAGCTAAGGAGTCCATGGACTACAGGTTAAGAACATCTGAACGGACAGTGTCTGAAGTTGCTTCTGACTCTGACGTAGTTGGATTCCACGGAGCTGGATAGACTACCACAGTGAGGTTAATGAGGGTGAAATGGTACTGTCTTAACAGCTGGCACCTATCATAGGGTGGAAACTGGCTTTTGTTTGTTTGTTTAAAGAACTGCCTTGACCAGTCTCTTGAGGTAAACTATACGACCCTGAAGACTTGCCCAGGAGGAAAAGTCATGAACAGAGAGAAATGAACCGTTCTGAGTAGCACGCGTCAGGGCTTGGGAAGCGGAAGCAGAGAGAACTCAGAGGGTACGAAGCAGACTAGCACAGAAACTCCTGAGCCACCATCACTTTCACTTTCACACATACAAAGGGAATAAGGAAATTGAGAGAAAGTGCTGAGTTCTCCTTCTGAGTCAATGTGATGGAGGAAACGAGTGTCTGTATGGTCCAAGTGGGTCGCTCTGGAGTCTGAACCAAAAGAGGTCATAGAAATAAAAGTGCCCCAGAAATGGACTTTGGGGAAACTTTGGATAACACATTAGAACCAAGGTTTGTTTCAACCTTCGCGGTCTAGCCCCCACAGAATAGAGTCATCTTGCTAACCCCTGGGTTCTGAAAGTGTGGTGCTGGGTCCCAACATCTGGGAACTTGTTAGAAAGGCAAATTCTTGAGCCCCACCCCAGACCTCCTGAATCAGAAAGTGTGTCAGGGCACGGGCCCTGGCAAGGTTTGCTTTAGCCCTCCAGGCTAAAGAACCCCTGCCATTGGCATTATTATGTTCACCATTGCATCCTGGAGTCATATATGCCCTAGAAGTTATCCAATCTGATTTCCCACGCACACAGAATCCCTGCCAGGACTCAGTCTTATGGGAACCCTCTGAGCCTAGAAATACCAGCAGTGCCCCTTGCCCTACACGGGGGAGAACTGTCCGAATCAGAGAAGGCTTCCAACCAGGGGCAGCTCCTAGCCCGACCTTTCCAGTTGAAGAATGTTTGTTCCTGGGGACCTGGGGCTGCCTCCTGGAGCTGTTTCTAGAGGAAGCCCTTAGGGAAAGTGAAGACTCCCTCTTCTTTCCAGGTCCTTCTCACAACATAGCTCAGGCCACCTAGTGGTCGCCCTTGGAAGAGTCTCCATGTAGCTGTGTTTCTCTTAAAATAGTGCCCAGAGCTAGAGGCAGAGGGCAGGGCAGGGCCAGGTGGACCACTGTCTCTTTCGATCTGCACATCTCCTTGAGGTTTCTGTGACCACATCCACATCACATAGTTTGTGTTGAAGTTTGTCCACAGCACTCAACCCGGAAGGGACTAGGCCCTGACGGCAGATGGAGGCCTTTAGATCCCTGAACCCTAAAAATACCCTCCTATCCCCATAGGGATGTAACTGAAAATACAAATAACGGCAAACCACTAAGTAAATATGGGCTTCCCTAGCGACTCAGATGGTAAAAAATCCGCCCGCAATGCAGGAGACCTGGGTTAGATCCCTGGGTTGGGAAGATCCCCTGGAGGAGGGCATGGCAACCCACTCCAGTACTCTTGCCTGGAGAATCCCATGGACTGAGGAGGCTGCAGGGCTACAGTCCACGGAGTCGCAAAGAGTCAGACACGACTGAGTGACTAAGCACAGCACTAGGTAAATATAAGGAAGTAGAGCTGCATTCTCTCATTATAATTATTTTTAGGTTATTTTTGAAATATCAGTTTTGGGGGGAACTTCCCTGATGGTCCAATGATTAAGAATTCACCTTCCAATGCAGAGAGTGTGGCTTTCATCCCTGGTCAGGGAACTAAAATCCCACATGCCATGGGTCAACTAAGTCCATGCATTGCAACTAGAGAAGTCTGTGTGCTGCAACGAAGACCCAGTGCAGCCAAAATTTTAAAAAAAAATGCAAATTTTAAAACTGTGTTACAATGTAGTTCAGATAGCCCCCAAATATATAAAGAATTAAAGAAAACAAACTCATATACTCATCATTCAACTTAAGGAATAAAATATTACCAATCAGTTCAGTTCAGTTCAGTTCAGTCACGTCCAACTCTGCGACCCCATGAATTGCAGCACGCCAGGCCTCCCTGTCCATCATCAACTCCCTGAATACACCCAAACCCATGTCCATCAAGTCGGTGATGCCATCCAGCCATCTCATCCTCTGTTGTCCCCTTCTCCTGCCCCCAATCCCTCCCAGCATCAGGGTCTTTTCCAATGAGTCAGCTCTTCACATGAGGTGTCCAAGGTATTGGAGTTTCCGCTTTAGCATCAGTCCTTCCAAAGAACACCCAGGACTGATCTCCTTCAGAATGGACTGGTTGGATCTCCTTGCAGTCCAAGGGACTCTCAAGAGTCTACCATTAAAAAAAAAAAAAAAAAAGCATCATATATTATTTTTTCAAATAATTTTGCTTTATTGTTGTTTGGAGCCAATAGTTCTCAATTTCCACTGCATATTAGATTCACTTACCACTTTAAAAATCCCAATGTACACTCTCTACCTCAAACCAATGAAATCAAAACACCTAGGGGTGGCCTCCATCAGGATATTTTAAGCACCTTGGGTGACTCCAGTGTGCTGGGAAGGCTTAGAACCCGCCCTGAAGAGAAGCTGCTGTGAGGAGAGGTGAAATGAGGCCCTGAAGACCCAGTGGAAATGGGCTCTGGTTCTTGTCCTCTAAACTAAGGGGTCAACAGTAGTTCTCAGTGGATCTAGACCTGGAACCCGCAGGACCGTCCCCGCATTTTTGGGAAGAGCCTGCCATCTGCTGGCCAACTGCAGGAAAACAGGCAGCTAACTGTCCCAGGAGGCAGCAGCGCTGAGTCTGTGGAGCGCCCTCCCGCACGTGACACAGGCAGCTGCCCCACCGCAGCTCCGGGAGAGGGCAGGGCCGGGAGAGCAGAGCGATCTTCAACTTGCCGACGAGCAGCTCTGCGACCCTGCAGAGTTGTGCCAGTCTGTGAGCAGGAGCGGCCGCTCTTCAGGGCCCCAGGAGGAAAAAGCAAGGATGAGGGGAAGAGGACCCACTGAACAAAAGGATTTTCAAGAGAGAGAAGACATCCACCTGGGAAACACGCCCAGGAGAGAAGCGGGTGCTGCCTAAGAACCAGGAAGGGCACAGAGGCGATGCACACGGTCCCGCGGTTGAATCAGCCCTGCCACGGTTCATTCCCACAGGGGTTTGTTTGCTTTTCTCTCTGCCTGGGACAGTGTTCCTTACCCCAGTCCCTTTCATCTGAGCAAAGCTTTGTCCATTTTTCTGGTCTCATCACTTCCACCAAGAAGCTTGCTCTGACTGCCTCCATCTCCTGAACCCTGCCTGCCCTTGCCTCCTGTTGCTTGCTTTTAGAACCTCCTGTTTACTTGCTTACTACTTAATCTCTGGGAGGGCCTCCCTAGTGGCTCAGCTGCTAAAGAATCTGTCTGCAATGTGGGAGACCTGGGTTCGATTCCTGGGTTAGGAAGATTTCCCTGAAGAAGGGAACGGCTACCCCACTCCAGTATTCTGGCCTGGAGAATTTCACAGTCCATGGGGTCACAAAGAGTCAGACACAGAGCGACTTTCACTCACTACTTACTCTCTGGAGGGCAAATTCCATGAAGGCGGGGACATCATTACGTCCCCAGCATCCACCCAGTGCAACGGAGTAAGAAATACTCGTTTACTGAATTGATCTTTCTTAGAGCAAAATCAGACACTAATCTGAAAACAAAAGGAAAGTACTTTGAAACATATTCTCCTCAAACAATGAGGTCTTCCTAGAAGTAAATTGAAAATAATTACCTTTTCCATTTATATGTATCTATAAACATTAGGGGTGGGGGGCCACAAATGATCTTATTTCCAGTTGGCACATGTATTAATAATAAGTTAACTCTTTATTTCACCCATCTATGCTCCAATTAGTAAACAAGCACATGGTAGACAGCTACTGTTTGGGGGCTGTTCACTCTTTCCTAACGTAGTAATAACACCCCAATTTTATTTTGGGGAAACAACCTTCTCTATCCTCCGTTTACGTGATTCAGGGTAGCTGATTCTATCCCCAGGCCCGGGTACAGCCATACAGTTTGGGCCTGGCCCCTCCCTGCATTCCAGCAGCCTAACATGTAACTAGTTCAGGGATGAGCAACTCAAATTGGCCCAGTGAGATTTAGCCCCGGAGTTTTGCTGGAGTCAGAGAACTGGGAGTATGGAGCTGGTGGAATGTGAGCCTCAGGCTGCTGGCAGCCACGCTGTACCATGAGGAGAGAAGGCCAGAGAGTGAGGTCAAACAAATGAAAGTGAGGCTGAGTGAAGAAAGTCAGAGCCCACATGGCAGACGTCCTTTTGATACTGGCACTCAACCCAGAGTTTTTTCTGGAACTTTCCATTACATGAGCTAATAACGTCCCTTTTACCAGAAAGCGTAAGAACGTTTCTGTTCCCCGTAGCTGAATGAGTACCAGCTAACAGAGAAAGCAGAACTGAGAGTGCAACTTTTTTTTTTTCTTTTTTACAAAATCAGTATACCACTTGCAACACTTAACACCAATCAGAAAATTGCAATAAACTTTACCATTATTATGAAATTCCTCCCTGGTCTCCAGGGGAGCCAGCAAGAGCCCTACTCCAGGCTGTGCTCCCTCAGTGTCCTTTTCCCACCCATCACCAGCACTTCGAGCACGCTCCAGCCCTGCTTTGCAGAGAAGCAGCCGTCTCTGCAGAGGAGGCTGCAGGCTGCAGTCTTCCCCGCCGGCTCTGACTACTGCACCATGGCCGGCTCAGCCACACCCGCCTCCACGCAGTCCCTCCTCCTCAGCTCATCGAACTACCGGCTGTTGCCAGCAGGGCTGCGAACATGGACCCCGGCTTCTTCTGCAGGACCTCAGGCTTGTCAAACTCCACCACCTGGGAGGCAGAGAGAGAAGGGGAGGGAAGCAGGGTGCAGCTGAGCTTGGTCCTGAGGGATCCGAAGGCCTGGGCGCCATCCTCCCAGCGGCCTGGGGGTGTCCCCTCACCTTCCCGTTGCCCATGACCAGGATGCGGTCGCAGTTGAGGATGGTGGTGACACGGTGTGCGATGATCAGCACTGTGCAGCCCCGGAAACTTTCACGGATTGTGTGTTGGATGAGGATGTCCGTCTCCAAGTCGAGGGAGGCCGTGGCCTCATCAATAAGGATAATCTGGTCGATAAGAAACAGGGGTGAAGGCAGCCTCCTCAGACTCAACCCTGGGTCTAATCCTGGGGTGACCGCTAGTCCGCCTAGTACCTCAGTTGGAAAATCAGATCTCTGGACTTGTTTCAAAACCCACTTGGAGCTTTAAGTTATCCATCACATTATGAAGAGAACGTTAAGTCTCAACCAAGAGCTAACTATACATTGTGTCTGTTAGTAGCCTAGTTGTGTCTGACTCTTTGCAACCCCATGGACTGTAGCCGGCCAGGCTCCTCCGTCCATGGGATTCTCCAGGCAAGAATCCTGGAGTGGGTTACCATTTCCTTCTCCAGGGGGTCTTCCCAAACCAGGGAGAGAACCCAGGTCTCCTGCATTGCAGGCAGATTCTTTACAATCTGAATTACCAGGGACACCTTCTTTAGTGACCAGAAAATTAAATTCTTAAAAGTGAAAATGTGCCAGCAGCAATTTGTCTGAATTAACGTAGAGCAATGTTCCTCTCAGGACAGCCAAGCACACATCCTGGGTGGCAGAAGAGATGGTGCAGCAAGTATGTGGATAAATGTACTTTTTACTTTAACATGTTTGTATTTCTTTCATTAACAATATGTATCAGATGCCATTTGCAGCAACATGGATGGCCCTAGAGATTGTCATACTGAGTGAGGTAAGACAGAGAAGGAGAACTATGACATCCCTTATATGTAGAATCTAAAAAGAAATAATACAAATGAACTTACAAAACAGAAAGAGACTAGCAGAATTAGAGAACAAACTTTCAGTTTCAGGGGGAGGAAGAAAGGAGAGAAGGGATAGTTAGAGGGTTGGGGGTGGACATGTACACACAGCTATACTTAAAATGGATAAACAACAAGGTCCTATTGTGTAGCAAAGGAAACTTTGGCCAATGTTATAAGCCTGGATGGAAGGGGAGTTTGGGGGAGAATGGATACATGTATATGTATCCCTGAATCCCTTTGCTATTGGCCTGAAACTATCATAACATTGTTAATCAGCTATACCCCAACACAAAATTAAAAAGTTAAGAAAAATGCATTGGAAGAATTTAATTGGCATAGAAAGTGTGATTTTTGCTCCTTCAGAAGACAAGGCATCACAAGTAAATCACAGGCTAGGTGGTACACAGATATGACAAAAATCATAGAGTGATGACACAAACTTGGAAAACAATCTAGAGAAAGCAGCCTTCACACCAAGCGGCTCAGTAACTGAAATACGGAACCAAGGGGTCACGAAAATGTTACCCACACATTGCCAGGCCTGTCACCCCTCTCTCTGAGCAAGAGGGGAAAGTCCTTCCTCCTCTGAAACCTCCCTGCTCCTGGCCCCATCCAGCTCTGTCTGCTCTTCCTCTCAGCTCTGACTGTTGCACCAACAGTTTTTGCACTGCTCATTAACTGACCATGTTGTGTATTGCACGTGCATGTGTGTGCAAGTATGTATACATGTGTGAGTGTGGAAGTATGTGTATGTATGTGTGTACAGTGCTTCACTTGTGAGGGAAAGTTGGCTCCTAAGTAGCTCCTGTAGTACCTGAAATATTTGGAAATTTTTAAACCAACAAAGGTCCATCTGGTCAAGACTATGGTTTTTCTAGTGGTCATGTATGGATGTGAGAGTTGCACTATAAAGAAAGGTGAGCGCTGAAGAATTGATGCTTTTGAACCATAGTCTTGGAGAAGACTTTTAAGAGTCCCTTGGACTGCAAGGAGATCCAACCAGTCCATTCTAAAGGAGATCGGTTCTGGGTGTTCATTGGAAGGAATGATGCTAAAGCTGAAACTCCAACACTTTGGCCACCCGATGCGAAGAGCTGACTCATTGGAAAAGACCCTGATGCTGGGAAACATTGAAGGTAGGAGGAGAAGGGGACGACAGAGGATGAGATGGTTGGATGACATCACTGACTCAATGGAGATGAGCTTGAGTAAACTCCGGGAGTTGGTGATGGACAGGGAGGCCTGGTGTGCTGCTGTCCATGGGGTCACAAAGAGTCGGACACGACTGANGAGGATGAGATGGTTGGATGACATCACTGACTCAATGGAGATGAGCTTGAGTAAACTCCGGGAGTTGGTGATGGACAGGGAGGCCTGGTGTGCTGCTGTCCATGGGGTCACAAAGAGTCGGACACGACTGAGCAACTGAACTGAACTGAAGAAACATTGTTGGATGAAACTTTAAAAAAAAGTTATTTTGCTCCTGAATAGGGGTCATCTGATTCTCAAATCTAACAAAGATGAGGGAATGTCCTGCACCCAAGTTTTAAAAGGAAAGCACAGTAGGCGACTTTGAGTGAATGTATCTCTAGCCTTGTGGCTTTGTGCAGGAGGAGTGCACTGGGGCTTGGTTGTGGCGGGGACGTTTCAAGTCTAGGTTGGGGTGCCAGGGTGCAGAGCATGTGGGCAGAGAGGCCCCCCCTTCCACAGGCAGGGTTGCCCAGAAAGGCAGAAAGTGACCATCAAGCCCTTTGTGAATTTAGACTGAGCCCAGTGTGGAGCCCAGAGTCCCAGGTGCCTGAGGGAGGAACAGCAGAGTGTTTCCCAAGCTGGGCATCCCCCAGACCCCTCATGTGCCCCTAGGTCTCACCTTGGAGCTGCGGAGGAGGGCCCGGGCAATGCAGAGCAGCTGCCGCTCCCCCACAGAGAAGTTCGAGCCGTTTTCCACAACTTCTGCTTGCAGGCCTTGTGGCAACTTTGAGATCTGTGATATCGAGGAAGACGCCCATGAGCCACGGTGGGATGAGTTCAAAAACTGACCCCCTCATACCTCTCCTGTCCTGCCCTGTCTGTGACACTCCCTCCCCACCCCCATCTCCACACTCCAGACACTGACCGTTCTCGTCCCCAGCTCTGCCCGTCCAGTTCCCCTCGCAAGCTCTTTGCACCTGCTAGTTTTTATACCTGGAATGTTCTCTCAAAGATCTGTGCCCAGCTGCCCCCTCAGCATTTGGTCTGTCAAATGTGTGTCTCTACAGAGGCCCTGGCTGGCCACCCACTGCGGTGTCTGCAGTCCTCATCACTACCTACACAGCACTAGTCCCATCTGAGTCTCTCCTGACTGTAAGCACCAGAAAGACAAAGCTGTCCCCCCTTGCCCTGAGCTGGTACATGCCTGGCTTACTACTGGCGTCATCAGCCTTTATCTAGGGATCTCAAACCATCTCATTCCCGTGAGATGATTTAATCCACGCAGCATCTGGAATACCACACCAGAGGAGCCCCGAGGACCAGCAGGACTGAGAATTCAGCCTTGCACTTACTCACCGTCTTGTTCAGGAACGTCCTCTTCAAGGCATCCCAGATCTGCTCGTCTGTGCAGCGGTCAAAGGGGTCCAGGTTGAATCTGCCTCGGGAGAGAAAGAGAAGTGTTCAAGAAGCCCACTTGCCCATCAAGTCGCCTGCACCCCGCAGAGCACGTGACCGAGGACAGCTGAGTAAGTGAAACTTGCTCAGTTGTGTCCAACTCTCTGGGACCCCATGGCCTGTAAGCCCGCCAGGCTCCTCTGTCCATGGAATTTTCCAGTCTGGAATACTGGAGTAGGTTGCCATTTCCATCTTCGGGGGATCTTCCGGACCCAGGGATTGAACCCAGGTGTATCGCGCTGCAGGCAGACTTCTTGCCATCTGAGCCACCAGGGTAGTCAGGATGGCTAGAGCTGGATTATTGGATCCAGAGAAACTCATCAAACTCCCACAAGTGGTCTTCCTTGTGCTTTCTCAGTGCCCCTTCCTTCTGCAGGCAGCAGCTCCCAAGTCCTGTTTGGGGGCCATCTCCTTCCTAGCCATCAAGCCTGTGTGGTCCAGGGGGTCTCTACCACCAGCTCAGGGTGGAGTAGACTCGGGTGGAAGCAAACCAGAAGGCGGCAACCCCTGGCCGCAGCGATTGGCTGAGGGGTGGGGAAGGTAACCAATCAGAATGGATCTCAGGACCTAGACAACAATCGCCAGAAAGGGGGCTTGTACTTTCTCACCAACTGAACAAATGAGGCTACAACCATCTTGCCTCGGGAAGAGGAGACAGGGAGCCCCCATGGCCCACAGTGGAGCCCAGGGATGAAGCCAAGGCAGACCGAAGGGAATATTGGTCCTTAGAATCAACCTTGGCCTTCTTGTTTTGTGATCCAAGAGGTTCTTTCAGCTTAAG
>SJYV01045352.1:1859894-1883893 GCA_006410875.1 Neotragus pygmaeus | reverse complement strand
AAAAAAAAAAAAAACCCACCTGCCAATACAGATAGACATCATAGACTCAGTTCCATCCCACAGGTTGGGGAAGATCCCCGGAGGAGGGCACTGGCAACCCACTCCGGTGTTCTTGCCTGGAAAATCCCATGGACAGAGGAGCCTGGCAGGCTACAGTCCATAGGGTCACAAAGAGTAGGACATAACTGAAGCATCCTACATCTGGCTTAATTCATTTAGCATAATGCTTTCAAGATCCATCCATGTTGTATCATATATCAATTTTTCATTTGTTTCTGATTGAATGATATACCACAGTTTGTATAGGTCACATTTTGTTTATCCATTCATCTCTCGATGGACATTTGGGTGTTTCTACCTTTTGGCTGTTGTGAATAAGGTCATAAGCACTGGTGTACAAATATCTGTTGAGCCCTGCTTTCAATTCTGTGGTAATTCTTTCAAATCTGTAGATTTGATTCTTGAAATTTAATTCTTTCAAATCTGTAGCACCAGATTTGGTGGATCATATGATAATTCTATATTTAACTCTTTGAGGAACTGCCACATTGTTTTCCACAGTGGCTGTGCTATTTTATGTTCCCACCAATAGTTCATGAGGCTTCCAATTTCTCAACATTCTTACCAACACTTGTTATGTTCCTTTTTCTTTTCTTATTATTGCTAGTCTAGTAGGTATAAGGTGGTATCTCACTGTGGTAAGTTTTTTTTTTTTTTCTGTCTCTTGCAGAGAAGGAATCCTAACTGATCATCCAGGCAACTGACATATTTAGATCTAATTGGACTTTATACCCATTAAGGTTTGCCCTGGCATTTGGCATAGGAAACATTATAAACACATCACGACTCAGTCCCAATTGAAACCTGTCTTAACCACTGTTTTTTTTTTTTCCCCCCCAGTTCAACATACATTTTGTGTGTGTGGCTAGATTGACGAAGCAGAAGGTAGAATGCCCTATTTACATGATATTTGATAGTTTCCAAAGCATTTTCACAGATGGGTTCATTGACATCCTCTTCCTCATGAGACGGATCTCTTATTGATGAGAAAATTATGACTTATCAGTGTTAAGTGGCTTGTTCAAGCTTATACCACAAGTCAGAGAGAAAGGCTGAAATCGAGGTACTCAGAGTTAGACAGAACCTCAAAAGGTAGGGAACCCAGGTCTCCTGTATGCCGGTCCACACTTTCTGCTGCAAGCAGTGGTGGGAGGAGGGGAGGTACTATCACTCGTTAGGGCGATAATATCTGGAGTTGTATCCCATCTTTACCATTTATGTGTGTGTCTCCTTCAATAAGTCACTTTCCTAAGTTCAGTTTGTAGAAAGTAATAGTGCCCACCTCCCAGAGTTGCTCTGACACTACAATGACACAGAATATTCAAGCATAGGGCTGGCACATTTAAATGCTCAATAAACATTAATTCACATTTCTACCACTCCTATATCAAGGCACGATAGATTTTGGCCAACTTCTACCTTAACACAGAAATCTATCACTAAATTTTATCTCATTCCTCTAAAACAACACAATCGGTACAAAATTCTCTGTGCACACAGTATGCACTCTCCTTGGAAAGACTTTCCTCCCTTTTTCTGCCACACAGTCTTCTCCTTAACCTTCAAGACGCTACTCAAAGGCCTCCCCCGCTTCTCTGGAAGGCTTTCTGAATTCCCCCAGGTGGAGTTATCTGTCCTACTTCTAGGTTCCCTTAGCCCTTGGTTTATACCTCTGATCTAGCAAATTACATCCTTGTATTAATATTATAACTTGACAGGTCTTACACGTCTACAACTCCCCACACCCTTGAATGTGAACTTCTGAGGGGAATAAGGGCACTGATCATTCATCCACGTGTCCTCAGTCCCTAGCACAATGTCTGGACTTGGCAGAGGCTCAGAAAAGGCAGGTTAAGTGGATGAAAGGATGAAGGAATGAACGAATGATGGGTAAATAAATAAATGGATGACTGAAGCTCTGTGGTTAGTCTATCCTCTTGCCTCTAAGAAGATAAATGCCTTTAGATATCCCTATATGTGAGGCATCCAGCTTCATTTTCATGCCTCATGCTTCCTCAGACTCCATGCCTTGGACTCCCACATGGCTAAGGAGCACTATCAAGCACCAGCACTAACCTGGACGATGCTTAATCCCCAAGTTGCCTTCAGAAGAAACAGAAAGTGTGGAGAGAAGGCCAGAGACCCAGTTCCATCTGCTTCACTGATGGGACTGCCTGGATTGCAAACATCGAGCTTAAACACCCCTGTTGGCCTTATCCAGTGGGAGACAGAACAGAATAAAGCACATCCAGACATGGAAAGATGTGGTCAACCACAGAGCAAACACTGATAGTGATCTGAAATCTGACCAAGTCCATCAGGGTTTTTAAAAATTAAAATTGGGCCTTTTGTTTAGGCCTTTTGGTTGAAGTGTTCTTGTGTGTATCCAGGCCTCATTCATTCATCAGGGACATCTCTTCTCCCACCAAGGAAAGAGCAGAGGCCTAGAAATTGGGACTCTGGCCACAGGTGACGAGAGGCAGCCCAGCCCTAGGGATCCGCCCAGTGACTCCTGCTGGGAGACTGTCCTCTGCACAGGCTGCCTCAGCCCAGCGCTCACCTGATGGTCCCCGACAGCAGGACTGGATCTTGAGGGATAACCGAGAACTTGGATCGCAGGTCCTCCAGGCCGAGGCTACAGATGTCCACGCCATCGATAAGGATGCGGCCACCAGCTGGTTCCACCAGGCGGAAAAGAGCCACCCCCAAGGAGGACTTCCCTGCAGGGCAAGAATAAGTGGGGCTCTGTCTCCTGAGTCTGCAGGAGGGGCAGAACAGGTCAGACCTGGTGTCCACCCCAGATTTCCCTCCCCATGACCCACTCCTTGTCATCATGAACCAGAGAGGGCAGAAGAGGCTTGGAGTCTCCAGTCTCCACCCCAAGGGGTGCCCGAAACCATGAACAGCTCTTACTGCCTCTATCAGAGGGCGTGAATGGAGCCCTTGGGTAAATCCAGCCCACACGTAAGTTTTGTTTCACACATACGATGTTATTGCTGCTTTTTTAATTCTTTGCCAGCATTAAAAAAAAAAAAAAAATCCAATGACCCAGTATACAAAAGCTCAAATTGCATGATTCTCTTGAGAGACAGTAAAACGGGCAACACTGGGCCCATATACCCTCAGGCAACAGGCAGCTGGAGCCAAGCGTAGTCGCTTTCTTGAGAGAAAACAGTATTCAAGTTCAATGTGCTGCCCTCCCCACCCTCATTTTCTCACACCCCAGGCCCATCACGTACATTTGAGTTTTCAACCTCTGCTCTGAAAGGTAAGGTCAGTGTGAGGGGCAGCCACATGTCTTGTTCACCTTTGTGTTTCCAGGCCTGGCATATAGTAAGTGCTCACTAAATACCTACTGGATGAATTCAACCAACTGGACCATCTCTACTTGAGAGCAGCTCTACATCAGACCCAGCCCTCTCAGCCCAGCTGCAGGGGAGAAACGGAAAGGGGAAAGCGTGTGAAAGAATACAGCTGGAAGCTCTTCACTTTGCAGTAGTACAAGGCCTGCGGGGGCCTGAGGAGACAGACTTGGGAGGCTCCAGTCATCCTGGGGGGCTGCCTGGAGGAGGCAGCCCCTGGAGCCCAAGGCTGGGGTCTGAACAAGGCAAACAGTGGAAGGGGGTGAATACCCTTGGGTCAGATCTCCCAAAAGTGATGAGAGGAAGAGAGGGAAGAGGTCAGCCAGGAGAAAGGAAGTGGGGAGAAGCAGGTAGAAAAAGAAGTACTCCTTGGAAGGAAAGTTATGACCAACCTAGATAGCATATTGAAAAGCAGAGACGTTACTCTGCCAACAAAGGTCTGTCTAGTCAAGACTATGGTTTTTCCAGTGGTCATGTATGGATGTGAGAGTTGGACTGTGAAGAAAGCTGAGCGCCAAAGAATTGATGCTTTTGAACTGTGGTGTTGGAGAAGGCTCTTGAGAGTCCCTTCGACAGCAAGGAGGTCCAACAGGTCCATCCTAAAGGAGATCAGCCCTGAGTGTTCATTGGAAAGAATGATGCTAATGCTGAAACTCTAGTACTTTGGCCCCCTCATGTGAAGAGTTGACTCATTGTAAAAGACTCTGATGCTGGGAGGGATTGGGGGCAGGAGGAAAAGGGGATGACAGAGGATGAAATGGCTGGATGGCATCACTGACTTAATGGATGTGAGTTTGAGTGAACTCCAGGAGATGGTAATGGACAGGGAGGCCTGGCGTGCTGCGATTCATAGGGTCGCAAAGAGTAGGACATGACTGAGCGACTGAACTGAACTGACTGAGAGGGGAGGGGAGAAGGAAAGTGTCAGTCATTTAATCCTGTCCGACTCTTTGTGATCCCATGGACTGTGTAGCCCAACAAGATCCTCTGTCCATGAGATTCTTCAGGCAAGAACACTGGAGTGGGCTGCCATTTCCTTCTCCAGGGGATCTTCCAGATCCAGGGATCAAACCTGGGTCTCCTGCATTGCAGGCAGATTCTTTACCATCTGAGCCACGAGGGAAGCCCACGCAAGCTGGTCTTCACCCTTGCAGAGCTCTGCATACCCCCTGTGGGAAGCACTCATTTCTGCACCCTGTTCACCCTTCCATCTCAAACAGTGGCCTCAGAGTACAGGCTACTGTAGTTCAGGGCCCCAACAACTTCGTGGCTCTGTTAACATCACCCCTCTCCCTCCCCAGAGCCTTCACCACCAAGGCCATTATCTTCCTCATTCCTTATTTGATGACTTGTCAACATCTGTCACCTCCACTGGAATCCATGACAGCAGTGACTATGGGTTTTGTTCTTCCAGCACAAAATGAGTCCCCAGTAACTATTTGTAGGGTCACTGAGTCACCACATGTCTGAAGACAAGTCTGACACCCAAATCCAATGTTGAGGACAGGGTATGCCCTGGACCCTGAACTCACCGGAGCCCGTCCTTCCCACGATGCCCACCACTTCCTGGCTGTGAATCGTCAGGCTGAGGCCGTGGAGGACGATGGGCGTGTTGTCTCTGTATTTCATCTGGTAATCCTGGAACGTGATTTCCCCATGCTGTGGCCACCCATGAGGACAGTTCGCACCTTCTATGTGTAAAGAAGTCTCAGGGACACACATCTCGTTTTCAAAGAGAGAAAAATAAGGCAATGATTATCCATCTCTGCCCATCCCCTGCTGACCCACTGGCCTCTAGCTGTTGGGTGTGTGAACCACCCCAGCCTGCCCTTGAACCAGGGTTGAGCCACCGCCATGTGATCAGAGGAGCATCCCACCCCCAATCACCTGAAATGCACATGATTTTATCCCCAAAGAATGAGAAACCATATCGGTAGTTCCCATGTTATTAACATAGAAAACTCTAGTTTATTGTGTGAGGCTCTAAAGACACAGAATCCAGAATACTGATAACCAGGACAGCAGGGTTAGCTCACTCCTGTGAGTTGTGTTTTAGAGCTCAGAGCCCTTGGGCAGACAGTTTCTCTCTATTCCTACCCTAGGAGGTAGGCAATCTTAAATGATTTCACAGGCAAGGAAATAGAGGCTCCCACAGGTCGGATGACATGTTAAGATCACACAGCTGATGGGGACTCAAACCCAGGGGTGCCTGACTCTAAGCCCACAATTCTTCATTGAGCGAGGTGGCTGGATTGAGGGGAAAGATTCCTCCTCTGGATATTGGGATAATAATTCAGCTAACCATATTAAATTGTTTTGTGATTCCATGAAACAATCTAGATATCATCATACTGAGCCTTTACTATGGGCCAGGCACTGCATTAAGTGATTTACATAGGATGTGATCTAATCTTTGTAATAACCCAATGACACAGATACTGCAATCTGTCTCATTTCATTGATGGGGAGCTGAGA
This sequence comes from Neotragus pygmaeus, assembly GCA_006410875.1. Lineage (NCBI taxonomy): Eukaryota > Metazoa > Chordata > Mammalia > Artiodactyla > Bovidae > Neotragus > Neotragus pygmaeus. The sequence goes on along the minus strand of SJYV01045352.1, from coordinate 1,877,996 downwards.
GGCTGAATAAGTCACAAGGCTACACAGCTGACTCAAGGAGCAAAGCTTAGACCTGAACCCAGGTGATCTGTTTCCACAATCTGGATTCTTAAGTACTATGACATAAATAAAAGCAATATTAATAACAATTATTATTGTCTTTATCATTATTATATTTGAGCAAACCTCTCTCTTCTAAAAAGGGCAGATCATTCCATCTATATCCAAGAGTGCCATGAGGGATATGATCAAAAAGAGCTGATGAGTGTGGAAGAGCTTCTCGGAGATGATATATACCCTTCTGGGGGAGTTGAAGGCGAAGGACCAGAAGCCAGTCGCCTCCTGGGAAAATCTCAGGGCCCCTGAGGTGCTGGGGCTTGTAGAGGCTGGATGTGAGACTTCCACATCTCCCCACACAAAGCCCAGACCCACCTTCATGTACTGCAGTATCCTCTCCGCCGCTGTCAGGCACCCCTCCGTCTCTGAACTAATCCGGGCACTGGCCTGGAAGTTGGACGCCAGCTGGAACAAAGGAGGAGTATCTGAGTAGCAGGCTGCAGGGGGGACCTCAGGCTCTCATCACTTCAAAAGGTGGGAAATTGTCACTCCTCATAAGTAGCTCCTCAAACCAAGACAACGTCCCTTACGGGGAAGGAGCAGGCATCTGGTGCCCCGCTGAGCTACTTCTGAGTGTGGCTGCAGCTGTGGTGGGCAGCTGTAGGAGAGAATCCCACCAAGCCTGTTTCACCTCAGGTGCCCTCTGCTTTCTGTTCGAAACCTTTGTCCATACTACAGGAGCCCACTCAGCCCAAGTGCAGCCCAGAAACATGGGCGCTACGGCCCTTGGGAGCAACCCTCTCCTAGTGGGGAAAGGAGTCAGTAGATAAACTCTCCTGTCTCCTGGCCTTCAGGGACAGTCCTGTTAGTGGGTGATGGGGCCGTGACTCTCAATGACACACTCTTGCATTGCAATTCCTCCTCCCCTGCCGCATGCTCCTGCTCCTGGGTCCTTTCTAGAGAGCATCTCCCAAATAATCTACCTGCATCCGAGTCCTTGTCTCAGGCTCTGCCTTCAGGGAAACTCAGACTAAGAGGAGCCTCAGGAATTCTTAGGAATTGGAGGCACCGCAGACGAGGATACAGAGGCCCAGAGAGAGGAAGTGATACACACAGAATCACCCAGAAGCCAGCGGCAGAGCTGGGATGGGGGCCCCAGTTTTGATGCTCTGCACCCCTCAGGCCATGCCGAAGGTGCCAGGCAACAACTGCCTTATACAGTCAGTCAACAAACTCTGATGGAGGTGCTGGGCCAGGCTCCACACTTAAAGTGCAGCAGACCCAGGCCCTGCCCTCAAGGAGCACCCAGTAGAATGGGGAGAAAGACAGGTTAACAGAGAAGGCGGTATGATAGGGGAAGCACTCAGCTCTGTCATGGCCACAGGACAGTCACCAGACGAGGGCCGCTGGGTAGGCTTCCTGGAGGGGGTGGCACTGGAGGCACGTTTTTAAGGAGAGGTGGGATTTAGCCAGCTAAACATGGATGGAGACCCATGTTCCTAGCAGAGGGACAGTCTTGACAGTAGTAAAATGGCATCACCCATTCAGGGCTCCTCAGGCCACGTGACTGTGGATAAAGCAAAGGGTATGTGTGGGCTAGGGAGGCCAGGGAGGGAAGACCTGCATAAGTCAGAGAAGGGGCCACCGTCACGAAATGACACTGAGCTGGGAAAGGATATCAGACACAGGTGATTGCCTGTCAACAGCCGGTCCCATCTTCCTTGCTGACACACCTTCTGTTATGCTCAAGTGTCTGGCAGCCTGGAATTCCAGGGAGGCTTGGTTACTTCAAACCAATCAAATCAACCCCTATCCTCTTGCCAGTGACTGGCTTAGCAGTGAGCCGTGACACACTTCTGGCCAACGAAGCACAAGGAAAACTCAGATGGAAACAACTCCTTGTTCTTACAAGGGGGCACATGGAAAAAGTTATCTCCTCTCCAGTCTTCAGCAGTTTCTGGATGAGGATGAGTTGTTTGGGGCTGCAGCAGCCATTCTGTGAACTTGAGTAGACAATCCTGAGGATAAAGTCAGACTGCGGATGCCAGAGCAGAAAAATCAAAGATCATGGGTTCATGATAAGCCAGTAAACTAGCCAACAGAGGACAGCCCTGCCTCAGCCTTCTGGTCACATCAGATAATAAGTTCCCAGATTGCTAAGGCCATTTTGAATTGGTTATATGACTTATTTTAGCTTGTAACCAAAAGTATCCCTAATATTTACTAAGAAATCTCTTAAGGCTACAAAGCAACATTGTGTGTGATACCTGCCTCGCAAAGCCGGAATTTCCTCCAGAGTACATGCCAAAGTCAAAATCTGATCAGAGGACAGAATGTGTGTGGAGTCTAGGGCCAGATTTAAGGGCCGGGAATGTAGGTCGATGGCTTAGGTCTAGTGCATAAAGAGACAAGGAGTCTCCAGAGAGTCTAACCAAGATGACGACATGAGGAAAACCAGAATTAAAGATCACTCTGGAGTGGGGGCTTCCCTGGTAGCTCAGCTGGCAAAGAATCCACTTGCAATGCAGGAGACCTCAGTGCAATTCCTAGGTCAGGAAGTTCCCCTGGAGAAGGGAGAGGCTACCCATTCCAGTATTCTTGGGCTTCCCTTGTGGCTCAGACGGTGAAGAATCCTTCTGAAATGATGGACACCTGGGTTTGATCCCTGGGTTGGGAAAATCCCCTGGAGGAAGGCATGGCAACCCACTCCAGTATTCTTGCCTGNGTATTCTTGGGCTTCCCTTGTGGCTCAGACGGTGAAGAATCCTTCTGAAATGATGGACACCTGGGTTTGATCCCTGGGTTGGGAAAATCCCCTGGAGGAAGGCATGGCAACCCACTCCAGTATTCTTGCCTGGAGAATCTCCATGGATAGAGGACCCTGGCAGGCTACAGTCCACGGGGCCTCAAAGAGTCAGACATGACTGAGCAGCTAAACTAAAGAAAGTGGATGGGAAGGAGCTCAGGGATGGGCAAGGCAGGGGGGCTGAGAAGTTGTTACCCAGGATAGAAATTAGACACTCAAACAGAACACCAGACATTGAGAAGAAAGGATGAACCTGGGGCCATTCTTAAATCCTTAGGCCCCCTGGCAGAGCTTCTCCTTGGTGTCCTGTAGGGGGACAACTGGTCAACCTTGAGCAAACACCTGTATACATGGTGAACTTGGGAAAGCTAAGCCTCCTCTCACTCTTTGCTCCAGCACCAGATAACCTAGGCACAGGGTTCAGCAGGCAGGGAGCATCCCTGTCCTTAGTGACGCGTGTCCCCCAGGACTCCAGTGTGGGGCCTCTCCCCAGAGTTCTGGAAGGCTCGGGGTAATTCTGCGGTGGGCCACATGCACACGTGCTCGTGTGTGTGCCAGTGTGTGTTTATGTACTTGTGTGTCAGAAAAAACGAGAAAGAGAGAGAAGAGTGTGTCCCACCACGGACAAACCTGTCTCTCAGCACCTGTGGGAACACAGGCAAATTAACTCTGGAAACTGTAGCTTCTTATCTGTAAGCTGGGCACCATAATAGGGAACGTTTATCCAGCATTTATTCTGGGCCAAGGTTTTTAACATGTATGAACCCTTGAGTTTACATATATTCCTCACAAGTCTATGATTCCAGAACTTTTATTATCTCCCTTTCATAAAAGGAGTAAGGAGGGTAATAGATTTCCCCAAAGTCACACAGGTGATAATGGACAGAGCCTGTTGAGAACCTGCAGCTTCCAACCACATGTTCTTAACCACTTGGCCGCTTCCCATGGAATGTGGTGACAGTTCAATGGAAGAAGCACAGCAAGTGTCCAGCAGGGCATGGGCTCAGTGCAAGCTCCCCAACTGCCCACTTACGGCCTGGGGCGGCTGTCTGTGGGCATGAGCACCACACGCCACCTGCATGGCCTGGGCACCCTCAGAAGAGTCTGCACACAGGCCTGGCCGTGTGGGCACAGCACATGTGTGTGTCTGCCACAGGGTTCAACAAGGAGCAGGAAGGAGCCCCTCTGCACCCAAAAGGATGCCTCAATAGGGGCACACAAGACCCAAGTCCAGTTAGAGAGAAAGAATGAGAGAGGATGGTTAATGAATACCCCTTTGGGAGAGGGTGCCAATGGAACTGTGCACCCACGGTTTCCTGAGTTTCATAACTAGCCTCACAGCCCTCTAGGGAGAGCCCTTCCCCAGGACTTTGTGGACATAAGCCTTGGCCCTGATCCTGGGCATGGAAGAATTCAGGCCATGAGACACGCAAAGCTTCTACACCAAGGTCCCCTCAAGAACCCATTTAAAAAATCAGATTCCAAGACCCCGGCCAACCAGGATGTGACTCTGAATCGCGCCCCTGTGCTCTGGAGTGTGGCCTCCTGTCAGCTCCATGAGCCCGGCTGAATCAGCCTACCAGGCTGGGCCGAGCACTCGGGTTCAAGTCTATGCACTTCGAAGCCTCACAGGCCTGCCCCAGAGAAGAACTGGGAAACCGACATTTTAAATAGCCTCCCCAGGTACCTCAGAAAAGTGACAACTGACTCAGGGATGTATAGTAAAGTAAAAAAGACACCACAGGAAACCAAGAGGCCAAGGGTCTTGCCTTGGCTCTGCTTCTAAAGCTCTGCGCGTTCAGACAACTCCTTCCCCCTCTGAGCCTCAGTTTCCCCATTTACACAATAGGAAGGTTGGACTCCGCTACCTCTGGGCTCCTCTTCAATCCCAATATTCTATGACTCTTAAATACCTTTNCATGGCTGCAATCACCATCTGCAGTGATTTTGGAGCCCCAAAATATAAAGTCTGACACTGTTTCCACTGTTTCCCCATCCATTTCCCAGGAAGTGATGGGACCAGATGCCATGATCTTCGTTTTCTGAATGTTGAGCTTTAAGCCAACTTTTTCACTCTCCTCTTTCACTTTCATCAAGAGGCTTTTTAGCTCCTCTTCACTTTCTGCCATAAGGGTGTTGTCATCTGCATATCTGAGGTTATTGATATTTCTCCTGGCAATCTTGATTCCAGCATGTGTTTCTTCCAGTCCAGGGTTTCTCATGATGTACTCTGCTTAGAAGCTAAATAAGCAGGGTGACAATATACAGCCTTGACATACTCCTTTTCCTATTTGGAACCAGTCTGTTGTTCCATGGAATTTTGGATACTGTTTAATGGCCTAGCCCAGTAACAGCACATTGAGTGGCCTGTCAACAAAATCTTTGCCAAACCTGAGAATGGACATTCTCAGCATCATGGGATAAAATGGTCATGAAATGCCCCCTCAAAGCCTTGGTCAAGTTTATGAGCAAAAAGGGGCTCTGCCAACTGAAGACTGACACTTGCCGTCCACATCTACAAGGATTAAATCATGGCCGCTGCAACTGCTGACTTTCAACCCCCCTGAAAGGAGTTCAGGGTGAAAATCAGGAATGAGGCACTCTGTGCTCTGGGAAAAACTGGCAGAACAGGCCTTCAGATAGTTAAATCTTTTCAGGAGAAAATTTTATGAGTCCCAATTCTTGCATCTTCTCATACGTAGAGAACACTGGGGTCATTAACGGTGAGATCTGCTTTGGCTATTAAAGAAAAGTTTACAATTAAAAGTCAAAATAGAATAGCTATCATTCAGATATCCTGGGAAATAACTAGGTGATGCTATGGGTTTACTTTCAAATTAGACTTTGTGTTGCTAAACACTTGAGTTTTCTGAGTCATGTCAGGCTTGGATGTCACCATTCTCAAAACAATGTCTGCTGGAAGCTAGTAACTGCAACCTTACTTTTTATAAAATCAGGCAACTGGCTACCTGGTTACAAGTCTCCCTGAAGTGCCAGGTCCAGACTGGGTTTCAGGTCTATTCTTCTAAAAAGAAATGAGATTTATTTTGTCTACTAAATTGCAGTTATCACTCCTCCAACTACTTCTATTTAGGTCTGTTATATCAAAATGGCAGACCAAGAGATTGAGATTTTAATTATACAAGACCCAGATCTAGAACTTGGAACTCAGAAATACTTCCAATTCAATGTCTACACTCCAAGCTGAGGCAGTCCTATGCTCCATTTTGACAGGAAGTTATCATAGTCTTAGTTGCCTAGTTCCCTAAATTAAAACTGAGTAGAACTATGTGGGGCTCTAGAGTAGAGATCAGTTCTGTGTTCTCAGTTTCTTGTCTGTAGGATATAGGCTTCATTCAGCCTCCTTGACTTTCTCTGAGTTCCAAAGGGTGGATTCAAAGGATTGCTAATCAGGGAAGGGAGGGGATACAGAAATAGGGGAAACAACCAAAGGTTGGTACAGCCTCCAGACAGAGTCCTGGCTCCTACTCAAAGAAATATGTATAACAATGTCTTTGAGCCCCCACCCAGGTGGAGGATGGTACCTTCAGATGAACACAAGATTCCTGGAGCATAGCTCTGTTGCCTCACCACCAATCAATCAAAAAGGGTCACAAACTCTGCAACCCTCACCCCATGTGAGAAGCCATGGGGCCGGTGTTGCCTAACAAACAGCCAACATGAATTATTGTGAAACCAGCAGCTTCCTGGAATCATTGTGCTCACAGAGGGCTTTAAGAAAGCCAAGTCACCACAAAATGTTCCCCTAGAAGAAAAACAACAGACGTGTGCCAAAGATAACTCTGGGACTGGAATGCTGGGCGGGGATAAGTTTCACTTCCTTGTGTAATCTTTTTTCGCGCCACTTTTTCGCTCCACTTTATGTAACCCTTTCGCGTCACTTCCTTATGTAACCTTTGCCTATATATACTGCCTACTTTCAGCTAGTAAAAGAGACCTTGACATCAGCCAGACTGACTCTGTCATTCTTCGCTGCTTGGTCTCCTTTCTCTCTCTCCCCCATGATTCTTTCAGGTAGCTCCCTCTCGGGGACCCTGGAATAACTGGACCTGCTGGACAGGTCAATCCCAAATGTTGCCTTCTGTTTCTGGGGTCCAGAGATGACCATCCTGTTAGGTCTCCTGCTTGGCCCCTGTCTATTTCATCTCTGAGAGGGGCCAACAGTTTCAAACTAAATTGCTGTTATTATAAGGGTGAATACTGGTTTCAGGCAAAAAATACCTTGACTTAGATATGGTAGAGAGAGACTTCTGCTCTGCTAGGCAGGCCTACACCCATGCACAGCAGGAAGAAGTTACAGAAGAAAGAGACCTCCGCCCCAACTCCCAAGAAGTATCTTGAGTATGAAATCTCTCAGGGGAGGGAATTGTTAAGGGAAACACACTGATTGAAACCACCCACCCTGGCCAGGCACCATAGTAACCATTTGCATGAGTTGTTTTATAACTGGAGATCCTGATAAGGAATATGGAACTAATAAGCCACCACCAACTGGAAGAGTTCAGGAAAGGTTGAAAGGAGACACCGTGCGTTTGTCCACTTCCCAGAATTCCTCTTGCTAGCACCCATTTTGACTGAGCCATGCATGCACCACCAGGAAAGACTCTGAATTAGAATGATTGGCCAAAGATCACCCAGAAACTAATCCCATCACCATAAAAGAGCCCAGTTTCGGGCCCTAGAAGGAGTCCCCCTTCCTGCAACAGTCCTGCTCTGCCACTGATTGCCTGCAGGGCCTCTGAGAGTCAATCTCCCCCAGGGAGGAGCTCTTCACCTGTTTAATTTTTGGCTGCACATCATGTGGGATCTTAGTTCTCAGACCAGATTGAATCTCAGATTGAATCTTTGCCACCTGCAGTGGAAGTGCAGGGTTTTAATCACCTGACCACCAGGGAAGTCCCTCTTCTCACATTTAACATTGAGAGGATGAGACTTGAAGGGTAGAAGCACAGACATGTTTCCCAGAGGTGGTCCCACAGGCTTCAACATCTTTGGGGGTGTTTGGAGAGCACAGATTCCCAGCCCCGCTTCCAACTCCCTGGTGGAATTTCAGTGGTTTGGTCCTAGAAGCTGCCCTCCCCAAGAGCCTGCAGGTATTTCTTCTGCTCAGAAAGCCTTGAAAGCCGGTCCTCCTGCTGCCTCAGTTCCAGTTAAACACAGGCATCTGCCTGGCAGCTGCTAGCAGAAATAGTCAGCATTCTGGGAACATAGTTTGTGAGTGCTCTGTCGCCTACAGGGAGAAAAGTGCCTCTGTGGCTGGTGTGATGTCTGTCAGAAGGACGTGAGTGAGCCACCAAAAACTGCTGTGGGTCAGTGAGTGCAACCGAAGAGCAGGGAACAGTCTTTCCTGCTGAGAATTATACCCATCACCTGGTCAGAGGAACCGAAGATGACATCAGAGCTGCAATGAAATTATCTTGGTGTACATACATGCTTAGCTGTGTCTGACTGCATGACCCCATGGACTGCAGCCCACCAGACTCTTCTCTCCATGGAATTTTCCAGGCAAGAATACTAGAGTGGGTTGCCATTTCCTTCTCCAATTATCTTAGTATGTATAATTTTAAAATTATATTTGTTATAAATGTTTTAGATTCATCATTTTTTTTTAATTTTAGACCATTTCTTAGAGTATGCTTAAGTCTTTTTATCTTTGTCCTACCCAGAAAATCCCCAGTGAAGGCACAATGAGTTATATGAGCTTAAAATATCTTAAAAAATACAGGTGACATGGGGCTTCCCAGGTGGCACTAGTGTTAAAGAATCTGCCTGCCACTGCAGGAGATGTAAGAGATACAGGATCCATTCCAGGGTGGGGAAGATCCCCTGGAGGAGGGCATGGCAACCCAGTCCAGTATTCTTTTCTGGAGAATCCCACTAACAGAGGAGCCTGGCAGGCTACAGTTCACAGTGTTGCAAAGAGTCAGACAGGACTGAAGCAAATTAGCATGCACATACATACTTGTATGTGTGTGTGTAGCGGGGTGGGGGTGGGGGTTGGCATAATTCCCCATAATCTTCATTAGATCCATCTCCCAGCTATACTAAATGTATATGTAATATAAGTCAAAGTTAATACGCTTCCCTTGTGGTTCTGCAATCAAGAATCCACTATACAGGAGACATGAATTCAGTCCCTGGGTCAGGAAGATCATCTGGAGAAGATAATGGCTACCCACTCCAGTATTCTTGCCTGGAGAATTCCATACACAGAGGAGCCTTGTGGGCTATAGTCCATGGGGTCGAAAAGAGTCAGACATAACTGAGTGACTAACGCTTTTCATTTTCACACAGCTCTTCCAGTGGCCCACTGGTACAGAATTCACCTGTCAATGCAGGAGTTACAAGAGAGGCAGGTTTGACCCCTGGGTCAGAAAAATCTCCTAGAGAAAGAAATGCAACCCACTCTAGTATTCTTTCCTGGGAAATCCCATGGACAGAGGAGCCTGATGAGCTTATTTAATAACCATGGGGTTATTAAAGAGTTGGAAATGACGTTTCGGCTAAACAACAACAGCAATATGCTGTTAAACACCAATTTAAAGGCAGTTTTAGGACAAAAGTTTAACCCATGCCCACACCAACTACATGGCTACCCTAATACCTCTTCTATAGATATTCAGGAGCTGCTCAGGTTCCTGACAGATTCCTTGAACACAGTGAAACAGCAGTGGCTGTGGGGTCCAGAGTGGTGAGTAGTAGCTCAGAGCAGTGTCTGTCAGCCTCTGAATCAGCCTGCTTCCAGCCTCTCAGAGCACAGAGGTTCCCTGGAACCCCCACGGCACAGCTGTCATGTGTCTCCTTGCTGTCCTGTGTCTTCATGTCTACTTCCTTCTTTCCACTTCTCAGTTAGGAACAGCTGACAGGCTGAGTTTAAGCTAACACTCGAGAACTCCTTGTTGATTGATGATTGGCTCTGTTGCTGTGGGAATCACCAGGTTCTAGTGCAGCTGTGGGCCTCCTTCCCCACTTGATGAGTCAGGAAATGCTGACTCTCTGGGCTTTCTTCTCCATGAGCCACCCAAACTGGGTCAGGAGGAGCAATCACACACCCAAGATCCAAGAGAAAAATGGGATGGTGGTGATCATTGGTGGAAGAAAGCCATGAGGAAGGGCCGAGCAGCCCTGAGATGTGGACAATTCTGTCTGAAGCAGCAGGTGCAGTGATTATGGGCATCAGGATTCCAGGTTCAAATTAGACCCAAGTTCCAGTTGCCGTTCCTCCACTTAGCAAAGGCTTAAGTTCAGGGAAAGTTTTCCATTTCTTCACTTGTGATATGCCAATATCTTTCAGTTGCTTTGAAAAATGAATGAAATGCAGGAATATGCTGACAGTCCAGTGGTGAGGACTCAGCACTTTGATTGCCAGGCCCCAGTTTCATCTTTGATAGGGCAATAAGATCCCACAAGTGGTACTGTACAGCCAAAAGGAAAAAAAAAAAGAAGAAGAAGAAGAAGAAGTAAACAATGCCAATGACATGTGTCTTGGACCCACAGGGGCCTCATCCAGGACTAGAGGGGCTCGAGTCATTCCATTTTTTGAGGTATTTGGATACAAAAATGGATAGTGAAACAATATTATATAAACTGGGGAAGAATTATAACATATACACTCAGTGATTTTCACATTTAATATAAAAATACAATATAAGATAACTATGAGAGATCTGGAAAATGTTAAATCAAGGAGTCTGAGGACTCTGTGTCCAGAAACTAGGCACAAGCATGCATGATGAATAATCTTTTCTCAGGGATTCTCTGTGATTATATTCATAATCATTTTTGGACATAACAATAGTTTAAATGTACAGTCCTTTGTGAATGAGCCACCTAGGTAACCCTTCCAGCCCCAGTAAGCCTCACTGGGCACAGAGGAATTGTTTCAGTGAACAGTAATGACTTTAGCATCACCATCATGTCTCCAGCAAAGCTGAAACCACCACACTTACTGCAGATGGAGTCCTGCAGTGCACTTTGTTTTGTTGAGGCAGAACATGATGTTTTTTAAGAAATCAAATTTGGGGAATTTCCAGGCTGTCTGGTGATTACAATTCATGCCTCCACTGCAGGTTCCATCCTTGGGAGGGGTACTAAGATCCCAAGGGCCACATGGTGCAACCAAGAAAGAAAACTGATTCTTAAAAAAAAAAAAAAATGAGTATGTCCAAGTCAATAGCCAAACACAGAACTGTTTTTTATCCCTGTGGATAGCTTCATGTTCAGTTTTTCCCTTGCATTGTATTGAAGCTACAATGTTTGTCTTGAACCTCATTGCAGATCCAAGCAGATTTAATTCAGATGCACTGCTTTGCTTCAGGAAAAGAGACATGGATTGCAGCTGGACACCCCATGTGCACAGTTAACCAAGCACACTGAACACTGAAATACTAAAATCAAATCCAAAAGGTTTGCTGTGCTTCACCCAGGGTTTTAGGAAGCTCTGAAGCCCTAACTGCCCATAGAAATCACTGTGACCCAAACGTGATCCACCAAAGGGATGTGATGAAGATAAAATTCAGGCTGTTCTGAACCAGAGCTGGAGGAGACTGGGTGCCATAAAAACTCTCAACTTTCAGGATGTACGCAACCATAAACTGAATATAACATCCAGAAACAGTTTTTTCCTAGGAGTTAGGAAGGATTTGCACGGGAAAGAACTGAAGTTGTTTGACAAGTGAAGACATTTTCAATCTCTTTTGTTCTCAGTAGTTCCCCTAGGTCAGGTCCCACTCTCCTTCTTGTCAAGAGAAGTGCAGGAAGAACAAGGAACTCTGTTCAGTGTTATATGGTAGTCTGGATGGGAGGAGAGTTGAGGGGAGAACAGATATATATGTATGACTGAGTCCCTTTGCAGTCCACCTGAAACTAACACAACACTGTTAATCGGCTGTGTGTGTGTGTGCTTAGTCATGTCCAACACTGTGTGACCCCATGGACTGTAGCCCATCAGGATCCTCTGTCCATGGGATTCTCCAGGCAAGAATACTGGAATGGGTGTCCATGCACTTGAGAGGGTAACATGCAGGAAGGCCAGGGGTCTCCAAACAGAGGAAATAGCCTGCAAGTGTTGGATATTTTTATCTCTTAAGTGGCAGGAGGAAACAAACTAGCGATATTTTTTTCCTTCTCTATACAAATTTAAAAGGAGGTTTCTCTTAAAATACTGTGTTCCCATAATGACACTTGGTTTCACCTGAAGTTAACTATTCTCAAACCTTGAGATAACCAATGCATTTTTCTTATGGAAATATTTGTCTTAAGCTATGCTAATGTACTATGCATTTACCCCCAAACTCTTGTCTTCAAGTCGGTTCCGCCTAATGGTTCAGAACCTACTTGACAAACCACTATGTTATACTTAGATGATGTTCCCCTAATCTATGTAAATGAAACTATTCGTATGGTAATCTGTCCTTCTACAAGATTCAAGTTAATCATGTTATGGCCCAGAATGAACCATTTAATGCCAATATTATCCCAAAATACATCTCATGGGTGAGAGCCTGGTGCCATTCTGAATTTTAAGACATTACTTTCTTTCATTAACAGACTGCTAGTGACTATATAACATCCAGCTGAAAACTAGCAGGGGGGTACTCTTTCTGTCCCCTTCTGATGCCTATGTTAGAAGCGTTCTCTATCTCCTTTATACTTTAATAAAACTTTATTATACAAAGCTCTGAATGACCAAGCCTCGTCTCTGGCCCCTGATTGAATTTTTCTCCTCCGGAGGCCAAGAATCCTGGCTGTCTTTTCATTCAGCAAGAACCTTTCACCCTCCTCCAGGGAATCTTCCTGACCTAGGGATCAAACCTGTGTCTCTTGTGTCTGCTGCATTGGCAAGAGGATTCTTTGCCAATACTCCAATATAAAATAAAAAGTTTTAAAAAGAGAGAGAGAGAGAGAGAAGGGCAGGTGGAGACCAGTGGTGGAGGGGGATATCATGTATACCTGGGTACAGTCTGTGTCCAAGTGTGCTCATACTTTGAAGGTTGAGGGAAAGTTGAGGATTCAGATGAGACCAGTGGAGGATGATCAGGTGGACCCACGCTGTCAGGTGGTGGTCAGAAGCAATCATCTGGAATACTATGACATGAGTAACTTCTTGCTTAGGAAATTTTCCAGTGCTGTCATCTTTCTTGCAATTCACAAAACATGTAGTTGCCTCTCAAAATGTCCTGCTATAGCTCAGTGCAATCTTCCACTTGCAGATTAAAGAGCAGAGGTCCAGAAGGGTTATTAATTCTCATGATCTAAAAACCAATGAGCTTGGAGCCTTTAATAGCACTGAGTTTACCACATTCTAAATCCTCTCAACAGTTTTGTTTTTTGGGGTTTTTTTTGTTTTGTTTTGTGAGACATTTGTTTTTATTATTTGTACTACTTAAATTTTGCACTTTCTGCTTGCATTACTTAAAAAAAACACACACAGAAAACGTGTTTTAGAAGCACCTTAAATCTTCTTAATGATATTGAATTTGACATTGTGAAATGATATATCTATGCACCTATTGCATCCATTACATGTGAAATTACATCCACCTATGCACCATTCACTCATCAGCAAATTTATATTGCTACTAAATGCCTTCCTTTTTGAAACGTCACAACCCTGTCTCCCACTCCCCAAATTGTGACACCCTCATCTTCCATTCTTCTTGTAACTTCTCCTTTTCTGCCTAGGAAATATCTTTAAGCCAAGCATTGTGGTATAGTTTACACAATATCCATGACCTGTATAGTGAGCTACCTGTTTTTACTTATATTTTCACTTGTTTTGATTGATGTGATAACTGAGTGTAGTAGAGATAGAGCCAAAGACATGAACTTGAAGGTTAAGCCGTGCTGCATGCTGAATGCAATCAATAGCTTGTTTCTGGAGTCCAGAGGTGGGATCCTCATTATGTGTTACTGCTCCTTCAACCACCTCTTCCATACCAGCCTTTCTCTCCCATTCCCCATTGGGTATCAGTTGTCCTGATTCTCTATGTATCCTCTTTAGTCTCTTGTCCACCTGGAGAGAAAATAATGAGAGAATGAACAATTGAACCAGTGGTTGTCAAAGTATAATCTCTGGACCAGCAACAGCAGAAGCATCATGTGAGAGTTTACTAGAATTGCAAATCCTTAGTCCCTTCCCCTTACCCACTGGTTTGAAAACTCCGGGAGTGAAGAGGAAAGGTTAAAATTTTACATAACCTCCTGCTCATTGTGCCTCTGTAACTCAGCTTGCTCCTTGCAAAGTCTGGATCACGTAGGTCATGTAGTCTCAGAAAGTGGGGACTTAAAATAGTAGGAACTGAAGTTTATCTCACGCATCCTTGTCCTGCTCTTTGCAATTGCCCAGCCCCTGCAAACCTGCTTGATCATGCCTGTCCATGTAAAGGTCAGGCATCCCCTCCCCATCTTGACTGCTGTTGTGCAGGTGCAAAACACCTTATTTTAAACCGGCCTAGTAACAGCCAGTGTTGCCCCCTATAGTCTGTCTATAAAAACTCTGTAACCCCTTTGTTCAGGGCTCAGAGCTTAGAGTGTTAACTCCTCTGGGCCCACCGGAATAATAAACCTGAATTCTCCAACTCTCCAAGTGTGGTGCTTAGTTTCTTGATTACTGGTTTCTGCAACAGGAATAGGGCCAACTATCTAAACCAACTATTTTAATGATCATCCAGGTGATCCTGAAGTTTAAGAACAAATGATTCAAATCATTGCATAGGATGGAAGGCATCACTTTGGATGCTAAATTAAGCATCTATATAAAATATCTGTTTAGCCCAATCTAAGCTGATAAGGATTAGTTCAGTTCAGTCACTCAGTAGTGTCTGACCCTTTGCAACTCCATGAACTGCAGCATGCCAGACCTCCCTGTCCATTACCTACTCCCAGAGTTTACCCCAGCTCATGTCCATTAAGTCGGTGATGCCATCCAACCATCTCATCCTCTGTCGTCCACTTCTCCTGCCTTCAATCTTTCCCAACATTAGAGTCTTTTCAAATGAGTCAGCTTTTCACATCAGGTAGCCAAAATATTGGAGTTTCAGCTTCAACATCAATCCTTCCAATGAACACCCATGACTGATTTCCTTTAGGATAGGCTGATTGGATCTCCTTGCAGTCCAAGGGACTCTCAAGAGTCTTCTCCAACACCACAGTTCAAAAGCATCAATTCTTCTGCGTTTAGCTTTCTTTATAGTCCAATTCTCACATCCATACATGACTACTGGAAAAACCATAGCCTTGACTAGACGGATAAGGATTCAGTTCAGTTCAGTCGCTCAGTCGTGTCCGACTCTTTGCGACCCTATGAATTGCAGCACGCCAGGCCTCCCTGTTCATCATCATCTCTCGGAGTTCACTTAGGCTCATGTCCATCGAGTCCCTGATGCCATCCAGCCATCTCATCCTCGGTCGTCCCCTTCTCCTGCCCCCAATCCCTCCCACCATCAGAGTCTTTTCCAATGAGTCAACTCTTCTCATGAGGTGGCCAAAGTACTGGAGTTTCAGCTTTAGCATCATTCCTTCCAAAGAAATCCCAGGGTTGATCTCCTTCAGAATGGACTGGTTGGATCTCCTTGCAGTCCAAGGGACTCTCAAGAGTCTTCAACACCACCTTGGGAGGTCTCACAGCAGGTGACTACTGCTTTTATCCTCCCTTCTTGATTTTCAGAGGCTCATTGAAGAGGAAAGTGCTTCAGAGAAGAGTGTATCAGTCTCTTGTCCACATTCTCCTCCCATTTTCCAGGGTCCTTGGGGATATCAGCGATCCTGTGCCCTCTGGATTTGCCCTCTCAGGTGTCCCCCGTAGCTTCCAGGAAATAAAAATCAGTCTCTTTCCACAAAAGGTTGAGGCTGTGCTTCACACTATTTCTTTTAAAAATCTGCTTCAAGATATTTCATTATCATTTCATGATAACTGAGCAGGGTCGGCAGGGAAGTGGGGGGAGGGGAGTGAGGCAATTTTGTTTGTAGAGGTAAAGCAACTGAAAGCTTAATATACACCATTCTATGTCTTTGTGGGGGCGGTGTGGGGAGGTGTTCACCACATTCTGGAAAGAAAGCTCAAGCAAGGTCAGCCCCTTACATAGCCTGGCTTGTCTTTCTCCTCCACATGAGTTTAGAAGCAACACTGGATCAGGGTCAGGGCTCTGGGGTGAGTCTGACAGCCACCACCAGAGAGTCAAAAGCAAAGGTAAACCAGTAAGTGAGGCAGGTCTCACTCCTGCAGAAACAAATCCTGTTTTCAAATTTGTGCCAACAGCACAGATACCACAGCGGTTGTTTATCTCTCTCCTTTTTCCCCTCTAAATACAAAAATAAGCACAATTTTTAAATGTCAAAAGAGAAACAAATTCATCCTTCAACAACTAACCTAGTGGCTACTGTAGGTTTTTGTGTGAGCTTTTCAGTCTTGGGTCATTTGCATTCTGTGCTAATGCATGCCTTGGGTTGTTGTACGTGGTTCTTTTATGTTAGTCTTCTTGTTCATGCATTTTTCCCCAGGTTGCTTCCAGACAAACCCCGCAATCCATTCAGAAGGTTTTTCTAGAATTATAGAAGAACCGAGCTATATAAGACTTTGGCAATCACTTTCAAAGAAACTCTTGATGAGCTCTTCAGAGATTGGCTCCAGGCAGTTTGCGTCACTTCAAAAATTACTTGCAGAACTCTACCATAAACGTGTATGTCTTTCTGAGGATAGTCATATCCCTGTACTCTATCAGATTCTCAAAGCAGTTTAGATCCCAAAAATACTATCCATTCTTTCTACAAGAGGCACTGTCCACAACCATTCAGGCAGTGCCTTGCACACTCTGGATTGAGGAGGAGTCACATAGACAATGAAGGACCTAGGCTACTCCATTTTGTTTTCAGAAAAACTCCATTTTGTAAGGTTCCAGGAAAAGAGCCTTTGGAAATCCCCTGACCTCACCCCACCACCCTCGAGCCAATCAGACCCCAGACCAGAATCTCCTGACTTGACGTTCAGGAACTCGTGGTCTACCTAGGTAATGGGAACCAATCAAAACCCATGACCAACCAGGAAATTGGGAACCAATGAGAACCCGTGGCCAGCCCCAGAAATGGGAACCAATTAGAACCCAACACCTAACCCTTCCACAGAAGGTAACCAATTAGACGTCTCCCAACCCGGAAACTCCCACTTCACAAATTTCTCATGTGAGAATACCCTATATAAGCAATGTAACCCAGAGCTCTGGGCTCCTCCCTATAGCCATTGCGTCGGTATCGATGGGACCCCCAGCTCGAGCTTGGTAATAAAAACTCTCTTGCTTTTGCATCAGATATCGGCTCCCTGGTGGTCATTGGGAGATTTCACGACTTGGGCATAACAACAATAATACCCCTGGAGTTGTATAGTGTGCAACCTGCGCAACTGTAGATGACCCTGCATTCTGTGCTATTCATTCTCTTCATTTGACAATTGGCACATAGCTGAGAAGTGATTTTTCTTTCCCCTTCTTCCATCACTACATGCATATATTTCTTTCAACACACTTATATTATATTGAAATGATTTTTAGGAGTTGCTGCTGCTGCTAAGTCACTTCAGTCATGTCCAACTCTGTGCAACCTTATGGACAGCAGCTCACCAGGCTCCTTTGTCCACGGAATTCTCTAGGCGAGAATCCTGGAGTGGGTTGCCATTTCCTTCTCCTTTTAGGAGTTATTCTGTCTAATTCCAGGATTCCATATAAAGAAATCCATTGTTTCATGTACAGAAGAGTATCAGCCCTATTACTAATAAAATATTTTATTCTGCTTGTGCCTGACTTTGATTTTTCAGCTGATCCAAAATCAGGTAGAGAAGGGTGCTATTTATTGTTCCATAAGCCCTAAAGCAGTCTGTTGTTCTATGTCCAGTTCTAACCATTGCTTCCTGACCTGCATACAGATTTCTCAAGAGGCAGGTCAAGTGGTCTGGTATGCCCATCTCTCTCAGAATTTTCCACAGTTTATTGTGATCCACACAGTCAAAGGCTTTGGCATAGTCAATAAAGCAGAAATAGATGTTTTTCTGGAATTCTTTTGCTTTTTCCATGATCCAGCAGATATTGGCAATTTGATCTCTGGTTCCTCTGCCTTTTCTAAAACCAGCTGGAACATCAGGGTGTTCACGGTTCACATATTGCTGAAGCCTGGCTTGGAGAATTTTGAGCATTACTTTACTAGCATGTGAGATGAGTGTAATTGTGTGGTAGTTTGAGCATTCTTTGGCA
>SJYV01045352.1:1837526-1859554 GCA_006410875.1 Neotragus pygmaeus | reverse complement strand
AGGGGCACACAAGACCCAAGTCCAGTTAGAGAGAAAGAATGAGAGAGGATGGTTAATGAATACCCCTTTGGGAGAGGGTGCCAATGGAACTGTGCACCCACGGTTTCCTGAGTTTCATAACTAGCCTCACAGCCCTCTGGGGAGAGCCCTTCCCCAGGACTTTGTGGACATAAGCCTTGGCCCTGATCCTGGGCATGGAAGAATTCAGGCCATGAGACACGCAAAGCTTCTACACCAGGGTCCCCTCAAGAACCCATTTAAAAAATCAGATTCCAAGACCCCGGCCAACCAGGATGTGACTCTGAATCGCGCCCCTGTGCTCTGGAGTGTGGCCTCCTGTCAGCTCCATGAGCCCGGCTGAATCAGCCTACCAGGCTGGGCCGAGCACTCGGGTTCAAGTCTATGCACTTCGAAGCCTCACAGGCCTGCCCCAGAGAAGAACTGGGAAACTGACATTTTAAATAGCCTCCCCAGGTACCTCAGAAAAGTGACAACTGACTCAGGGATGTATAGTAAAGTAAAAAAGACACCACAGGAAACCAAGAGGCCAAGGGTCTTGCCTTGGCTCTGCTTCTAAAGCTCTGCGCGTTCAGACAACTCCTTCCCCCCTCTGAGCCTCAGTTTCCCCATTTACACAATAGGAAGGTTGGACTCCGCTACCTCTGGGCTCCTCTTCAATCCCAATATTCTATGACTCTTAAATACCTTTCAATGTAGCCTTCCCAGTTCAGAAGTGACAAGGAAACAGAACAAAGCTGCAGATTCAGAAAGCCAAGCATCCCATTCATAAGGTCCCAAATGGCCAAAACCCAAGGTGTAATCAAAGTCCCCAGACTCCTGAGTCTGCCCACAGGCCACCACCAGCCTCCTGCCTGCCCCCCGCTGTCTGATAGTCCAGCCCTCACCTGCAGGACGAGGCTGAGAGCCATGGCTTTATAGGAAGAGGGGGCAGAGGAAAGGCCGAAAACCAAAAACAGGGCTACCACCAGGGTCACCAGGTTGGTCATGAGCTCCAGTCTCAAGGCCACCCATCGCATGGAAGACATAAACATCAGCAGGTAGTTATTCTGCACGTCTGTCAGCTTTTTAAACCTGACAAAGAAAGGACAACATGAAAGTCACATGTGTTTGTCTAACCAGGGTTTCCTAACACTGGTTGCTTTCTCCAGCATCCAGCTCCCCAGTCTCACCAAAGAACCAATGAAGAAAACTGGAGAGGATTCCTCCCTACTCCTTTCTCAGCCATGGAGTTCACCTGACCCCGGATCTAGGAGTGAGCTCGAACCGATTCAGGCCTATTAGCAGTTCGCTTCCCCTGGCCTCGTTAGTTGATTCAGGGTGGGTAAGATACTCTACTGGGCCAACAAGAATGAATAAAGGCCCAGATTTGTGAGTGAATGAAGGAAAGCGATCCCTTCTTTGTATCCGTCCACCTTGCTCATAGCTGTGTCCCCACTGGGCGCTGAGCGCCTGGGAGGTTATCAGTGTTGACTGAATGCTCCCTTAGTCCTACTCTCTGCACAGTCCTTGGGTCTCTCTAGTGCCACTGGGAGAGCTGGCACCACAGTTCATCCAACATTTCAGTTAACAGAGCACACACCATCTCCCATGCCCAAATCTTCCCTGGCTTCAAGGCCACTTCAGATGCTGCCTCCTCCCCAAAGCCTTCCCTGATCCCAAGCTGCAGGTTATCACTTTCTCCTCTGAAACCCCAAGTCATTCTACCTGCGTTTATCCCTATTGCATTGTATTCAACACTGGTCTTATTACAAAAATATACATCTGTGTCCCCTGTCTTCCTTTAGACTGCAAACTTCTTGTAGTTCAGTGCAGACCATGTTTGACTGATGCTTACAAGCAGATAAGTTTATGTTACACAATTAAACCTCAGCAACAATCATAGGATTTGATTGTTTCAACAAACATTTAGAAGGCAAATCTATGGGTGTGAATAGTGAAGAAAATTCTGCTATTTAGAAAGCTATTGTTATTAGTTTATTATATTTAGATATGTTTGCAAGTGAAAGAAAGAAACAAATGCCGTCAGTACTCACATGGCAATACATCTTACCATTCATTGTATTAATATATGTATATAACTGCACAGGTCTTTAAAACTGACAGACATTTTTCATATCACTTATATTTCTTATTCTTATAAGTACCATCCTCCAGATGGAGTTCTGGAGGCGCAGTGAAATAAATGGAATAAAACAATGATCTCTCTGATTCTTCTGAAAATGGTGCTGTTTCCAGGTGCTCTGTTTCCTTCCTGTTCCCCAACATTGCCACATTCCCCATCACCCTCCGAGAGCAGAAGGACTCACTCATTGATGAATTCTTCAGTTTTTCCATAGACATGGATGGAGCTCAGGCCCTGCAGGGTGGTGAGGATGTGTGAAAACAAAGGGGAGCAGCTGTAGTTCTTCAGTCTCTTGAACACACTGATGGCCCTCTTGAACATCCTGCATTGAGAACNATGACTGAGTGACTGAACTTAACTGAATTGCATCTATGCAACTGGAATCTTGGGATTTGGCCCTAACTCTTTCACTAATTAGCTATTGTGACCTTGGATGAGTAATCACTCTAGGTTTGACTGGCTTTGTTGGAAATACCAATTTGTACAAAATGGTCTCTTCTAGCTCTAAGTCAGTCATTATCCTATTTCTTGCTACTGGGTAAATAGTTTGACTGAGAATTTCAAATTAAAGCCCTTTCTTAAACATCTCTGATTTAACTTTTAGCTCCATGATTTTCTGAGGGTTTTCACTGGTATAGAAAAAAATGTTTTTTAATTATGAAATGCCATGAGAATCATCTCTCTCAATTCAGTAAGTACACAACTCTATGGCTCCTACTGATGAACCAACATTTCAAACTTCTCATGATTGCTCTTTTTTCTTTCTTTTTTTTTTTTTTAGTGTGGCTTCCCTGTACCACTGCTCTCTGAATATAATAACATCATCATCATTAATTATAATTACACCTAATCTGCCAGCTGGTGATTATTTTTCCTTCTTCATTCTTGACTTTTTATATTTGAAGTTTTTTTTTCTTTTTAAAGTAACCTTCCCATCTGCAGTATATTTAAAACTTATAATAGTCTTCTTATTGCAAAAGTCTCTACAAGCCCTGCTTTCAAGGAGACATATACATGTGTATTTGGAAAAAAATTAAAATCTTCAGGTTTTTCTACTTGAATCTCACTGTAGCACTTCTACTTCTGTTCAAGTCAACCACTCTTCAAAGTGTGTCTATCTCTCTCATTCCAATAAAGCCTTACAAAAGGAATCCCCTCTTTAGTCATCTGGCTGTGCTTCATAAGCTTTTTACAAAAGACCACACGCTAATCTGCTATCACTAAGGTAACTACATAACATTACTGTGGACGAGNAACCACTCTTCAAAGTGTGTCTATCTCTCTCATTCCAATAAAGCCTTACAAAAGGAATCCCCTCTTTAGTCATCTGGCTGTGCTTCATAAGCTTTTTACAAAAGACCACACGCTAATCTGCTATCACTAAGGTAACTACATAACATTACTGTGGACGAGAATCTGGCCAATTACACATTTTCACAGACCTGCTATTAAGTTTCAAGTAATTGCTCAATTCTTGCATAACACGAGCTATTAACATAGCTTATCATGTAGCATGCTAGTATTGAATTTCCATCTGAGGGGTTATTTAATAATGGCATTGAAATAAAAAATGAAATCTGTAGACCCTGAGCAATATCACAGCTTTTACATGCTCTGCAGTCTGTAATAGGCTATTAGATAAAAGATAGTAATGTATTCTGGAAGAGCGAGTCCACTGACAATGAATAAAGGGCATGATTTTATTCTTGCTTCACAAAGAATGATGTCTGAATCTTTCTTAAAAGAATTATAATCTTCAAGAGCTCCCAGACTTATATCCTTTTGCAGCTGGCATGTAGGTCTTATTCTGTACAACATCTTAACAAGGAAAGCCAAAAATGTTTTGGAATATATAAAAAGATATCTAAAAACATAGCTGTTTTGAAATGTTAAATGCACTGAAAATTGTAATATCATTAATATATGCATATATACTGAAGAAGAAGGAAGAAAAAGAAAAATATTTCATTCATGACATTTTGTAAGATTTACTACATATAATTTTTAAAATGTATTTTCCACTAAAACAAATATTTACAATGCGAATGCTTTAAATTCTTAGCGTTATACATATGTATATTTCTTAGATTTTCAAATCTTAGTTACTCAAATTTTTAACACTGGGACAGTTCAGTTAAGTTCAGTTGCTCAGTCGTGTCCGACTCTTTGCGACACCATGAACCGCAGCATACCAGGCCTTTCTGTCCATCACCAATTCCCGGAAACCACCCAAACCCATGCCCATCGAGTCAGTGATGCTATCCAACCATCTCATCCGCTGTCCTCCCCTTCTCCTCCTGCTCTCAATCTTTCCAGCATCAGAGCCGTTTCAAATGATTCAGCTCTTTGCATGAGGTGGCCAATGTTTTGGAGTTTCAGCTTCAGCATCATTCCTTCCAATGCACAAACAGGACTAATCTCCTTTAGGATCTCCTTGCAGTCCAAAGGACTCTCAAGAGTCTTCTCCAACACCACAGTTCAAAACCATCAATTCTNTACAAGCAAAAAGAACCCACTCACCTAAAATAAATGAGGCAAGCAGAGAGGATGATGACTCCCATCAGCAGGATATAGGGAGATAGGAAACTGATAATCAAGAGGATCATGATCACCAACAAAGACAGGAGCACAGACTGCTCAGCCACGATGGGCAAGAACTGATCCAATTCATCCAGGTCCCCTGCAAAGCAGTTCAGGAGCCGGCCAGTTGGGGTTGTGTCAAAGAAGCTCATAGGGCAGTGGGACACCTGTGAGAACAAAAGCAACCCAGATCACAAGGCAGTCTGCACGCCTTGGTGGGGGCTTGATGAAGACAGCAGGTATCCTCAGGCTCTGAAAGATGTAAGGATGCAGGCTAAAGGATATCCAGGGAAGGCAACGTAGAGCACTGCTTAAAGGCAGAGGCTCCAGAGTCAATTTGCCTGGACTCCAGGGCTGCCCGTCTTCCACCTATTGCTCTGGGACTGTAGGCAAGTTACATATAAACTCTCTGAGTCTCAGGGTCTTCATTTGTAAAATGGGGATGATAATGATGCTTCAGAGTTGTGATGAGGATTGTACAACTCTGCAAATATACTAAAATATACAATTTAAAAGGGTATATTGGGAACTCCCTGGTGGTCTAGTGGTTAAGAATCTGCCTGTCAATGTAGGGGACACCAGCTCAATACTGGGTCTGGAAAGATGCCACACACCTCAGAGCAACTAAGCCCATACACCACCACTACTAAGCCTACACTGCACAGCCAGTGCTGTGCAACAAGCAAAGCCACTGCAGTGAGGAGCTTGCACACCGCAACGAAGAGCAGCCCCTGGCCACTGCAGCTGAAGAAAACCTGCACAGAGATAAGTAAATAAATAAAATTGTAAAGGGTATATGCAGGTTCTATCCCGGGTCAGGAAGATCCCCTGGAGAAGGGAATGGCAACCCACTCCAGTATTTTTGCCTGGAAAATCCCATGAATAGAAAAGCCTAGTGGGCTAGAGTCCATGCAGTCACAAAGAGTCGGACATGACTGAGCAACCAACACATTAATATTATCATTTGAGTCATGAAGTGGCTCTTACGGCAGCCCTCGTGGCAAATGTCTGCATCCTGCTGATAAGTATCGTTTGGTTGCTGTCTAAGGTAGGAGGTCATCATCAAGTAGTCACTCACTTGTGTCTGACTCTTTGCAACCCCATGGCCTGCCAGGTTCCTCTCTCCATGGAATTCTCCAGGCAAGAATACTGGAGTGGGTTGCCAGCTCCTTCTCCAGGGGATCTTCCTGACCCAGGGACTGAACCCAGGTCTCTCTCATTGCCTGCAGATTCTTTACCCTCTGAGCCACCAGTGAAGCCCAAGGTAGGAGGTAGGGAGCAGCAAGCATCAGCGGGGCAGACTGTGAGGTCCTTGCTTTCTTCTTCTGCTTCTAAATTGTCTTTAATTTTATCTCCAGAATCTTTTGTTACATACATGAGCCAGAGCAAAAAGAATATTCACAATCACAAATAAAAGACTAAAGCAATCACCCCCTTACAACACTGAGCACTTTTAGGGGGTGAAGGGCTAGGGGGCTAGGACTCAGCTCAGCTGTGGCGTGAAAGGGGTCTTTGTGAGAGTCCATGCTCACTAGGGATTAGAAGTATATGGTGGGGACACAGGATCAGGATCTCTGGTTGCCTCCTTAAGTAGAAAAATAATCTGGTTCTAGTTTTGTTTTTATATTTGTTGATTTTATAGTTGAGTCAATTTTTTCAGAGATTTTTTCCTTTACTTGTGATTATTTAAAACTACATGCCAAATCTATGATCAATAAAGCCACAAAAGGGTGAGCAAAAAGAAGATGTTTAAAATATGAAATGTATTTTCTAATGAAAAAAACTTGAACATTTCTAAATTAAAAATAGAATATAACTTTGAGAAGGCCTGGGCGCTAGGTATTTCTAGAATCTGGGAATGTGGAGTCAGAAACTTAGAGACCAGCTAGCTGGTGCCACCACCACAGATTAGGTGGTAAGGACTGCCAGGCCTTGGGGTAAAATTTCCCTCTCCTGCCTTCTGGCTCATCAAGCCAGTTGCTTCATCTGAGATGTGGGGAGATGTCTTGGCCTCACCCTCCTCAATTAAAACACAATTTGTCGGACTTCCCAGATGATCCAGTGGTTAAGATTTTGACTTCCATTTCAGGGGGTGCTGGTTTGATCCCTGATCAGGCATAAGATCCCATATGCCTCGCAGCCAAAAAACCAAAACATATTGTAACAAATTCAATAAAGATATTTTAAATGACAGCCCATATCAAAAAAATATATTTTTAAAAAATTTGTTCTGAATCTACAAGGAATGATGGGTGCCCTCAGTGCCTCCCGAGAATCCCTCTGAGAAGCCCCTCTCTCCAGTTCTCAGCTCCAGCCTTCCTGAGCTCCATGCAGCTCTCTGGAAATGTTCTGCTTCTGCTCACTTCTTAATCTTGACCCGGCAAGATCTCGTTCATCCTCAGATCTTAGCACAGAGGTCAATTCCTCCAAGAAGCCTTCTTGGACTCCCACCTTCCACCACTCTCATGCGTGGGTCAGGTGTGCATGTTCTTAGGGTCCTGTGTGCCACCCCCATGGCTAACTCTGCACATCATATTACAACAGATTATTTTCCTGGCCATCTCCCTCCTCAGGCTGCAGGCTAAGATGACCCAAACCACATCTGCAGTGTTCACTTACCACTGTGAACCCAGTGCCTACTCCAGAGCCTGGCACCCAGTAATATTCGATAAGTGAAAGACAGAAAGGACATTTCCAAGAGGTAATTGGATACTGTAGACAACTTGGTGTTCTAGCCATAACATACATTCTAACCATAACACATGTGGGGTGTCCGTTTTGTCATATGTAAGGTAAGGGTAAAATACCTACTTCAAAAGGAACTTAAGGAAATTAGTAGCAATTGATGTGACTGTGCTCAGCCAACAGAGGCCAGCATTGAGAGCTGAGGGTTG
This sequence comes from Neotragus pygmaeus, assembly GCA_006410875.1. Taxonomy (NCBI): domain Eukaryota; kingdom Metazoa; phylum Chordata; class Mammalia; order Artiodactyla; family Bovidae; genus Neotragus; species Neotragus pygmaeus. The sequence continues at coordinate 1,851,937 of SJYV01045352.1, read as the reverse complement.
ATCCTCTAGGAAGGGGCATTAAACTTAGTCGTGGGAGAGTTTCAAGAACCTATCTCATTCTCTGGCCTGCTCCCACCCAGTTAGTGACCGAGTGTAAACTCACAACTATACGACATTATATTCTCCAAACCACAGAGACAGCAAAATAGATCAGCAGCTTTCAGAGGTCTAGGGAAGGGATATATACAGGCTGAGCAAAGGGGATTTTTAGGGTGGTTTGACTATTCTGTATTATACTTGATGGTAGACGCATGCCAGTATACGTTTGTCAAAACCCATAGAAGGTACAACACAAGGAGCGAACCCTAAACTAGGGACTTTGATTGATAATAATAATGTATCGATGTTGACTCATCAATCTGTTAACAGATGTCCCCCGCTAATGCAAGCTATTAATAATAGAAACTGAGGATGTGGTGAAGGGTAAAAGTGAACCCTATATTTTCTGCTCAATTTTTTCTCTAAACCAAAAACTGCTCAAAAAATAAAGTCTAATAATTAGAAAACAGAGTTGAGCAAGGTCAAGGCTCAGCCTGTGGCCATGCCCAATGCCCAGGCCCATACCTTGCTGAAGAGCTTGCTGTGCAATGCTGTGGATGCCTTCACCATCACCTTGGTGAAAACCCATGAGAACCAGATGGCCAGGAAGACTGCAAACAGGCTGGTGAGGCCAAACACCAGTTGGTAAAAGGGCAGCTGAGGATTGTCCAGTATGTCACCTGGGTCTGCAGCGGTCCAGTTGCTCTCTTGACTGCTATTTTTCTTCAAGAAAGGACAGGGAGTATGGTATGATAAGAAATAAGCTTCATCTTTGTCCCCAATTCCTGACACACAAGTCCTAAAACCCTTGCAGTTTCCTAGGTGATGGGGGTGCTTGGGGCTTCATTTGTGGTAATATTTGGCCTTTGACTCTGGTTTCTGACACAGGTGCTGCTAAGATCTTTGAGGCCTCTGGAGCAATGAGAGAGTCCTTTGTAGCTAATGAGATGACTAGGGGCTGGGGACTCCTAAATAGCTTCAGGACTGGGGCTGGTCACCAGAAAGACCAAGTCATGAGTCCAAGCTTGGAACTTTCAGCCCTACTCCCATCTTCTGGAAATGGGAAGGAGCTGGAATTTTAGTTTATGATCCATCATGTCTACATGTTGAAGTGAAAGTTGCTCAGTCGTGTCCAATTCTTTGCAACCCCATGGACAATACAGTCCATGCAATTCTCCAGGCCAGAATAGTGGAGCGGGTAGCCTTTCCCTTCTCCAAGGGATCTTCCCAACCCAGGGATCAAACTGGGGTCTCCCACATTGCAAGCAGACTCTTTACCAGCTGAGCCACAAGAGAAGCCCAAGAATACTGGAGTAGGTGGCCTATGCCTTCTCCAGTAGATCTTCGCAAACCAGGAATCAAACCAGGGTCTCCTACTTTGCAGGCGGATTCTTTAAAACTGAGCCATAAGTTGAAGCCATCATAAAAATCCCTAAAGCATGGCATTCAGAGACCTTTCAGGTTGATGAACATATCCATGTGCTAGAAGGGTGGTGTACCCCAACTCCATGGAAACAGAAGCTCTTGCACTTAGGACCCTTCTGTACCTCACCCTATATATGTTTTCATCTGGCTCTGCATCTGTATCATTTACTATATCCCCTATTTTAAAACTGATGAAAGTTATGTCCTGTAAGCCATTATAGAAAATTATCAAACCCAAAGAGGGAGTCATGGGAATCCCCAATTTATAGCTGATTCATCAGAACTACAAAAACAGCAAAATGATTTCTTCATTTCCAAGGCAAACCATTCAATAGCACAGTAATCCAAGTGTATGCCCCAACCACTAATGCAGAAGCAGCTGAAGTTGGAATGGTTCTATGAAGACCTATAAGACCTTCCAGAACTAACACCCAAAAAGGATGTCTTCTTCATCATAGAGGACTGGAATGCAAAAGTAGGAAGTCAAGAGATATCTGGACTAACAGGCAAATTTGGCCTTGGAGTACAAAATGAGGCAGGGCAAAGGCTAACAGAGTTTTGCCAAGAGAACACACTCATCATAGCAAACACCCTCTTCCAACAACACAAGAGTAGATTCTACACATGGACATCACCAGATGGTCAATACCAAAATCAGATTGATTATATTCGTTGCAGCCAAAGATGGAGAAGCTCTATACAGTCAGCAAAAACAAGACTGGTCGCTGACTATGGCTCACATCATGAACTCCTTATTGCCAAATTCAGACTTAAATTGAAGAAAGGAGGGAAAACCACTAGACCATTCAGGTATGACCTAAATCAAATCTCTTGTGATTATACAATGGAAGTGAGAGATAGATTCAAGGGATTAGATCTGATAGAGAGCTTGAAGAACTACTGACAGAGGTTCATGACATTGTATAGGAGACACTGATCAAGATCATCCCCAAGAAAAATAAATGCAAAAAGGCAAAATAGTTTTCTGAGGAAGACATACAAATAACTGAGAAAAGAAGAGAAGCTAAAGGCAAAGGAGGAAAAGAAAAGATATACCCATAAGAACGCAGAGTTCCAAAGAAGAGCAAGGAGAGATAAGAAAGCCTTCCTCAGTGATCAGTGTAAATAAATAGAAGAAAACAATAGAACAGGAAAGACTAGAGACCTCTTCAAGAAAATTAGAGACACGAAGGGAATATTTCATGCAAAGACGGGCTGAATAAAGGACAGAAATGGTATGGACCTAACAGAAGCAGAAGATATTAAGAAGAGGTGGTAAAAATATATAGAAGAACATACTAAAAAGATCTTCATGACCGAGATGACCACAATGGTGTGATCATTCACCTAGAGCCAGACATCCTGGAATATGAAGTCAAGTGGGCCTTAGGAAGCATCACTATGAACAAAGCTAGTGGAGGTGATGGAATTCTGGTTGAGCTATTTCAAATCCTAAGTGATGATGCTATGAAAGTGGTGCACTCAATATGCCAGAAAATTTGAAAAACTCATCAGTGGTCACAGGACCGGAAAAGATCAGTTTTCACTCCAATTCCAAAGAAATGCAAAGCCAAAGGATGTTCAAACTACTGCACAATTGTACTCATCTCATGCTCTAGCAAAGTAATTCTCAAAATTCTCCAAGTCAGGCTTCAACAGTACATGAACCATGAGCTTCCAGATGTTCAAGCTTGATTTAGAAAAGGCAGAGGAATCAGAGATCAAATTGCCAGCATCTGTTGGATCACAGAAAAAGCAAGAGAGTTCCAGAAAAACATCTGCTTTATTGACTATGCCAAAGCCTTTGACTGTGTGCATCACAACAAACTGGAAAATTCTTAAAGAGATGAGAATAACAGACCACCTTATCTGCCTCCTGAGAAATCTGCATGCAGGTTAAGAGGCAACAGTTAGAACTGGACATGGAACAACAGACTGGTTCCAAATTAGGAAAGGAGTAGATCAAGGCCTTATATTGTCACCCTGCTTATTTAACTTATATGCAGAGTACATCATGCAAAATGCTGGGCTAGATGAAGCACAAGCTGGAATCAAGATTGCCAGGAGATATATCAGTAACCTCAGATATGCAGATGACATCACCTTTATGGCAGAAAGTGAAGAGGAGCTAAAGAACCTCTTGATGAAAGTGAAAGAGGAGAGTGAAAAAGCTGGTTTAAAACTCAACATTCAAAAAACAAAGATCACAGCATTCAGTCCCATCACTTCATGGCAAATAGATGGGGAAACAATGGAAACAGTGAGAAACTTTATTTTCTTGGACTCCAAAATCACTGCAGCCATGAAATTATGACACTTGCTTCTTGGAAGAAAACCTACAACCAACCTAGACAGCATATTGAAAAGCAGAGACATTATTTTGCCAACAAAGGTCTGTCCAATCAAAGCTATGGTTTTTCCAGTAGTCATATATGGATGTGAGAGTTGGACTATAAAGGAAGCTGTGTGCTGAAGAATTGATGCTTTTGAACTGTGGTGTTGGAGAAGACTCTTCAGAGTCCCTTGGTCAACAGGAAGATCAAACCAGTCAATCCTAAAGGAAATCAGACTTGAATATTCATTGGAAGGGCTGATGCTGAAGCTGAAACTCCAGTACTTTGGAAAAGACCCTGATGTTGAGGAAGATTGAAAACAGGAGGAGAAGGGGATGACAGAGGATGATTGTATGGCATCACTGACTTGATGGACATGAGTTTGAGTTTGAGCAAGCTCCAGGAGTTGGTGAAGGACAAGGAAGCCTGGTATACTACAGTCCATGAGGTTGCAAACAGTCAGACTGAGCGAATGAACTGAACAAAATGTCTAGACTTGTAATTGGCACATGAGCAGTCTTATGGGACTGAATCCTTAACCTGTGAGGTGTTGCTAACTCTGGATAGGTAGTATCAGAATGGAATTGAATTGTAGTACACCCAGCAAGTGTCCAGGGAGTTGGAGAACTGGTTGATACAGAGGAGAAAAACAAAAATCAAAACCTGCCCTTTGTGTATCAGAGACATTATGTGTGGAGAGAGGAAAACTGTGAGTTTTCTTTTTCAGAGGTTCAGCCCATCTGAGTTCAGGGTGAAATTCAGCAGGGGGAAAAATATGTCTTCCTGGGGCTACAGAAGAGTCAACAGCCAGTAGAAGGTGAAACTATATGTTAAAAGCTTCCTGCTCAGTGCTGTCGCTTTTCCCTTCTCCCTCCCCATCGCCCTATGCTGATCCCCTGGACCACTACAGCATCAGTCTCAGTGGCCTGTCTCCTTGACCCAGTTCTTGCCTCCGCTCCATTGCCTGCTCTATCCTGACTGTTCCAAACTCAACTCCACTACCATTAGGACTTCTATGCATCCCTTCCTCAATGCATCTTTGTCCTAAGGCAGCCTGCTGTCTGATATGAGCCTCTTCTCTTCTGGCAGGGTAGAAAATGGCTTGATAGATTACTTCACTCTATGCTGTTAGAAATCTGCACTATATGGTCATCTAACATCACCTCTGCCTCCTTCCACACTCTCCACTGTGATTTAGGGAAGAGTATGAGAACGGTTTCTCAAACTCCTTGCCAGCATGGTCTTAGGTTAGATTCTACCAAAGAGAGGCACTCACAGGAAATCTAAAGGCTGAAAGAGAAGCCATTATACTCTGGTGGCAATTGTGGACACGTGCACGGAGCTTGGAGTTCAGCCAGTGGTTAGCAGGCATCCTTCCAAGGATCAGCCCATTTAGTGCCACCTGCTGCTAAAATTCCTGGAGCCTGCTTACCCTCTCTCCTCCAGCCCTTCCAATGGCTGTGTAGCCTCTAACTTGTGTATTAAATCTTTGGAAGCTCTAAATATTTCAAGTGGCTCCTGCTTTCCTGACCAAACTCCGTCTGAAACATGACTCAAAAGTTAACCAAACAGAGTACTTGAAAAACACGGCCTGGGTTCAGAGCACAGAGTTCAAGGCACATTGACATCTCAGGGCAGGCTCCTTCTCCTCTCTAAGAATAATTTCTGCAAATATAAAATGGGGACAGTGATACCTACCTCAGAATGAGGTTGGAAAGATTAATGAATTAATCTGGTACATAATGGCTGAGAGCTCCAGAACCCTCAACACAAACAACCCTGTCCAAACTCCTTCACTGGAGGACTTGACCGAACTCTAGCATGGCTCCTAGAGGCTAAGGCATGTCCCTTGGAGGACCCCAGCTCCCCCACCTTCATGAAAGTGCCTCTGCCAGGAAAATTTACTGTTTGTTCCAGGCCCCTGATCTCTCTTCCTCAGAGCACTTACTAAGAAGCACTCACAGCTGTGACTGTGTATCTCTTGCAACTCAGAAGCATCTTTCTTAAAGACCTGAGAAGGATTCCTTTAAAATGTAATCCTCGGAAAGGACAGAGCCTCTGTCCCCGACACTCTGTGGGAAGAGAAAGCTGGCTGCAGACATCAAAGGCTTAATTGTCCTGACGCTCCCCAGCTTTTTGTACTTTTTCATTCTCTGGCCCAGCAGAGCCACTGCTTTCCCTCCTCTCTCATTCTGCCTTTCAAAAGCCCCAATCACTTCTGTGCAAGTCATACTGGAGCTCAGCTCTTTCCCTGCTGTCAGGAGTGATGGATAAAACTTTTTTTCCCTTCTCTAACTCATATTAGAGCAGATTGTAAAGCATTAGAGCTGTTTGGGGACAGAAACCTCTTGATTTTGTTCCTAGGAGGCTGTACAAGTGACCTCTTGCTCTGTGAACACAGGGTGCCCACCTGGGAGGGAGTTCCAGAGTTTCAGCTCCCAAGGGTTCCCTCTAGGGCCCCATTCATCAGCATGGCAAGGGGAGGTACTGGGCTTGCCATGGGCTTCTCTAACCCATACCCATGGGGCCCTAAGGAATAAGAAGGTCCCCCATTCCACCCAGGTCCACAGAAATGCACCCCACCCCCACATGGCACTCACCCCTGAGCCCTGCTCCAGCCAATAGCTCAGCCACCAGAAGTTGAACAGCGGGAAGAAGACTATCATCACCATGAGAAGGAAAACCATGCTGCAGATCAGGTAACCTGGGGAGAGAGCAACGTGAGACACAGGTGCCAGAAGAAGGTACGTGGCCACACCAGGCCCTCGGCTCATCCTCAGACACCCTAGAAGACTAGAAAGAGCTGGCTTCCAAGATTAGAAAGCCCTGGGTTCAAATCCTGGCTCAAACTACTTACAAGCTATGTGAGCCTGGGCAAGGGACCAAATGTCAGTGACATTCCACTTCCTTACATACAAGATGGTGATGGTACTCCTGCCGGCCTCAAGGGGCTGCTCTAAAGATGCTATGATATAAAGTGTGTCAAGTACCCAGCCCAGTGCCTGGTTATGTGAGCAGTGTTCTAGAGAAGCTGGTGCCCCTCACGCAAGTCCTGGGGGTTCAACATTCAAAATAACAACAGCTACCTTTCACTATTATGTACCAAGTGCCAGATAGAGTATTAAATACATGAATTATTTTTGAATTCAGAATGCCTATCGCCAAGTCTCCAAGGGAGGAAGTAACTTGCCCAAAGTCATAGAGCTGGTGAGTGGTGAAGCCAAGGATGGGAAAACCTAGGGTACACGTCTTCCTTTCCCATCTACCTCTTGCCCTGGCACTCTACCCACCTATCCAGTCTGTGCCACATGCCCATATTCTTTTTCTTGAATTCTTCCTCAAGCTCCACCCAAGGGCCAACTCTCTTTAATGACATCTGAGACCATGCTTGGTCCCAGAGATCTATCTCTCTTGCTACCAGTGGATGAATGTTTTAATTCTCTAGTTAGATTACAGGGTAGGTTCTCAGGCAACTTTATAGGCCCTCCCCTCCAGAACTCAGCAAGAGCCTAGTTCATAAATAGGTATTTTCTAAATACAGATCAATTGGTTTTTTGGTTCATTCCCTGCATTTCACAAGTACCTGCTGCTCCCCTGCTCTGGTCAGGCCCTGTGTTATATCCTGTAAGGATGCTCACAGTGGAAGGGGTGAGGATGGCAATCTCCTATGCACAGCCTGCCTCTTCCTCCCTAGACAGGTAGAGAGAAGACACACCTTGTGCAGGGTTAGGTTCCAAAATCAATGAAGAATAAAAAGTTGGCAGGGAGTCAAAATTACTCTCAAAAATTAAGTTACTCAAAACCACAGTAGCATATACTTGGTTTCATGCTGTACATGCCATACATTGTACAGTTATATATGTGTGAATTTGGTAACATACACCATTAAATAAAGCAGAAGCTTTGAAACTTTTTATTGCCATCCACCCTCAGATATACAGTCTAATACATAATAAAATGAAAGCTTCACCAACATCACTCCTGCAGATGTTTTCTTCTCTAGTCACATTTCTATTCTCATTGCTCCTTACAACCCACTCAGTTGATTTCACAGCCCACTAGTGGGCTAGGACTTGCAGTATGAAAAACACTGAGATAAAGAGTACTGTGGCATTCTTTATTTCAGCAAAAATATTAATGATATTTGCTTATATTTCTTATTTTCTATATTCCTAATACTGTGTTATTTGGGGCCTTAATCCTGACAGACTGCTCGTCCCAAGGCTAGCTGATTCCTAGACAGTAAGAAACTCCTTGCAAGTACACCTTTGATGTACAAACGAACCAGTCCACAGCCCATCCTCCCAATAACCTCTTTTATCAGACTCTCACCCACTAAGCCAGTATTTGCCCTCCCCTAAATCTAAATCACCCTAAGACCAGGTATCAGACAACTAGAACCACCACTATAGCAATGAGCCCTCCAGAATTGTCCAAGCTGTCCAGTCCTAAGCTTACTCAGGGCTTAGGACTGAGTAAGCCTCACCCTGCCTCACCCACTTCTTCCCACAGAAACCCCAGTAAAGTCTCAGGGCCCTGCTTTCTCTGACCACTCCTCAGCCTCCTGACCAACCTTGGTGCTTCCCCATGTGATCCTTCACGGCATGCATGCCATGCCTATTTCTAGGCAAAAAAGCATAAACTTGTCCCTTCGTGAAAACAATTTACATGTCTATATGCCTTGACATATTTGATTTTTTAAATGCAAGGTATATTAACACAAATACACACGGAAACATAATTTCTGGCACTGACTACAGTGGTGGAGTTATTATAGTTGAGTATGGCTGGAATTATGCAAGTTAAACTCATGAATGGCATGACCCTTTGTGTCCCTCTCCCTCCCACGACCTTGCACATTCCAGTCCAACCCAGCTTCGTGAGCAGGCCTGGCCTGGGGCAGCCAACAGCCCATACCTCCGCTTGCCTGGATGTAGTGATGGTAGACTCTCCACTTCAGGGACCCTTCTTCCATCTTCTCCTTCTCTGTGAGCTGATTTTCCAGCACTGGATCAGGGAAAAGAAAAAGGAAACAGTATGCCTCCCAATCTTCTATATCTCCTTCCTGGTCAAGAAGAGTCCTTGAGAAGCCTTCTGTTCTGGTTGCCACCAGTACCCCACCCAAGTCTAACTCTAACCAGCAGAGTCTGCAGGTCTGCCTGGACTCTGAAAAGGGGTCCATCGCCAGCCATTCAATAGACCCTGGAGAGCCTGAGGTTCCCAAGGGCTGAATGTGTTGAGAGAGAGAGCGGGAGAGAAGGAAGAAAGCAGTGACCTGGGACCAGAATTGTCATCGTGATACTGTACAGCTTCAAGAAGCAAATCACTTAACCTCTCTGTTTCCTCATCTGACAACTGGCAGGCCTACAGATAATTACTAAGATGCTTTGTAGCAATACGCTTCTGAAACAGCTCCTCGAAACAGGTGTGACACCAGCCCAAGCAGACACGTGGCCTACAGCAGGACAGAGAGATCAGTACCTGAAATATCAGTAGATGTCATTAATGTTGTCAAAGACAACCGCCACGACAGTAACAGGAGGCAGTGCTGTGGGGAATACCTACTGTTTCTGCCTGCCGCTCTCCCTTCTCCTAACAGCAACACCACTATTTTCCCAGGAGAAGACAGCTCTCTTTGTGGAACTTGAATCTTGAGGGAAATTAGACTAGGATGGAAAACACCTGAAGCAGGTTTTCTTCAAAAGGATTCTGTACCTGTTCCTGCTATTCTAGACTCCAAACTTACTGAGACCTGGTACTCCAACTTTTTTTTCCCACTCTGTGATCTACACCCTTTTCTGCCAACACATTATTTTTCTGCCCAAATTGGCTTCTGATCTTTGCAGCTGAAGACTCTATCTGTGACCGATATGCCAGGCACTGTCCTGACCCCTCAGGACCTCTTCTAATCTCCACTGTGGTGTTGTAATATAAGAACAATTATCTCCACTTTTGCCACTGAGGGTTCAGAGAGTTTAACCTGTTTGGCCAAAGTCACACAGCTTTGAGAGCAGTAGGCCTGGAATTCTAATCCAGAACCTGTCTTACATTAAAAATGAAAGTCTTTCTCATCTGCTGCCTTGTCTCAGAAAAGAGCAAGATCTTCAATAAGCATACTACAAGATGTTCAGCTTCACCTTTTGAATGCCCAGAACTGGGCTTAATTTATTTCTGACTTCCAATGGCATTGTTCTCAAAAAATGTATAACGAATTAATGGCCCAGAAATCTTGCAAAGTTTATATCAGAGTCACTCGAGGTCAACCCTCATTCTGCCTCTGCACACCCTGAGCTGTTCCCCCAACAACAGTCACTTCCTGGTTGCTTCAGGCCTCCTGACCAGCACAGTCCTTACCCCACAGCCCTCCAATACTTGGATCCGTACCCTATATGAGTAATGTCTGGCACCCCATTCAGTGAGTAACAAGGCATGGTCTCACATTCAGGATGAAATGCCAGAGCCTGTGGAAGATACAGACAGGCAGGCAGAGGGTTTCACCCTGCTCCCAGGGGAAAGCACTATTTCTTTCAGCACTATTACCAGCAGTTTCATTGAGAAGTTCTTCCTGGCAAGTGGTCTGGGCCTGATCTTCCAGCTGTAGATCTTCTTCCGTCTTTGCTATTCCCTGCAACGCACCCTGGGGAGAAAGCACAAGGGTGGATGCAGGGAATGGTCCACCCAGCTGGGTCAGAAGTGAGGGTTGGGTAGGGGGAAGTCACCTGTGTGGCTTTCCCGTGCATCTTCTGGATGAGCTGAGCATATCGTCCCCTTTTCTGTATGAGCTCACTGTGAATTCCTTTTTCACAGATTTTCCCATCCTCAAATAAAATGATCTGGTCACAAAACTCTAAATACTGAAGAGTCAGAAGAAATAAGATCTTCAATAAGCATACCAAAAGATGCTCAACTTCACTATTCAAAAGGAAAAATTTTAATCCTGAGAAAATATTTTATATCACCAGTTGGGCAAAAACAATCCCAAGTGTTGGTAATGACTAGGGGTAAAGGGACTCTTACAAAACTGGGGTGGAGAGGGAGGCCTGTATAGATTGGTACAGCTACTTTGAAAAACAATTTGACAATATCTAGTAAAATTAAAGATTTTTGAAAAATTATGAACCAATCATTCTACTCCTAAAACACTTCCCCAAAAAAGCCCTCTCAAACACATGCATTAAAAACACATGTAGAAGAATGTATCAATATACTGAAGCATTTTTTTGTAAAAGTGAAAAATGGGAAACAACCTGAATATCCATCCTGGAGAAATAAATTCTGGAATATTCAGATATTGTCATACAATACTAGTAAGAAAGAAAGAAAGTTCCATGTATCCACATGGAAGACCTTAAAAATATAATGTTGAGTAGAAAAGCAAATTACCTAAGGACACAGAAAGTAAAACATTGATTATAAGTTGTTAAATATGAGGGGCAGGAAGGAGGGAAGGGGCTGTGATCTGAGGGCCATCAGCATTGGACTGTGATGCGTCATCTGGGTGGCAGTTTCATGGGCTTTCATTAGGTTATTTTTTCACCTGGTTTTATGTCTTCCATATTTTATACCAAAAATACTAAAGCCCAAATAGGAGAAGGATTGGAGAAGGAAATGGCAACCCACTCCAGTGTTCTTGCCTGGAGAATCCCAGGGACAGGGGAGCCTCATGGGCTGCCGTCTATGGGGTCGCACACAGTCGGACACGACTGAAGCGACTTAGCAGCAGCAGCAGCAGGAGAAGGGTAAATAATAACAAGGTCTGGTATGAACATATCTAGGGAAAATGACCCATGAGAGGCAGCACCCAGCACAGCCAGTGCACCTGATGGAAGAACGTGAGACTTGGCGAATTCTTCTCTGAGGGAGTTTTCTGTAACTTCAAAAGCAGGGGCCCGCCCATACAATTTTGAAGATACAGAAGACCTCAAAATTTAGTTTCAAAAAAAAACAATTTAAAAAAATTCTATAAAGCAATTATCCTTCAATTGGGGCTGGTGTGTACGGGGATGATCCAGAGAGACGTTGGGGGGTGGGAGGTGGGAGGGAGATTCGGGATTGGGAGCTTGTGTGTACCTGTGGTGGATTCATGTCGATGTATGGCAAACCCAATAGAGTATTGTAAAGTTAAATTTAAAAATAAATTAAAAAAAAAAACAATTTTTAAAAATTTAGTTTCCATTTTTACCAACTTATCTTCTCCACATGGAAAGCAGAGGACATCAAGCTCTTTGCAATCCTCTCTGACTTCAGGGTCTGTCTGAGGTATGAAGGGGTATCTGTTGGGAGGCTGTTATTGATCATGCTGAGATGGCAGGGGCTTGAGGAGCTACATTATCTGTCAGTTATGGCCAGAGCCCTGGAAGGGTGGTCACCTGCAGATGATGGGTCACCAGGATGACGGTCTTCCTTCTGAGCATCTTCTTAAAGCACTCCTCAAAGATATACTTCCCCACATGGGCGTCCAAGGCCGAGAGAGGGTCGTCCAGCAGGTAGAGCTCACGGTCAGAGTAGACGGCCCGAGCCAAGCTGATCCTCTGCTTCTGCCCCCCCGAGAGGTTGAGGCCCCGCTCCCCAATCTGTGGACAGGCAGCCACAGGCACCGAGTCTGGAGGGTGACCCAGCCCGCGTGCTCCCGCCAGCCAGCGGGGCAGCTAGACAGACTAACCCCCTCGGTGCACACTCCTGGACACCTAATGATTTGACACCCCCAGCACTTAGAATGGCACCCAGTCCTCTTGCCTGGAAGATCCCATGGACGGAGGAGCCTGGAAGGCTGCAGTCCATGGGGTCACTGAGGGTCGGACACGACTGAGTCACTTCAATCTTACTTTTCACTTTCACTCTTCACTTTCATGCATTGGAGAAGGAAATGGCAACCCACTCCAGTGTTATTGCCTGGAGAATCCCAGGGACGGGGGAGCCTGGTGGGCTGCTGTCTGTGGGGTCACACAGAGTCAGAGATGACTGAAGTGACTTAGCAGCAGCAGCACTTAGAATATTTTTCACAATCTCGACTTCCCAGTGGTTAACAGTCCACCTGCCAATACAGGGGACGTGAGTTCGATCCCCGGTCCGGAAAGCTTCCACATGCCACCAGGCAGCTAAACCCATGTCCTGCAACTACTGAACCTATGTTCTAGAGCCCACATGCTGGAACTATTGAAATCTGGGAGCCCTTAGAGCCTGTGTTCAGTGACAAAAGAAGCCACCACAATGAGAAGCCCGAGCCTGCAACTAGGGAGTACCCCCTGCCTGCTGCAACTGGCGAAAGCCTGGGTACAGCAATGAAGACCCAGCACAGTCAAACAAAAATTAATAATTAATTAAAAAGAAAATAAAAATATTTTTCACAATATGCCTAGTAAGGGATGAAAAAGCTGATGCTCAGTTAACTGAAATTTGTAATTCATAGTAAGATATAATTTTTTCCAAATTGGTTGCCTTGTCAGGAAGCATATTAAAACTTTTAACAGTTTAGCTCATAAAAATAAATCACGTATTCCCAAGAAACAGCACCTTCTTCCATCTTACAATGGTTTTAAATTTCTGTTGACTGTAACTGTCAACTGGTGGGATCACTGGCCTGGGTTAGGGGTATTGCCCAAGACCAAGACTGTATTATAGCTGAGGTGGTGGGCGGGTTTGTTATGTCAGGTTTCGAGGGTCCTAACCAGAATCACTGGGCAGTGGGTCTGGAGTTTCCTAGCAGACTAGCACTTCAGGCAGCTGCTGGCTGGCCCATCCCTACATCAGGTCCCAAGGCCGGGACAGCCAGGGTCTAAGTTCTATCCCTGCTCAACCCTGAACTCTGGTGACGTCGTAGAGGAGAAGCAGAGTTTAAAGAGCAATGGGTGACCGCTTGTCACTGCTCTGCCTCCAGTTCACACGTGACCGTAGATAAGGGGCTTGGCCTGGGAGAAGCTCAGTTTCCTTACTCACTCAGCAGACTTAAATGCCTACTGTGTTCCTCTGCTGCTGCTGCTAAGTCGCTTCAGTTGTGTCCGACTCTGTGCGACCCCATAGATGGCAGCCCACCAGGCTCCGCCATCCCTGGGATTCTCCAGGCAAGAACACTGGAGTGGGGTGCCATTTTCTTCTCCTAATGATGGCCTAACACTTACTCTACGCCAAGCACTATTCAAAGCAAGTATATATCAACTCACCTAAACCTCTAATCATCCTGATGAGGTCAGAACTATTACTGATGCACTTTACAGACCAGAACTGGTTCTTCCTACTGAAGCGGAGACCCTGAGCAAAACAACCAAGCTCTCTGCCCTCCAGGGTACACTGCTGATCATTAAAGGAAGGATAATAAAAGAACTGACCTCATAGGTTATCTAAGGCTCACCTAATACATTAGAGTTGCTAGAACAGTGCCTTGAATGTAGTGACTGCTCAGCCAACTGAGCTCTTATTAGATAATAAAATCAAGGCAACCATACTGCTTTTATCTTACAAAGGTCTTATGTAGAGTAAAGGTGGCTACTGATGTGAAAGATGGAGAATTATCAGGAACACGCAGCAGTCAGAACTGGCATTGCCACAGCGGGGCTATAGCTGCCATCCCCACTGTCAAAGGAAGTGCTCTAGAGAGGGGCAGGTGGTGGGAGGGGC
>SJYV01045352.1:1821217-1834194 GCA_006410875.1 Neotragus pygmaeus | reverse complement strand
CCTTGATCTTGCATTTAATGGTAAATCACAGGAGGCCTTTTTCATTTCTTTCCTTCATTTTTTTAAATGGAACACGTGCACTTGGTAAATGTTTGAACAGAACAAAAAGAAGAAAAGGTGAAAAGTGAGTCTCCCTCGCATCGTTGACCCCAGCTGCTTTCCTCTCAGTCACTAACAGAGTTTCCTCCATGCGTATTTAGAAATAATCTAGAGATGTACAGTATGTGCAGCAGATATAGGTTTATATTGCTCTAATGGCACTACCTTATTCCAGTATAGGGAAGCACCATGCACTGTTTAAGCAGTGAGCTAATGCTGGACATTTGGATTGTTGCTAGTTTGGGGATATCCTGAATAATTCAATGTAAACATTCTTGTACATGGATCTTGGCATTCATGGGTGATGCTATATGCATTAACTACCTAGCGGTGAATTTTTAGAGTCAAAAGATAGTGTGTTTTTATTTTTGACAAACTGTTCTATGAGTCAAGTCAGTCTGAAAGCTGAGCAATGACAGGATGAGACTCTGGGCTTTTAGGACAGGTGCCCTGGAGGCAGAGCACAAAGTTCAACAGAGCAGAAGGCTGGAGACAGGGAGCCAAGAGCGGGGCAGTGGGCACCGTTCAAGCAGAAGGTCACAGACCAGAGCTGGCAGTGGAGGTGGAGAAGGGAAATATACCAGAGCTATTTAGGAGGTTGAGTTTTCCGGGGTTGCTGACCAACTAGATGTGGAAGGAGGAGGTGGTTGTTGGAGGAGGCAGGGTTGGGCTCCCTGGAGTGCACAGTTCAGTGATGCCATTAAGCCTAATTGGGAATTTGGGAGGAAAAGCAGGTGGGGTGGGGGCTGGGCACATTGGACCTGATGTTGAGGAGCTCACAGAACAACCGGCTGGAGATAGCTGGTTTATACACCCACACATCTGGGCCATTCAGCAAGGTTACAACAGGCTGATTGCAAAATCAGGCAGAGGTAAAGGGGCCAGAGTCCACCAGAGTTGGAAGCACAGTTGCAGCAATCAAAGCAGTTTTCCTTGCTCCTCCACTGACCAGACTTTGCTCATGATTTTCAAGCGCATGTCTCAACCAGGTCCACCCAGGACTCTGGAGGGAGAGGCTGCAAAGGGCAAGGAGGGTGTGGGCCCCTCTGGGAATCTAAACTCCTTCCTCTACTGTTGCACACCACCCCCATGTTTTTTAGCTTTTGTCTTTACCTTCTTAGGTTAGGAATTAATTAACACAAGGAAGTTTCAAAGTAACACTTTCGGAAAGGGAGGGTTATTTTGAGCCAAAGGAGCATAATAGTTAAGCGGTGGCGCTAGTGGTAAAGGACCTGCTTGCCTTTGCAGGACATGAATTAGATCCCTTGGTTGAGAAGACCCCCTAAAGGAGGGCATGGCAATTCACTCCAATATTCTAGCCTGGAGAATCCCATGGACAGAGGAGCTATGGTCCATAGGGTTGTACAGAGTAGGACATGACTGAAGCAACTTAGCATGAAGTTTCTGAAAGCAACTGAGTTCAGATTCTGACTCTACCATATCCTAGCAGCTCAATGACTTCAGGCACATTATTCAGTCTCTTGGGGGCCTCAGCTGATTTGCTAGAAAATGGATCTGATGAGAATCTTTCTTTCCCAGTGAGAAGGAAATACAGTGATGCATGTAAGTGAGCACACAGCAAGTCATTATTAGCAATGAGAGGCCCCTCTCCAAACCAGCCCCAGACCCCCACGTCCCGCCCTGCACCTCCCAGAAGCTCACCAGGCCTTGTCATATTGGCTTCCCATGAGGATGTTCTCCCGGACACTCCCCTTGATGATCCAGGCCTGCTGGGGGACATAGGCCAGGCTTCCGTGCACCCCCACTGAACCCTCCAGCAAGTGCATCTGCGGCAGAGTGAGTCCAGCCTCAGGACCGTTGCAGCCACGGAACAGATCCCCCCTGGCTCAGCAGCCACAGCGCCCAGGGGTGCACTGTGCCCCAGGACCCTGGGGGCTCTCCTGTGTAAATGAAATCTTAACAGGATCCTGCCAGGCCCACCGGTGAAGGCCCTGGGAAGGCCATGTGCAGTAGTTGGGGAAAGCCAAATCTGTTCCTACTGTGACTGAAGGCAAGGTTTGCATTGAAGTCACCCATACTCTTTTTCTCTTATTTCCCCAGCCCCAATCCCTAGCAAGCAGTGCCTCCCTGCTCTTTGCTGTGAGATGGAAAGCTCCAGGCCACCTCTGTCCATCCCTGAGTATCACAGAATTATTACTGATTTGTGGGTGTGATAATGTCATCACGGTTAGATGAGGAAATGCCTTTACTTTTTGGACATCATGGTGAAACATTAGTGGGGAAAGTGTCATAATCTTTGTAATTTAAAATAGGTCTACCAAAAATAAATAAATAATGGTTCTACAAAGTATATTTCTACATAGATGTGGCAAATATACTGTATCAACTCCTGAATCTCAGTGGTGGGTATACGGATCCTTACCATAGTGTTCTTCCTGCTTTTCTGCAGGGTAAATTTAAAAGCACACATTTAAAAAGAATCAAGGCCACAATCCTCATGCCCATGACCCCAGCAGAGGACCTCAGGATGTTATGCTTCCTTCTCTTCTTATCCTGTGCTTCCTACTTCTTAACTGAAGACAAGCTTTAATAAGAACTAAACCCTTAAATGACATCTTTTTGTTTTCCTTCATGGGAAGCTAAGCGATTGGTTCATTCGAAGTGACAAGCCCCCAGCCACGTAGAAAGGTGGTCCTGAAAGGAAGCTGCTGGGAAACGTAGCTGTGACGAGCAGCAAAGCTCTGACATCAGCTGGACTGCTGTCCTCCCTGGCTGCATCCTTCACCTGCTGGCAGCTGTGGGCAAGTCACCTCTCTCAGCCTCATTTACTCATCCGTAAACTGTGGATCACAACAAACTGTGCAAGATTCTGAAAGAGAGGGGAATACCAGACCACCTAACCTGCCTCTTGAGAAATCTGTATGCAGATCAGGAAGCAACAGTTAGAGCTGGACATGGAACAACAAGTGGTTCCAAATAGGAAAAGGCATATGTCAAGGCTGTCTATTGTCACCCTGCTTATTTAACCTATATGCAGAGTACATCATNTTTTTTTTTTTTTTAAGTGGGGACTTTCCTGGTGGCCCAGTGGTCAAGAATCTGCCTTGCAATGCAAGGGACGTGGATTTGATCCCTGGTCAGGGAACCAAGATTCTACATGCATGGGAGCAACTAAGCCCTCACACCATAACTAGAGAATCCATGAGCCACAATGAAAGATTCTACATAATGCAACAAAGACACCTCATGCCGCAACTAAGACACAACACAGCCGAATGTATAAGTGAATGAATGAATTATTTTTTAAAAGTGGAAGTTTTCTTCTCCTTAGTTGTAAGAAGTTGGGGGAAGAAGTTGTGGTGCACAGAAAATAATGAGCCATCAGATTGATGTATTCAGAGAGAACTGCTATTGACAAGGTGACCGCTTTCCTAGGAGGTGATGAGTTTGTCCATGTGCTTTCAGGAGTAGGAGCTAAGGAAGGAGGGATACCAGATAGTTCTCCCAACCATGTGGGAAGGAGGACAATGGACAAAGTTGGGAGGGGGTCGGAGAGAAGCCCTAGGACGCAGTGCGGCTGAGGCTGAGTGTGGAAGGGCTGGAGAGATCCCCTGTGGGAAGGGGGCCATGGATACCCAAATGGCTGTTAGGATAGAGCCCAGGTTTATGGCTGTTTTTTGTTGTTCACTAGGAGGTGTGCAACATGACCTCAATGTGTGGGGGGAAGGGGTTGGTCTTGTTGGAAACTGGAGGAGTGGGCTGAGTCACATGCCTGCATAGCTGCAGAAGCAGCAGCCCTCAAGAATGTCCCAAGGCAATGCGATTAAATGGTTCAGATTTCAAGGGCCTGATGCTGTCTCCATAGAGACACATGTCCCACTCTGAGTTTGTCTTCATGAGATGATTTGTGTTATCATATTAAGCATCGAGGTGCCTGTATCATCACCTTGGTAGCCGCTTGATTACAGCAAAGGGCAGGGAAAGCACAGAGAACAGATGAGGATGGAGCTCCAGGTGTCCTAAGAAGTGGTTCTCCCATTGGAAGGTGAAACGGAAGCACATTCATAACTCACCTCCCCCATGGCACATGCTCAACTGTTTTCAATTTATAAAAATTCTATTGGCTTAGACCCCTTTGTGGGAAAGAAGTGGTGGTGTGACTGGAACCTGGGAGTTCCTGGCCCTCGGAGAGGCGGGGGTGCACGCATGGGCCACAAGACACTCACCTGCCCCAGGATGGCTGACAGCAGGCTGCTCTTGCCACTCCCTGTGTTGCCACAGACCCCTAGCATGGTACCCTGCAAAGCCAAGGAAGACAGACAGGCGTTGGGACAGGTGACTTGCCCAGGACAGGTCTATTGTCTTTTATGCAAAAGGACAAACAGAAAACAGCTACACACACCCCCAAGGCCCCTCAGACAAAGCTCAAGAGGAGCTGAGAGGCCAGTCTATACAGGTGGGATGGGGCAACCTCAGAGGAAGGAAATTGCGTGAGGGTAGCAGAAAGGAATTATGCACAGATAGTCCTGTCAGGCACAAAACCCAAATTCCAGATCTACGTCTATTCTACTCTATGATCCTGGGCAAGTCACTTAGACTCTCTACGCCTCAGTTTCCTCATCTGTAAAATGGGGATAACGAAGCCAGTTCGGCATATATTCCTTCATTTATTCCTTCATTTATTCATTCATTCATCCATCGAATAGTCGTGTGCATTTCTTCTGTGTACCAAGCAACGAAGAAAAGAACTCTCATTAAGTTTACAACTAGTGGGAAGAGAAACACCATGAAATAAATAACAAAACAAAGACAGATGGTGGTAAGTGGTATAAATTAGATAAATTTGCTACCATGACAAACAGTTGGATGTCACTACCGTGACAGCAGTGTTAGATGGGCTGGCCAGGGAAGGCTTCATAAGAGCATGCATCATTGCAGCTGATGCCTGCATGACACGAAGGAGTGAGACAGAAGATCTGAAGGTTTCACACCACGGGAACATGAGGAGCAAAGGTCCTGAGACAGGAACAAGGCGACTGACAAAGAGCAGCGAGAAGGCTGCTGTGGAGGGAACGAGAGAGAGGCAAGATTGGGGACCTGGGCAGGTGCTCGGGGAAAGCTGGACTCTACCCTAAGTGCAGTGGAGGGCCACTGAAGGACTGAACCACAAGAGTGACTTGAACTGGTCTGTTTTAGAAGGCTCCCTCTGTCCACCGTGCAGGATGGACTGGAAGAGGGCAAAAGTGGAAGCAGAGAGGCTGCTAAGGAGGCTCTTAGAAGAGCTGGGCATGGCATGCTGGTGGCTGGGGCTGGAGCAGCGGAGGAGGCTGTGGTGAGATGAGTCTGGTCCAGGAGAGATGCTTTTGGAGAGCCGCCAGGCCTCGCTGATGGAGACTGGATGGGTGGCAGGAAAGGAAAGGAAAGTTTGACTTCTAGGACCTTAACCACTGGAAAGATGGTGATGCCACCTCCAGAGATGGAGAATACATGGGGAATGGGTCAGAGAGGGTGAAAACCAAGTTCTGTTTTGGTCTTGTTTGTTTGAAATGTCTGGTAGGCATTGAACAGGAGGTAATAAAGAGAGTTAAGTCTGGAACTCAGAGGAGACTTCAAGGCTGGAGATAATAACAGCACAGAGATGGAACTTAGAGCAATAGATATATCATTAATATTAGATATTAATATTTATTATTACTTGATGCCAATATTTATTACTATTAGATATTTGTATCTATTTTAGATATATCTATCATTAGATATAGATAAATGTCTATATTCTATACCTGTATGGTTATTAGATATTAATATCTATTATACTTTAACAGATATAAGTAGATAATAGAGAAGAGATTTGGACAGAGCAGAGGAGCCAACTGTTGCCAACATTAGTCACAGAAGAAGCCAAATGACGTCAGTTCACAGAGTAACCAAATTGAAAGATATAGCACAATGCTTGGCACACACTAGGAACTCAATAAACATCAGTTTAGTCTTCTCCCTTTATCCTTGGTCCCTCCAAAGACCAGTGGACATACAGCTTGCTATTCTAGGTCCTGCTATTACAAAACAGTTTAGATGATCAACTGATTTACACTTAAGTATGAAAGACTTCTTATTTGCCCTCCATGGAAATTTTCTCTCTCTTTGTCTTTCTACAAAAATTTTCTATTTTAGGGGGAGATCTTGGAGAGGGCCGATTTTAGCCAGGGAAGTGGTGGTGCAGGAGGCCAATCTCCCGGTCTTTGGCCCTAAAAGTCTGGCCAGCGGCCCGCCTGCTTGGACCAGATGGGGGTACCTTTGACACCGCCAGGTTTATCTTGTGCAACTCTGGGCCCCGGGTGTCCCCTTTATCCTCTGGCTCAAGGCCACCCAGGGGTGGCTGAGCTCTGCTCGTCCCCTCAGGAGTGTATTTGTTCTTCTCCAGCTCCAAGGCTCCATTGACGATCCCAGGGCAAGTCTTTCTCCAGGACAATGTGGCCTCCTCTAAAACCACTGGTTTGCTGGGGTCTTCCAATGCCTTAACATATATGACAGGGCTCTCTTGAAGGAAAAATTTCTGTACAGAAAAAAAAAAAGGTAAGGAAGCAGGGAGGAATTTAGTTCTTTAGTCTGGTAGGAACACATACCCATTTTACTGGCTTGCCAACTGGTCTGATTTATGAACTTTTAATAAACTGAGACATCTGAAGAACCACCATCAATTAGAAGAGGCTAGTTTTTGCTGGTGAAAATTCCACATCAGGGTTTTCCGAATCTCAGACTACTGGGCTGTTCTTTCACATTTGTATCCTTCCTGTACTATGAGTTCTTTTCCATTTTAACTTCCATTAACTAGTGACATAACATGGTAGGCTGCAGTCCACGGGTTCGCGAAGAGTAGGAAACGACTGAGCGTCTTCACTTTCACTTTTCACTTTCATGCATTGAAGGAAACGGCAACCCACTCCAGTGTTCTTGCCTGGAGAATCCCAGGGACGGGGGAGCCTGGTGGGCTGCCGTCTATGGGGTCGCACAGAGTCAGATATGGCTGAAGCAACTTAGTAGCAGCAGCAGCAGCAGTGATATAACCTACATTAGCCTCATTACTTAAGTGATAAGAGCTGTTGAAACATAATATTGATGTATGGTTTTTCTCATTAATTTTCATTTCTAATTATTCAAAGTAAAAAAGGTCTGTCCAGGCACGACTCTATGCAAAATGCTTTTTGGATCATATATTTCAAACTGTATTGGCAGGTCACTTTTCTCCATACCTCCATCTCACTGTCTGCAAGAAATAAGAGTTGGACTGCAAGAATTCTATCACCAAAAAAAAGGTGGGTGGGAAGTATGATCTCACTTATCAAATTACATTTGCATTTCTCCACCGGGACATGCTCAGAAAGAGATCTAGAAAGACACTTGCGGACATTTTGGACAATTGATTTTGTCTCTCCGTAGTAAATGCTGAGCAGTCTTTATTCTCTGTATCTTTTTGCCTTGTCTGAACCTTTGCAAAGAGTATATAGCATTTCACAAAAACACAACAAAGAGCTATTTTCAGAGGAATAAAAGAAATAATGCCACATGTAGCAACATAAATGGACCTAGAGATTATCATACTTAGTGAAGAAAATCCAGAATCTAAAAAAAAAAAGATACAAATGAATTTTATTTACAAAACAGAAAGACTCACAGACTTAGAAAACAAATGTATTGTCACCAAAGGAAAAAGGTAGAGGGAGGGATAAATTAGGAGTTTGGAATTAACAAATACATACTACTCTATTTAAAATAGATAATCAACAAGGACCTATTGTATAGCACAGGGAACTCTACTCAATATTCTGTAATAACCTATACAGGAAAATAATTTGAAAAAGAATGTGTGTGTGTGTGTGTGTGTGTGTGTGTGTGTATACATATATATAAATCACTTTGCTGTTTCCATGAAACCAATACATTATAAATCAATTATACTCTAACACAAAATAAAATTTAGAAAAAATGTAGTTTATTTTTTTAAATTGAACCTCATATACCTTGAAATGAATTAACTATAATATTTGGGTCAAGGCATATAGTCATCAGCAGGAACTGCATGGCCCACTTTATTTCATTTAGCTAGTTGGGCATTTACTTATTTAGCAATTTTTTAATAACATACTGAATATCTGTGAGCCCTCCAGCGGACCCAGGAGCCATGACTTTTATCGATCAATGGGGTCCTTCCCCAGCTCATCCTCCGGCTTGGTGGGACAAAGAAACCCCCTCTTTCCAAGCCCTCCCCTTGGACAGCCACTGTCCCCAGATTTGTGGTTTTCATTCCCTTGCTTTTTGGGGGAAAAAAAAAAAAAAAAGCACACTGCCTTAATGTGTCAGTGTAACAAGCACACACCTGGAGATGAATCGACACCAACAAACTGGGTTATGGGCTGACCCCCAAATGCTCTCAGCAAATTCTCAGTCTCTAACTTTAATGATGCCATTCAGTGACTTTTCACTTATTATTATTATTTTTTAATAACCAGTGCAAAGGAAAAGGTGTTCTGGAGGGCTGCCCACCACAGGGCCTTGCCCGGAGCCCCATTGTGCAGCCTCGGCAGCACCCCGCAGCCAGCTTGCCTCCTACCTGTGGCCACCTGAATGGAGGCAGCCTTCCTGAGGCCCTGCAGCTTTCTTCTCCCTGCCCCACCCCAAGGTGACTCTTTAGTACAGCCCTGAGGGGAACAGAGGAGAAATAATCTGGCCTCAGAGATGTCTCCTCCCGCTTCCGGCCTGAGGATCTCAAAGACAAAGGCCTATGCATCAGACAGAAAACCCAGGTGACTGAAAAGAGGTCTTGAAGTGAAGGGACTTGGAGGGTTAGTACCTGTCCAGGGTAACTGCCTCAGCCCCTTGAGGCATTGAGGAAGTGCAGCCCAGGGTCTGATATCTTAGCCCCCTTGCTGGTGTTTAGTAGCTACGTCGTGTCTAATTTTTTGAGACCACCACCCCCCTGCCCTCCATGGACTGCAGCACACCAGGCTTCCCTGACTTTCACTATCTCCTGGAGTTTGCTCAAACTCATGTTCATTGAGTCAGTGATGCCATCCAACCATCTCATCCCAGTTGCCCACTTCTGCCCTCAGTGTTTCCCAGCATCAGAGTCTTTTCTAATGAGCTGGCTCTTTGCATCAGGTGGATAAAGTACTCGAGCTTCAGCTTCAGCATCAGTCCTTCTAATGAATATTCAGGGTTGGTTTCCTGTAGGATTCACTGGTTTAATCTCCTTGTAGTCCAAGGGATTCTCAAGAGTCTTCTCCAGCACCACAATTTGAAAGCATCAGTTCTTCAGTGCTCAGCCTTCTTTGTGTCCAACTCTAACATTTGTACATGGCTACTAGAAACATTGCCCTGACCCTCCCCTTCCAGCCTCCCCCTCTCCTCCTGCATCCCTCCCACCCCCTTCCCTGCCCTGTAGCTGTCTCCTTGGTCATCCCTTCTGCCAGCATCCCTACCCACCCTTCTGGGCCCAGGTTGTAGCCTCCTCATCTCCTGCAGGTAGAAACAGGCATGGAAGGGGAGGGCAGGAGAACTCCTCCACTGGGGAAGAGGAGGCAGACGGGGCTCCAACAGCTGAAGCTGAGAAGTTAGGGAGCTCCTGAGGCTGTGGATAAGTCAAGAACTGGTGTTACTCAGACAAGACAAGTTAATTCCAGCCTCAGGGCTCTTGTACTTGCTGTCCTCTCTGCTTTGTCATTATCACTCAACTCAAACCTCTCCTTGGGAGAGATACGTTCCTGGCCACTGTGGCCCCAGCCCTCCCCAGCATGCGCTCCAGAACATCACTCTGCGTGATCGGCACCACAGCCCTTCACATGAGCGAATGCTATCTTCTCTGGTGGTTAATTCACTTGGACATCACCTGTTTCCAGTACCAGATTACGTTATAGAAAAGAGCTGACTCCGTATTGGACCTGCTTCTTTTACTTCAGCCTTTGCTTCCCATTGCTTTTATCCACTGAAAGGATACTGCTCGTACATAATGGCCTGCCTCAGGGAACCCTGCCCTTCTGCTTGAATGTTAAACCAGAATGCCTTTGTTCAGGACCATGTCCACTTGCGGATGGCTACAGGAAAGAAGAAATTAACACATCTCCTTCCCAAGGCTGGCCATGCCAGGAGATATCTGTAAAATCAATGGTCTTTTTCACTTCCTCACCTCCCTTCATCTCGGTTCTATAAAAGAAGCTGGCATCCAGACCCCAATAGGATGGTTATTTTGAGACATTATTCTGACATCTTTTGTCTGCCAACTTTCCAAATAAAGTTGTATTCCTTGCCTCAACACCCCGTCTCTTGATTAACCGGCCTGTTGTGTGGTGAGCAGAGTGAGCCTGGACTTGGTAACAACCCTCTGAGAGCAGGAACCCTGGTCATTCTCAGTGTGGTGTCCTCCATAACAAGTATTCGTTAATTTTTTTTTTCTTTTTTCTTTTAAGCCACATTGTGTGACGTGTAGGCTCTAAGTTCCCTGCCAGGGATTGAATCAGAGCAACAGCAGTGAAAGTGTAGAGTCTTAACCACTGGACTGCCAGGAAATTTCTTACTAATTTTTTTTTTTTTTAATAAGTGTAAGAGTGAATGGATGATGTAGATTGGGGACCGCACACATTTAAGAGAGATGACTATAAAATGCTTTTAGAAATTGGATTAGAGTTTTTCAACTTCGATGCCTATAGGGACAAGACCAGAAATGTAAAGTGAAGCAAACCATTGCTGAGATGATGAATGGAAAGTAAACCCCAGGCCTGGAGGTGTGCGATGGCATGGTGGAGGCTGCAGCAAACCCCTGAATTCCCTGACTAAATGAGGGGCAGCTATCACCTCGGCTAGAGCTGCTGTGGCCACAGAATAATGTGGGTCCACTATTGCCAGATCTTCTGATTATTTAAGAAAATCCAGAAATCTAAGTTTTTTATATACAATTTCTGTTTTTTTTAAATGCCACAGCAACAGAAGCAATTTTTCAAAAACCAAAACGATCATGGTAACTCTACCCACACCTGAACAGGGTCTGCAGGTCAAACCACATGTGGCTGAGATGTGGTTTGGATCCATGTCCTAGAATGTCCTTGGGGCCTGGGAACTAGCCTGACTCACCTGTCTTCCCAGCCCCACACCACCCTGAGCACAGGAGGTCACTGAGTTAGATGGATTAGCAATCCTACTACTAGTTAGCCCCTCTCCATCTAGGCTGGACTCTGCCTGGCCTGGGGTCACGCTCAGGAGGAACGTCGTGGGGCTGAAGGCACATGAGAACATGGAGTAAAGGGGTGCATGGTCAGACCTCTGGCCACTCACCTTGAACCTGTCCGCGGCAGACACGGAATTTGTGAGGCCTTTGACTGCGAAGGGTGCTAAGAACACCAACAGCCGCATGGGACTCAAGGTGGCCACGGTGGTGAAGGCCTGGATGAGGCAGAGAGGAGGGAGTGAGTGTCTCAACACTGTCCTGCTCCCCCATCCCAAGGAAGACCCCATCCCGGAGCTTCAAGCTGCAAAGCCAGACCTGCAGCTTCCAGCAAGCAGGTTCTTCATGTGGTATTTCGGGAAGGCTAGGAAAAGTGGGAAAGAGCACTCATCTTAAAGTCACTGGGTGAAGGCCTGGTTGCGTTTATAGCTTAGCACTGGGTAATTCCTTAACTCAGACAGGTCACTCCCATTGGCCAAATGCCCCAAATCCTGACTGTGGTACAGGAATAGTTGGGAAACACTGAAAAATTTCCCAGAGAGCTACCAGTGACATAGCTTTGAACTATTACTGTTGTTAAAAGAGATTAATCTCCAAAATATACGAACAGCTCATGCAGCTCAATAAAAGAAAAAAAAATCAAAAAATAGGCAGATCTAAACAGACATTTCTCCAAAGAACACAGACAGATGACTGAGGGAAAAACAAAAACAAAAACATGAAAAGATGTTCAACACCATTAATTATTAGAGAAATGCAAATCAAAAACTACAATGAGGTATCACCTCCCACTGGTCACAATGGCCATAATTTAAAAATCTACAAACAATAAATGCTAGACAGAGTGTGGAGAGGAGGGAACCCTCTTGCAGTGTTGGTTGGAATGAAAATTGATACAGCCACTATCGAGAACAGCATGGAGCTTCCTGGAAAAAACTAAGAATAAAACTACCATATGACCCAGCAATCCTACTACTAGGCACATACCCTGAGGAAACCAAAACCGAAAAAGACACGTGTACCCCAGTGTTCATTGCAGCTCTGTTTATAACAGCTAGGACATGGAGGCAGCCTTGATGTCCATCAGCAGACGAATGGATAAAGAAGCTGTGGGACATATTTTCAATGGAATGTTACTTAGCCATAAAAAAGAACACATTTGAGAGTCAGTCCTCACGAGGTGAATGAACCTAGAACCTAGTATACAGAGTGAAGTTAGTCTGAAAGAGGAAAACAATTATGGTATACCAATGCATATATTCTTCAAGCCAGGCTTCAGCAATACGTGAACTGTGAACTTCCTGATGTTCAAGCTGGTTTTAGAAAAGGCAGAGGAACCAGAGATCAAATTGCCAACATCTGCTGGATCATGGAAAAAGCAAGAGAGTTCCAGAAACACATCTATTTCTGCTTTATTGACTATGCCAAAGCCTTTGACTGTGTTGATCACAATAAACTGTGGAAAATTCTGAAAGAGATGGGAATACCAGACCACCTGACCTGCCTCTTGAGAAACCTGGATGCAGGTCAGGAAGCAACATACTGTTGCAGGTGTAACTGGATATGGAACAACAGACTGGTTCCAAATAGGAAAAGGAGTACATCAAGGCTGTATATTGTCACCCTGCTTATTTAACTTATATGCAGAGTACATCATGAGAAATGCTGGACTGGAAGAAGCACAAGCTGGAATCAAGATTGC
>SJYV01045352.1:1789045-1810310 GCA_006410875.1 Neotragus pygmaeus | reverse complement strand
TCTGATCACCTGATACGAAGAGCTGACTCATTTGAAAAGACCCTGATGCTGGGAAAGATTGAAGGCAGGAGGAGAAGGGGACAACAGAGGATGAGATGATTGGATGGCATCACCAACTCGATGGACATGAGTTTGAGCAAGCTCCGGGAGTTGGTGATGGACAGGGAGGCCAGCATGCTGCAGTCCATGGGGTCACAGAGCCAGACATGCCTAAGCAACTAAACTGAACTGTACCCCTAGGTGGAGAAGGAAATGGCAAACCACTCCAGTATTCTTGCCTGGAGGATCTCATGAACGGAGGAGCCTAGTGGGCTAGGGTCTATGGGGTCAGAAAGAGTCAGACACAACTGAAGTGACTTAGCACGTACCTGTAGGGCCTAGAACAGGGCTTGGCCCAAAGCATACCTCAGTAACAATTTATTGAATGGATAGATAAATCCTCTCTAAGGCTCTGAATATAGCTGGAATCTCATTTACTGTTGACTTGCTCTTATGATCCCAGAGGCAGTTATTGATGGTTATCAACACTTACCCTGGAAATGATTTCCCTTCTCTTTCTTCCTTGTCTCCAGCCTTTTCTCTGTCCGTTGGCCTCCAGGGTAAGGAGGTATGGAGGAGGAGGAGGAAATACCCCGTCAACGTGCAACCTCGTCACTTACCTCTCCCACGGTGATGTGTGTTAGAGACTTAAATTGCACCAGCTTCTCAAAGGCAAAGGAGAAGACAGCTGCACGAAACCTGACACCTGTGCGCTGGTTGATGACCCAGCATGAGCACATGCTCAGAGACTTCAGACATTCAGTGAAAAAAAGGGCAAGGCAAAGCCCAACTCCATAGGCAACGTCCTTGGATGAGTTTTCGGTGTATTCCAGGATCTTCGGTATAACCAACATCTAAAAGGAAACAGGAGTTTGGATCACTCTGACTTCCCAATCCTGCTTTCAGGCAACACCTAACCAAAGTGCACTGGGTGTGAGGTCCTCAGGTCAAGAGAGGGGGCTTATTAGATGATCAAAACTGAATCAAGCACAATTCTGCACTCAGAAGATCACAGTCCAGTTGGAGGACACTTAGGAATTCAACTGACCCAGATCTGAAGCCCAGCTCCACCACCTCATACTGGTCCTAAAACCAAGCAGGATGCTCTGGCGCTCCTGGATGCAGAAACCTATTCTGTGCCCCCTATTTCTCGTCTGTAGGGAACAGACTCCAGCCTCCATGACCTTCCCTGCATTCCTAAGGGAAGAGAGCGGATGTGGAGACAAGGAAGGAGCAGCCAAGCAGCAACAGTGCAGTCTTGGGCAGGGTCCTGGTTCCTCCTCAAGGGATACACACAACAATATCTTTGAGCTCTTCTGCAGAATTAAAAGGCCCAACAAATGGAAGCTGCTAACTACTTGATGAAATAATTACTCGACTCCAGAGAGAAGGTCACAGTTTGATGACCTCAAGAACCACAGAAGCTCGTCAGAAAACCTCCTGGGGCCAGATTAAAGGAGTCCAGGCCCTACACACACCCCGATCTCATCAGCAAACCTCACCCTTGAACCATTGCTATAAAATGAAATGTCAGTCACTCAGTCATGTCTGACTCTTTGTGACTCCATGAACTGTAGCCCACCACTCCATGGAATTCTCCAGGCAAGAATTCTGGAGTGGGTTGCCATTTTCTGCTCAAGGAGATCTACCCAACCCTGGGATTGAACCCGGGTCTCCATCATCGCAGGCAAATTCTTTACTGTCTGAGCCGTGAGGATTGGTATAAAACTCCTCACCAAATCCCCCTGAATTGGGACACACATTTTGAGGTCTTTAGCCCACTGTGTCCCCATTTGCCTGGCAAAGCAATAAAGCTATTCTTTTCTGTGTGAGTGTCTGGGTGCTTAGTCACTCCGTCGTGTCTGACTCTTTGTGACTTCATGGGCTGTAGCCCACCAGGTTCCTCTGTCCATGGAATTTTCCAGGCAAGAATATTGGACTGGGTTGCCATTTCCTACTCCAGGGGCTCTTCCCAGCTCAGGGACTGAACCCATGTCTCTTGCATCTCCTGCACTGGCAGAGGGATTTTTTTTTTTTTTTTTTACCACTAGTTCCACCTGGGAAGCCCTTCACCAAAACTCTCTCTGAGATTTGATTTGGCACCAGAGTACAGAGACCACATTTCAGCATCAGCCCCAATGGGAAATAGATTACACACACATGGAGTAATCCAGGGGTTAATAACCTGACTATTTATAAAGATGTGGGCAAAACTGAGGAAATTTAACAGGAATGGAGAAGCACCTTGGAGCTAGCAACCACAGGGAACTAAACGGGGAGGGGAGGATGAATTTACTGAAGTCTAGAAGAAGAAAGTCATACAAAAAGGGCCCTTCATTTTAGGATCTGGTCACCGACCCTCAGTGACCGGGAGGCAGAAGTCAGAGTGATATATACCTTGCCCTCACCTTCTCCTTCCCCCCAGCCTCCAGATGGGGTCTCCCACTGGTCAAACTCGACCAGAAGCCAGAGGCAGAGGTACCCCACGGATGTGATCCAGAGAGGTCACTCACCGGGGGCATGGCATAGGGTGGTGGACAAGGGTGGAGAGTGGATCTAGAGGGACGAATGGGGGACATGCTGTCACCCAAGTCCCTTATCTCTGTGGTGTCATCAGCTGTTGCTTCCTCCTGACCTGCAACCCCTCTCCCCCGAGCTGGTAACAACTCTATTTTCTTCTGGGAAGACAGTCGCCTGCTCCAATGCACACAGCCTAGGATGGATCGTCAATCAAAGCGTTCCACTGCTGACCAACCAAGGGAGCACATGACCCCAGCTGGGTCAGCCAGGTTCACTGTCTGCAGTTGAGGAACTAACAGGAAAAGTGAGCCCATTCATCCTAACCACGGTACATGGAAATCTCCTGCATGCCCCGAGCTGTTCAGCCATTTCTCAAAGCAGCTCCCACGTCCTGAGACAGACTGAGTTCTAAATGTTTTCTGTACTGAACTTATTTAATGTCACCCTATAAGGCAGACAGTGTCGGGCTCTGCATTTCAAATATGAGAGTTTCCATGAGGACTATGGTTGAGGGCATCATGGGGTTCCATGAGGGAACCAAGGCACAGAAGGGGTAAACAAATTGCCCAAAGTCACCCAGAAATTAAGCAGCAGAACCAAGGTTAGAACCTAAGCACTGGCTGCAGAATTCACACTTTCAACTACTATTAGTTCAACTGCCCCCAGAAAGCCTTCATTTTCTGAGCAGCAGCTGAGAGACCAACATCCTCAAATCTTTTTGTTTGTTTGTTTATGTTATGGGGTTTTAAAAAATTATTGTTATTTTCTTTGGCCACCCTGCATGGCATATAGGATCTTAGTTCCCCAACCAGGGATCTATCCTGCACACCCACCTCCCCCAGGTTGGAGGTGCAGAGTCCTAACCACTGACCCACCAGGGAAGTCTCAAGACGTCTCCAGTTCTTGGCATGGATCTAAACATGCTAATCACCAAAGCCTGAAGACCAGATACCTCATCAGGTCTGCTACTTACGGGCCCCAAAACACTTGCAATGGAGAAGCAGCAGCTCATAATTGCATCAAAAATAACCCTTGTTCTTTGGAATCTCAGCATCACTCGAAGCACTGAAGCTTTGTTGATTCCATGCCTTGAGACTTCTTCTTCCCAAAGACGATGAAGCCTTGAAAAGAAGGAAATGGAGGTAAATGAAATCTCTTTGGTTGTGTCACCCAACTATCCAAGTTCTTGCTGGTCTAGGAACTTGGTTACAGAAATTGTCAAAGAGAACAGTACAGGGCATTTATATTGCATGGATGCCGCAGATATACATACTCCAGCTTTAAGAATTACCAACATTTGACATTTTTGTTTAATCTCTCCTCCCCTTCCATTATTTTTCTTTTTGCAAGAATATTTCAAGCAAATCCCAAAGATATTGTTTCATCTATAAATGCTTCAGTATGCATCTCTTCCAGATAAAGCCCTAAAGAGCCACATAGTAACCATAAAAATTGTTATGAATGTATGACTATTCATTATTAATAACTATTAGTAATAGCCATATGTTAATAGCATAGTAAGAATGGCATTTAATTCAACTCTCTCTAATTATTTCAAAAATATGTTCTTACAGTTAGTTTCCCTAAATCAAGATCCAAACAGGTCCCACTCATTGCAGTTAAAAGACAAATCTGACAAGCCTCTTGCATCTCATTTTATCTGTAACAATTTCTAATCCTCTGCATTTTCTGCCATTTACTTTCTAAAGAATCTGAATGATTTATCCTGTTGAGTTTTCCACATTCCGGATTTGACTGATTGCACCCCTGTGGGGCTAGTATAAGTTTCTATGCCATTTATTTCCTATTAAGCTGTTAGCTAGATCTAGAGGCATAATAAAATTCAGAATATGTGTTAGCCTGACTCATCCATTGCCAAGTTCCCCATCGCTGATGATCATTGTCTATATCCACCTCCGACAGGACTGGCAAAATGGTGATTTTTCTAATTCTATCATTTCATTTATAGTTTTCAGCTTGAATTTTCTGTAAAAAAAAATAATTTTCCCAGAACTTTCCTGGTGGCTCAGCGGCTAAGACTCCAAGTTCCCAATGCAGGGGACCTGGGTTAGATCCCTGGTCAGGGAACTCGATCCCACATGCCACAACTAAAGATTCTGCGTGCTGCAACTAAGACCTGGCACAGCCAAACAAAAATAAACAAGTAAATACTAAAAAAGAAATTTCCCTCATCAACTGTTTTGTTACCCTGAAATACAGTTAGTTGAAGAAACAGCCTAAGGCTCTGAAAAACATCGCCTTCCTTTTTATACACAAATTAAGATTCATGAAACACAGAACTCTGATCTCCAAAAAGTGTCCTTATTTATTTCGGAATTCCCAAAAGGGTGCCCCCGTGTTGGATCATGCAACCAAAAATGTAATTTTGACACTTCTAGCTAATGACACCTGGGAGATTTGTGCTACACCAGCAAAATATGAACACCTAAAGCATTACTTTGGGGGAAAAATTGATATACTGTTTGTATATAAGGTTTTTTTAAAAAGCATCCAAGAAGTTTTCATGAAAAGATTTAAAATTGTGTTGACTTTCCTACACTTCTCTTTTGTTTTGGAGGCAGGAACAAGTGACTAGACAATAGTCATTACGATACTCAAGGCTTCCGGGCTCTTAATCTCGCTCTGGATGCCTCTCCCCCAACCATGCATCCACAGTCCAATCTATCAGCTGCAGGCACCATGCTGGCTGAACTTGGATGTCCTGGCTCCTGCTTCCCTATGTCCGGTTCCACTATTTGGAAAGCAGTTAGCACTGCCCATGATGATAGCAGAGACATCACCTTGCAGACGAAGATCTGTCTAGTCAAAGCTATGGTTTTTCCAGTGGTCATGTATGGATGTGACATTTGGAGCATCAAGAAGGTTGAATGCTGAAAAATTGATGCTTTTGAATTGTGGTGCTAGAGAAGACTCTTAAGAGTCCCTTGGACAGCAAGGAGATCAAACCAGTCAACCCTAAGGAAGTCAGCTTTAAATATTAATTGGAATGACTGATGCTGAAGCTCGGCCTCCTTACAAAGAGCCAACTCATTGGAATAGACCCTGATGCGAGGAAAGACTAAGGGCAGGAGGAGAAAGGGGTGACAGAGGATGAGATGGTTGGATGGCATCATTGACTCAATGGACATGATGTTAAGCAAACTCCGGGAGTTAGTGAAGGATGGGGAAACCCAGCAAGCTACCGTCCACGGGGTTGCAAAGAGTCGGACGTGACTTAGCAACTGAACAACAGCAATGATGACAGCATTGCGATCAGGCCACGGGACTCCAGGCCCTCGCCAAAGCTGCTGCTCCTTAGACAGCAAGAGCACAGTGGACAAAACGGGCTCCCCTGCTGGGCTGCCCTTTGCCACCAGGCACTGTTCTCCAAGAGCTCTGTCAGCATCTGGTTCTCATCCTCTGCCCAGAATCTCACCAAGTCTCTCAGGACAAAGCAGTTCCGGCCCTTTCAACTCTTTACTCCTCCAGCCATGGATACTCCTGCCCAGCCCAAACCAGAAGGGAACCAATACCGTGAGACCTTTCTGTCCTACTTTCCTTCTCCTGCAATCAAAACTCCAGGCTTCTTCCTTTCTGAGTTATTAAAAAAACTACCCCATTCCATCCAGGCTCACCTATGCAGACCAGATAACCTGAGGGGCCTGGACCCTAGCTCAACAAAACAAAAATGTCCCCATGACACCTGTCTGTGTTGGAGGATTCTACTGTTTGCAGATGCTATTGCTCAGGTCAAACCATGGGGCTGCCTCCCCTTATTCTAGCCCTCCCTCCACACATGGCACGATCCACAGAAACAACCAGCTCTAGAGTCAGTGCTACTTTGACTAAACAAATTCAAGTCTTCCAGAGCCTACCCACAGCTCTCTGGGCAACTCTATCTATTTCTGGCCATGATTATTAGATTCAGATTCAAGAGACTTGGTTTCGAATTTTACCTCCTCCATTCATTCATGATACGATTCAAGGAACAGACTTCTCTTAATTCCGGTTCATTTGTAAGATGGGGAAACAACATCTGCCTTGTTTATTTCATAACCCTTTTGCGATGGTCAAAGGAGACAGTGGGTGGGGAGATGCTCTATAATTAAGAATAGCTAACACGTGAGGAATTACGGTGATCATAGGATGAAGACGATGGTGGTGACAATGGTAATCCTGCCGAGAGTGGGGGTGAGGATGATGGCTGGCACTTTGTCAGCCCATCCTCATAGAAAACAAAGCAGCTCTTTTGAAGGATTAGGGAAGGCACAACCCAGAACGCTGCCTGTTAAATGCTGTGCCAAGTTGCTTCAGTCATGTCTGACTCTCTGTGACGCTATGGACCGTAGCCCATCAGGCTCCCCTGTCCATGGGATTCTCCAGGCAAGAACACTGGAGTGGGTTGCCAGGCCCCCTCCAGGGGATCTTTCTGAAACAAGGATGGAACCCGTGTCTGCTGAGTCTCTTGCTTTGTCAGGTGAGCTCTTTATCACTAGTGCCACCTAGGAAGCCCTATTAAATGGTGAACATACAGAAAGAAATCCCTCTAAAAGTGTGAATGCATAGGAAATTACCATTTCAAAGAATCATGTAAAGATGGAGTGATTGCAAAAATGATGGTGGTGAGGCATTGTGAGTTACAGAATAAAAAAGGCAGCACCAGTGGGCGGAAAGTGAACAGAAGTCAATTAGGAGACCTGGTCTTCGCAGTGGTTAGGGGAGAACAAGCAAGCTAACATTTAACCGTCGGCCTATTATGCGTCTGGCATTTTTCCAGGTGCTTTACATCAAATCTATTGCCTCTTTTGATTCTTACAACGAGCCAATGAAGGGCAATGAGAGATATTTTTTATAATTCACTATTTTATACATAAAAACATAGGTAACTCCTCTGACATCATAGCTGGTAAGAGGTGAGATTCTACCAATATCTGGCATTATCCAAGAGGTGCTCCCTGGAACCTCTATTTTTTTTCCTGAGTCTAAGAGGCAATGGGTCAAAATTCAACCAGTTTCTGCTTTCTCAGTGGCTTCACTACACTGATTTTCTTTATAAATCTCTGAGACCCGGGGATAGCATCTGACGGTTCACAAACTCTCTGATCACTGAATATTCTCAGGAAGGCTCTTAGAGTGCCATCATGTCTGAGATACATTTGGAAAATACCACCCACCTCTGGGGTCTCTCATGAAGAACCTAGAGGCAACATTAGTACAGGACATTCCAGGTCACTTGTTCCCACCACGCCCCTTTTGATCGAATTTCACCTGTGA
This sequence comes from Neotragus pygmaeus, assembly GCA_006410875.1. NCBI lineage: Eukaryota > Metazoa > Chordata > Mammalia > Artiodactyla > Bovidae > Neotragus > Neotragus pygmaeus. Next base: position 1,802,477 of record SJYV01045352.1, on the reverse strand, counting down.
GGTGGATGGTACAGGAAATTTAATCCCACAACGATTAGTGGTGGCTCAAGGTGGCTTAAGAGCCTGGGCTACTAGCCAAAATTTAATGATCTGTGACACAGATAAATGCTTTATCCACACACCAAAAAAGGCAAAAGGAACAAGAAGCAGTACTTTCTTTCTCAGGGTCCGGGGACCTCAGACAGACCCAATAAAAGACGAGAATTCTTGTTCCAGAAAAAATTCTCCAGAAAAAGCAACAATATTTACATATTTCCATATGAAATACATAAATTATTACATAACTCCAGATTAAGAACCTCCAATAGAAGGAGGGTTCCTGCTAGAAAGGGAGAACTGATGTATTTCGCTCGTCTGAAGATGAACCACTACCCCCTCCCCTTAAAACAACATTGAACCATCTCTGGTCACCGACTGCTGAGACATGGTCTTTAACCCCGCTGGCTTGCCCAGCATGACTTACCTTTTGGCATTTTTGTCTGCAGCATCGTGTACTGACAGCTCGGGGATGTTGTTCTCATCTAAGCATCTGCGTAGACCTCGAACCATGAGTGGGCTGAGCCATGACAGCGTGAGGTAGGAGAAAAGACCAGCATCATCCAGGGGTTGGGGCTCAGGGAACCTAGCAGAAGAGTCACAGGCAACATGGTGACACCAGGGCGTGGGCTCCGGGGGTGGACAGCTCAGTCACAGGCGGAACTTGGAAGAGATGAATGAGGATGGGGGGGGGGGAAACCACAGTGTGGATTCTACACCATCTACATGGAGAAAAAATATATTTTTTTCATGACTATTGTTAACATCACAAATAATAGTCATGAAAAAATATTTTTTTCTTACATCCAGAGGACCACACTGTGGTTTTCCCCCCAGTTCTCATAGTTAAAAAACAGAAGCAACAAAACCACTCAGCAACAGAGGAATGATTTAAAAAGAAAGAAAACAAATACGGCATATCCTGCACCATGTTGTAGAAAACAGTGCAGAAGGGTCTAAAAATAGGGATGATCTACATGCAGAATATGGAACGGGCTCTAAGCATACTGAAAAAAAGGTCACTTGAAGATCAAGAAATTTAGAATATTGTTACTTATATAAAAAAGGAAGAAATAAGGGAAGCCAGACAGAGAACAATATACACATATCTATATTATATATAATAAACATCAAATTATATAACAATTTATATCAAATCATTCATAGATTGACTTTGAAGTAGGGGTTAGAAATTGCAATGGAGGAAAACTAAATTCTCATCACTTTAAATTTGTATGCTCTGCTTCTGTAACTTCCATAAAAACTGTAAAAACAAAAAAAGTAAATAACTAAGAATGATAAGGTCATATCTTTGTGAATCGTTCACAGAAGACAAATACTGATTTCATTAAGGTGTTGAGATTGTGTATAATTTCACTTTTTTCCCAACATTGTCTCTAATGTTTTATGGTTCGATATGAGGAAAATTCAACATTAAAAAAGATTTGGGGAGATAGATGTGAAGACAAAAATGCCAGACTTGCAGGATGTTCTCTTGTTTGGGGTTATGGCCTCTTTTCTCCACATTCTGGCCCTTTACATCCTTCTAGCCCACCAGCAATCATGGCTGTACGTTCCGGGCAATGCTGGCTGGGCCTCGGTGGGAGGTGCTGGGAGAGAAGAACTGAGGGAAGTTGAGACATTGTAGGAGATGTGTGGGGCCATCTGTATGGCAAGGATTGGGCCAGAACTGATGTGCGGGAGGGGGCTGATATTCTAAGGGCCCAGCAGAAACATTTTTTCTCTAAGATAAGGCTGTCCAGGTGAACTCAAGCACCAAGGTTGTCGATTGATTTGGTGGGTAACAATGTAACTGGTGTTGACAGAAGCTCAAATTAAAGAAATACGAAAACCACTGCTGTTTGTTAGAAAAACACTGGAGCAAAGAGGGATTCCTAAATACAAATTTTTTTTCCAGTGATGAAACACTGAAGGATCAGACCGGAAGTGTTAAGCGCCTGTCAAAAAATGCTGCATAAATGAGTATGTGCGTGAATCTGTGGAGGCCCCTGAAGCCCCAGGTGTATAAACCAGAAAGTCATTTGGGGATGGTTACTTGAAACGAGGAGGCTCCATGAATTTCTTAAACTCTTAAGTTTAAGGTAACATCATAGGGCAATTGGCCCTTTCCATGGCTGCCCATTTTTCTCTGAATCAAGACCGATGGACTTAGTGTGGTCTGGGAGACATGCTGGGGGTGTTGCCTTGCCACGTCCACTATAGCTAGGACTCTGCAGAGGCATCGGCCTCCTTCTCAGATCCTGGCCACGCACATCACTGTGTTCTTCCACTGCCAGGCCAGGCCCTGGCACATGCTGCCCACATCGGCCTCCCGTTCACCCTCCAGGTCTCAGTTTCAGTGTCACTCGACCTATCACGTTGTCGCTGATCTGTTGTCCCTCACACTCCCATATTTCTTCACAGCACCTTCCCCAAACAGCAATAATCATGTTTCAGTTCAGTTGCTCAGCCCTGTCTGACTCTGCAACCCCATGGACTGCAGCACACCAGGCTTCCCTGTCCATCACCAACTCCTAGAGCTTACTCAAACTCCTGTCCATCGAGTCAGTGATGCCATCCAATCATCTCATCCTCTGTTGTCCCCTTCTCCTCCCACTTTAAACCTTTCCCAGCATCAGGATCTTTTCCAGTGAGTCAGCTCTTCGCATCACATAGCCAAAGAATTGGAGTTTCAGCATCAGTGTCAATCCTTCCAATGAATATTCAGGACTGATTTCCTTTAGGATAGACTGGTTGGATCTCCTTGCTGTCCAAAAGACTCTCAAAAGTCTTCTCCAACAGCACAGTTCAACAGCATCAATTATTCGGCACAGAGCCTTCTTCACAGTCCAACTCTCANATGAATATTCAGGACTGATTTCCTTTAGGATAGACTGGTTGGATCTCCTTGCTGTCCAAAAGACTCTCAAAAGTCTTCTCCAACAGCACAGTTCAACAGCATCAATTATCTGGTACTCGGCTTTCTTTATAGTCCAACTCTCACATCCATGCATGACTACTGGAAAAACCATAGCTTTGACTAGATGGAACTTGGTTGGCATACCTATAAGCTTACTCATTTCCCCCCATATGACGTTGGTGATGGGCAAGGATCCTGTCTGGCTGGCTCACTGTTACCCCCCAAGTCTAGCACAGTGTCAATGAGTCCTGCTGACTGACTGACTGAATGAATGAAGATGCTGGCTGTGTTGCCCTGACGGGTCTCAGGTTTCTTGGGAGGTGTTTGGCTGTGGAGGGTGACAGGACAGTGTTGGGACAGGGCTGTGCAGCCTTTAGGAGGGGTCCAGGTGTCAGGGCCTGAGTATCACTGCCCTGGAGGGTACCGACCCTTGGCTCCCACTCAGGACTCACTTTGGCTTTGGTCGGAAGGGAATCATGGTTTTCCAGGCAGCATCATACTTCCCTCTCCCTGGTGCCTCATGTTCCCTCACCTGCTGTCTCCAGGGGCTGTCTTCAACAGTTATTGTTTTCTTGGGAAAGAAAAAACAAAAGAGCATCAGTTTCAGATCTCACAAATACTGTTCTGAGGGAATGAGGAACCAGCCACCCAAGGAAGATGGATCTTTCCACATTCAGCCTCCTAGAGAAAGGATATCACAGTTAGACAGAAAAAGACAAATACTCTATGATCTCACTTACATATATGTGAGATATAATATCCATAAGATGTTATGGAAAAAACCCCAAGGAATTTTTTGGCCATCCCAATAGAACAAAGCAAGAGAGTTCCAGAAAAACATCTACTTCTGCTTTATTGACTACAGCAACGCCTCTGACTGTATGGATCATAACAAATTGTGGAAAATTCTTACAGAGATGGGAATTCTTAAGATGGGAAGATGGGAACCATCTGCCTCCTGAGAAATCTGTATGCAGGTCAAGAAACAACAGTTAGAACTGGACATGGAACAATAGACTGGTTCCAAATTGGGAAAGGAGTATGTTAAGACTATATATTGTCACCCTGTTTATCTAACTTATATGCAGAGTACATCAAGTGAAATGCTGGGTTAGATGAAGCACTAGCTAGAATCAAGATTGCTGGGAGATATATCAATAACCTAAGATATGCAGATGACACTACCATTATGGCAGAAAGAGAAGACTAAAGAGCCCCTTGATGAGAGTAAAAAAAGTTGGCTTAAAACTCAACATTCAAAAAATAAAGATCATGGCATCTGGTGCCATAATTTTATGGCAAATAGATGGGGAAACAATGGAAACAGTGAGAGGCTTTATTTTCTTGGGCTCCAAAATCACTGCAGATGGTGACTGCAGCCATGGAATTAAAAGATGCTTCCTTCTTAGAAGGAAAGCTATGACCAATCTGGACAGCATATTAAAAAGCAGAGACACCACTTTGCCAACAAAGGTTCAGTTCAATTCAGTTCATTTCCTCAGTCGTGTCCTACTCTTTGTGACTCCACAGACTGCAACACGCCAGGCCTCCCTGTCCATCACTAACTCCTGGAGTTTACTCAAACTCATGTCCACTGAGTCGGTGATGCCATCCAACCATCTCATCCTCTGTCACCCCTTTCTCCTCCTGCCTTCAATCTTTCCCAGCATCAGGGTCTTTTCAAATGAGTCAGTTCTTCACATCAGGTGGCCAGAATATTGGAATTTCAGCTTCAGCATCAGTCCTTCCAATGAATATTCAGGACTGATTTCCTTTAGGATTGACTGATTTGATCTCCTTGCAGTCCAAGGGACTCTTAAGAGTCTTTTCCAACATCATGGAGCCAGCAAAGGTCTGTCTAGTTAAAGCTATGGTTTTTCCAGTAGTCAGGTGTGGATATGAGAGTTGGAGTATAAAGAGAGCTGTGTGCCAAAGAATTGACGCTTTTGAACTGTGGTGTTGGAGAAGACTCTTGAGAGTCCCTTGGACTGCAAGATCAAACCAGTCCATCCTAAAGGAAATAAACCCTGAATATTCACTGGAAGGACTGATGCTGAAGCCGAAACTCCAATACTCTGTACACCTGATGTGAAGAACTGACTCATTGGAAAAGACCCTGATGCTGGGAAAGGTTGAAGGCAGGAAGAGAAGGGGATGACAGAGGATAAGATGGTTGGATGGCATCACCAACTGGATGGATATGAGTTTGACTAAGCTCTGGGAGTTGGCGATGAATAGGAAGACTTGGTGTGCTGCTGTCCCTGGGGTCACATAGAGTCGGACACGACTGAGCAACTGAACTGAACTGAACTGAATAGAATAAAAAGTACCCACCCAGCTAACAACCAAACAAAAACCTGGAAGAGGTAAATGACAGAGGTAAGGATAGGCAAAATGGGTGAAGGGGGTCAAAAAGTACAGACATGCAATTATAAAATGAATAAGTCATGGGAATATAATGTACAACATGGTAACTATAACTGATAATATCGCACTGCATATCTGAAAGTCGTTAAGAGAGTAGGTCTTAAAATTTCTCATGAGAAAAAAAATAGTTGAATGATGGGTGGTGATGGATATTGTGGTGATCCTCTCATAATTTAGACAAATAATGAATCATTCTATCATACATCTAAAAGTCATATGATGTTTTATGCCACTTATGTCTCAATAAAAATAAAGGAAAGCCTGCCAGGTAGGGAATGAGTCACTTGTCAGAATAACCAGCTCCCAGCTCTGGCTCTGCTCCTACTCTGGGCAGTTCCCTCAACTTCTCTGGGCTTTTCTCTGACCATAAACAGTGTAGACAAGAAGAAAGGGTGTTATGTTTAGTCACCCACAGAATGCAAAACCAAGTCACTCTCTAAGGAGAAAACTATTAAAAAGAAATCAAGAAGTAAAATATAAATTACAAGACATTACATGTTACCCTTTTGATAAAGGAGGAAACCACTGAAATGAAAAAGGTATATTATTTCTAGGACTTCATATAAAATAAATAATACTCTCTTGAAAACACAGTAAGGGATCTATGGGTAAAGGTTCAGAATAGTGGTTCCTGAAGGAACCAGGGAGAGTTTGGGAATGTAATGGGGTCAAGGTCCGAGCTGGTGAGTTGGTGGTAGATTTTTTGGTGCTTATCATATTATTATAAGTAAATGCATAAATAGGTGAGAGAGACAGAGATGGGGTGGGAAGAGGAGGGTAGTGGGAGAGAGCTGTATGAGACATGAACGTGCATCATAACCAACAATTATGATTCATATAATTGTAGAAGCCAGAGCTTCATTTTTAAAAAAATCAAAATTGAATAAATAGGGGACCAAAAAACTTGATCCAGTTTATGACCACTGGAAGTACCCTGTGAACTGTTTCCTGGTGTTTTGATGCAAAAGAGATCAACTTACATAGCTAAGTCCCGAAACCATGTCATCATCTACATCCAAGCCGAGATTCACAAGGCCACCAGAAGACCTGGGGACCCAGTACATCCTTCTTCTGGTCATTTTCAGGTGTACTGCCAATTCTTTGTTTCCCAGAATCAGAGAATCTGAAAAGGCAACAGGTAAGAACAGCTTAGATGGAAGCCCAAGCAACCAGGAGAAGGGGATATTGCTCAACAAGGAGTGTGCTGGGGGTCGTTGTCACAGCACCTGCTCTTCCCTCTGTTAGGAATGGGCTTGGCTCTTTGTCTTTAAACTTCTACTTGGGGCTCAGCCTAAGATCACCCAGGAAAACCCCAAACCACCCATTCCCAACCTACATCCTTGGGCCAGGTCAATCTTCTTTAATATATTCAAGGGTTGCTCTTAAAACCATGCTTCTTTAACCATGCCTCTTCTTTTATTCCAGTCTGTAACTGTCTATTTAGGTGAATCACTGATTTTTTAGAGTTCATTTCTTGGACTAAACAGAGACCCTCACAAGGACAAAGACAGGTCTGCTTTGCTTACTATTAAATCCCTCAGCTGAAACTCCAGTACTTTGTCTACCTCATGAGAAGAGTTGACTCATTGGAAAAGACTCTGATGCTGGGAGGGATTGGGGGCAGGAGGAGAAGGGGACGACCCAGGATGAGATGGCTGGATGGCATCACGGACTCGATGGACATGAGTCTGAGTGAACTCCGGGAGATGGTGATGAACAGGGAGGCCTGGTGTGCTTTGATTCATGGGGTTGCAAAGAGTCGGACACGACTAGGCGACTGAACTGAACTGAGGGATTCCCTAGGAGGAGGGTAGATATTCAGTAAATCAATGGTGAATGAATGAATAAGTGAAGGAAAGAAATGTGATTTTGTTATTCTCAGACTCAGGGGAGTGGTCCTGGGTATGATTTAGGACATTTATTTATTTACGAAAATATTTATCTACTTGGCCACATCAGGACTTAGCTGTAGTATGTGGCTTCTTTAGTTGAGGCATGCAAAATCTTATTTGAGGATTTAGGATCTAATTTTCTGACCAAGCATGGAACTCGGGCGCCCTGTATTGGAAGCTCAAAGTCAAAGCCCCTGGACCACCAGGGAAGTCCTTGATTTAGGAAATTTAAATAACTAAAAAATATATTAATTTGCTTTTCATTTTGCCTCTGTGAATATATGATTCACTCTCAGAACATCCACATGCCTGGGGCAGGAGAGGGGATAGTAATCAGTAATGGTTCTGAAGGAATGGAAAGAGAAAGGAACTGTACGACAGGGCTGGCATCGTGGGGTGTGATGGGTGTCTCACAGGACCTCAGCTTGTGATGGACTTTACAGATGTTCTGCCACCGCCATCTTCAAATTCTTCATAACCTGAACAAGGAGTCCCACATTTTCATTTTGCACTGGGTCCCACAAATTATGTAGTTAGTCCTCCTGCTCAGATATAGCTTTTGGCATTCAGATACTGGATTTTGTTTCAAGTAAACAGACTTGAAGACTAGCCTATTTTCTTGGGAGAAGATTTTCTAAATTCCTTTACCCCATTCCCTCTCATCTCATTTCCTTTTAGCAAATCACACCCAAACCTGGCTGACTCAGTTTCTAGAATTCTCCTATAGAGCCTACAAGACAGATTCCCTGCCCATGGCACCAGGCCATAAGTATACAGTTAGCCCTCTGTACCCATATATTCCGCAATCAAGATTCAACCAACTGACTATAGATAATATTCAGAAAAAAAAAATCTCAGTATTCCCCAAAGGAAAGCTTCAGCTGGCAAAGGAAACCGTTTACATAGCATTACACTGTATTTACAGCTATAAGTAATGACTTAAAGTATATGGGAGAATGTGCTTAGATTATATTTAAATACTACACTATTTCACATAAGGGACTTGAGCATCCTTGGATTTTCACATCCAAAGGGGTACTGGAATCAATCCCATCTCTGAACTGAGGGGCAACTGTACTTGCATGTGAGGATAGAAGTGGACCTTTCAGGGATGATGGAAAACTTTAAAATAAAAGAGATATGTCAGGTAAGAGAGGCTGTCAGGCAGTTCTTGTTTAAGACTGTGGGATGAGTCCACTTTCTGTCTGTCAGACCAGCCTAAAGTGAAATTGGCATGATTGGGTGGAAGGAAGCCCTGGGGGTAGAACCATGGTACACTGGCTTACAGTTTATTTACTAAAACACAAAGGTGCTCAGTGGAGGGACTGGGCTGGGGGAGGGGGAGGAAGTAAATTCTAGATTGCAAGTCATGCACCCTGGCAAGGGACTGTCTTAGTGCTGTCAATGGCGTGCTGGCGTGCATCTACAACTAGCCTGTGGTTGCAACTGGTGAGTGAATGTAGTTCCAACACAACTGTAGCTTGACATTGTGCTTTATGTTAACGAGTACGAGGAAATTGAAGCATCCAAGACATATGTTGGTTGCATCTTCACTCATTTGCCAATGACCCATGTAACTGCTGAAGAGTTTCCAAATACTAAAAGAGGATTTTCTCGTTTTTTGTGCTGTTCACAATGTAATGGCACCACACTTGCTAATCTGAGTTATTAACATCTCCTGCGTTTATTTCTTAAGCCTAGACNATCTTCACTCATTTGCCAATGACCCATGTAACTGCTGAAGAGTTTCCAAATACTAAAAGAGGATTTTCTCGTTTTTTGTGCTGTTCACAATGTAATGGCACCACACTTGCTAATCTGAGTTATTAACATCTCCTGCGTTTATTTCTTAAGCCTAGACAATCAATAAAATAATTAAAACTAATCCAGATTTGTCGACTTTGGGGATTTTTGTGGTATAAGTGTTCCCATCAAGGATGATTTCAAGCTACCAACATGTTGGGAAGAGAGGCGCATTAAGAAATCACTGTACAGTATTTCTATGTACAAATACAGTAGGTGTGCATGCTAAGTAGAGGTGTCTGACTCTTTGCAGCCCTATGGACTGCAGCCCACCAGGCTCCTCTCTCCATGGGGATTTTCCAGGCAAGAATACTGGACTCAGTTGCTGAACCCTCCTCCAGGGAATCTTCCCAACCCAGGGACCAAACCTGTGTCTCTTACGACTCCTGCATTGGCAGGTGGGTTCTTTACTACTAGTACCACCTGGGAAGCCCCTATTTACAGTAGATGTAAATAAACTTAAAAGTATACAAAGTAAACATACTGAAATAATTAGGAAGTGATAGATTTTTGAGCATTATCTTTGTCATAATATAATTAATTGCAAGTTCAATAATTTAAATACTATTTGTATTTAACAACTGGGCTCTCAAAATTCCTGAAAATTTGACAATTAGTCCTCATAAACCAGTATCTTAAAACGGTGACCCTAAACATTTATATTCTCCTAGTTAATTGGCAAGTAGGGACTTATGAGGAAGACCAGATTCTTGGAGCACTAATACAGAAATTAGATTTTTTTTTCTCACCTTTCAGTTATAGTTTGATTTACCAACCTGGTTTATTTGTATATACCTGCAAAGAGATACATGATGTTTTCAAAGATGTAACTCCATATAGAAATATAGATGTTATCCAGGAAACTAGTAACAGGGAAAAGTAAAGCAAATGCAAATGCAAATGATGCTGCTAAGTCGCTTCAGTCGTGTCTGACTCTGTGCAATCCCATAGACAGCAGCCCATCAGGCTCCCCCGTCCCTGGGATTCTCCAGGCAAGGACACTGGAGTGGGTTGCCATTTCCTTCTCCAAGGCATGAAAGTGAAAAGTGAAAGTGAAGATGCTCAGTCGTGTCTGACTGTTAGCGACCCTATGGACTGCAGCCTACCAGGCTTTTCAGTCCATGGGATTTGCCAGGCAAGAGTACTGGAGTGGGGTGCCACTGCCTTCTCCAAATGCAAATGAAGGGAATGCAAATGTGTATAATGGATATGCCTATAGGACAGGAACTGCTCATCTCAGCGTAACTGGAACTGAGTCACACAGTGGCTTGGGCCACCTTCCATGTCTATGAGGCCCACCCCTGATTCCTTGAATGGCCAGAGGAATTCCCTCCAGGGTTTCCTTTGGTATCCCAGAAAATAGAAAAGTTCCCTGGCTTCCCAACTTCCTTTCAGGAAGAAGACAGAGCTGAAGTTTATTTAGTCTAGTTAGTGACAAGCCCATCACTGTGGTCAGGCTGGGGTCCAGGTCAGGACCGGGAATAAACCAGGAAGGAGGCAGATACTTCTATCTCTGTGTTCCCTCATTCCCGGAGAGAGGCAACATTGGGATTAGATCACGGCCATTTGCACATGGTGAAACCGCCTGTGGACAGGAGAGGGCTGTTGGAGGGAGGTGATCTTTCTGGAAGAACTGGTTTCTTTCCTCATTGTTCTGGACACTTTCCCAGCATGGTCTAGTGTCCAAGGCCAGAAGGGCAGCAGAGGGTGGGGGAGACGCTCAGGGAGAGGGGCAGAGGCACCGGCAAGCCAGGCCTGAAGAAGCTGAGAGGACCAGACCTTGCTTCTCCTGTTCCTCTCCCTTCCCTTCCCTGGGGAGCTGGGTAAAGCTTTCTGGGGGTGAGTTCTCAGGGCTCCTGGAGCCGCTTGCTGGCCCTGGCCACCTGCTTGACTACTGAATCCCTCCCGCCCAGTGCCTGATCATCTCTGTTCCAGAAACTGGAAAGCTCCTTCCCATCTTGGCCTTTGTCTACTCTCTGTCAAGAGCATGCTCCTCCCAGCTCCCAGCAGAGCCTGGCCGTCCTCGTCACGTAGGTTTCAGCTTATACACCACCTTCACAGGGTAACCTTCCCAGATCTCCCTCCCTCATCTTGTCCTCCTCTCTCTAGCACTTTCTACACATTTTCCTATTAGATTTCCTTTACTTATCACTTTCCGAAACTGCCATTTCTTTGGGGGCTTATTTATTTACTGCCTACCTCAGCCCTTTTACACCAGGGTAGAATGAGTCTGTGGTAGATAAGTGAAGAAAGTAGATGCAGTGTTGTTAAAGAAGGAACCAGGAGAGCCACTCAGTCACTTGAGACCTCACACTTAAGATTCTTGCTGCTTTCCCAAGGGGACTGGCACCCCATCACAGAGACAGACTGATAGGATGGAAGGAAGGTGTTCACCAAGTGAGCAAGTTAAATGTGGACCCGGTGCCATACCACACCTTCCATGGCATGGAATGCATCTGTATTTTAAAATAAATCCAGCTATTATTATGTGACTAGACACTCATATTGCTTGTTGTTTTGGGGGAGAGTGTACGTTAAAAGCATTAAACGTGTGTTCAGAAAATATACTGCAAGGTTTATAAGATGGTTTTTGAAGTTCTGAAAAGATGGGGACATTCCCCCTTGCTCTTGGAGAAGACTTGGTGAAAAGCTAAGCTCTTGGGGAGCTAGGCCCTGCAGGTTTTTATCTTTGCTTCGCCACCAGAGTCTATCACAGTGTCAGGTACCCAGTGCCATTGGAGAGCAATCCAGGGCATGCTGGTTGGAGCCAAGATCTCCTGCTTACCAGCACAACTGTTCTGGAGGCCCTGGAGGCCCTGGAGGCTCAGGCCCTGCCTGTTTCTCCTTCACTCGTCATGCCCAGTCCATCAGCATGCTCTGCTTTTGTTTTTAGCTCGTTAGTTAAGGTTGCTCTGTGGCTTTGCAGCTGAGTGCAGGCCACTTTCTGTGGTGTGCAGGCTTCTTGCTGAGGTGGCTTCTCTTATTGCAGAGCTCAGCCCTAGAGTTCGGGCTGAGTAGTTGCGGTGAATGGGCTTCGCTGCCTGTTTCATGAAATCTTCCCAGACCAGAGGTGGAACCCATGTCGCCTGGACTGGCAGGTGGATTCTTAGCCACCGGACCACCAGCGAAGTCCCATCAGTGTGCTGTGTTGAAGCTATACTCAGATATGGTTTGAATATACTGCTTCTGGGCTGAGTCCACATCACCTCTCGCCTGGGCAACTTCAACCAGCTCCTAACTGGCTCTGCGCATCTGACCTTAAACACTTGTGTTCCATTCTCCACACAGCAGTTAACATGACCTTTTGAAAATGTTAAGTCTGTAAAAGTATTCCACAACTTGAAACTGCCAATGGCTTGCCCTGAGCTCAGAGTAAGACCCAAATTCCTCAGCAGATTCCTGACCCCCACTCCTTACTCCTTACTGAGCTCTCTACACCCCACTCCATACCACCCACTTCTCTCCTGCTTCCCTCACCAGGCTCCACCTCAGCAAATCACAGGAGCAGGCTCCACAAACATTCTAAACCCATCGCGGTCAGAAAGCCTTTGCCATCACCATTCCTTCTGCCTGGAATAGCACTCCTTGGCAGCCACCTACAACCTCTGCGTGGCTGCAGTACAGGGCTCCATTCAAACAAGGCTCAACTCTTCAGTGAGGCCTGCTCTGGCCATCTGAAGGGCATATCACCATCCAAAAGGATTTTCCTTGCTTATTTTCTGTTTCTCCTCTCAGAATGTTCAGTTCAGTTCAGTCGCTCAGTTGTGTCCAACTCTTTGTAACCCCATGAATTGCAGCACGCCAGGCCTCCCCGCCCATCACCAACTCCCGGAGTTCACTTAGACTCATGTCCATCGAGTCAGTGATACCATCCAGCCATCTCATCCTAGGTCGTCCCCTTCTCCTCCTGCCCCCAATCCCTCCCAGCATCAGAGTCTTTTCCAATGAGTCAACTTTTCACATGAGGTGGCCAAAGTACTAAAGCTTCAGCTTTAGCATCATTCCTTCCAAAGAAATCCCAGGGCTGATCTCCTTCAGAATGGACTGGTTGGATCTCCTTGCAGTCCAAGGGACTCTCAAGAGTCTTCTCCAACACCACAGTTCAAAAGCATCAATTCTTCGGTGCTCAGCTTTCTTCACAGTCCAACTCTCACATCCATACATGACTACTGGAAAAACCATAGCCTTGACTAGACGGACCTTAGTCGGTAAAGTCATATATCTGCTTTTCAATCTGCTATCTAGGTTGGTCATAACTTTTCTTCCAAGGAGTAAGTGTCTTTTAATTTCATGGCTGCAGTCACCATCTGCAGTGATTTTGGAGCCCCCCAAAATAAAGTCTGACACTGTTTCC
>SJYV01045352.1:1714526-1783879 GCA_006410875.1 Neotragus pygmaeus | reverse complement strand
TGTCGTCCGTGAGCCCCATCCAGATCCCCAGCCGCCTCCCGCTGCTGCTCACGCACGAGGGCGTGTTGCTGCCCGGCTCCACCATGCGCACCAGCGTGGACTCGGCCCGCAACCTGCAGCTGGTGCGGAGCCGCCTGCTCAAGGGCACGTCGCTGCAGAGCACCATCTTGGGCGTCATCCCCAACACGCCCGACCCGGCCAGCGACGCGCAGGACCTGCCGCCGCTGCACAGGTAGGCCGGACGGCCCGGCGGCGGCGGCGGCGCGGCCTCCTCCCGGGACCGGCCCGGCCTCGGGGCGCGGGGCGCAGGGGGCCCCCGCCTCCTCAGACGACTCCCGTGCCGACAGGCGGTGACAGGAGGGCCTCGTGACCGTTAAATGATTTGACCCACGGAGTCGTAAAAACGGCACAGTTAGCTGCTCACCATCTGTTGTGAATTTCCCTCCCGCCCCCAGGATCTTCAGGCTCCTGAGTCGGTGCACCCAACCTTCCCCGCCCGGCTCTTTTCTTTCCTCTCTTCCGTGTCCCTACCCCCTTCTTTCTCTTCCTTCCTTCCCAGTTCTTTTGTCCTCTTGACTGAGATACTTGCTCCGTCACGTTTTCTCTCCCCCCGGCCTAGCCTATATTGCACCGTTTCTTTATTGAGGAAGCCATCCGTTCTTCCACACTCAGTCTTCCCCCCAACCTCCAACCCCCGCCTTCTCTCGTCCCCTCGGTTCTTCTGTTTTCCTTTGTAAAGGGCCTTCCCTGATCACGTTTTCCCTTGTCTTCCCTTCTATTCTCATATCTCAACATCTCTTAGGCCCCAAGCTACACCACCTACACCCCAAGCTCGCCACCTACACCCCAAGCTCGCCACCTACACCCCAAGCTCATCACCTACACCCCAAGCTCGCCACCTACACCCCAAGCTCGCCACCTACACCCCAAGCTCACCACCTATGCCCCAAACTCACCCCCTACACCCCAGGCTCGCCACCTACACCCCAAGCTCATCACCTACACCCCAAGCTCACCACCTATGCCCCAAGCTCACCCCCCATGCCCCAAGCTCGCCACCCACACCCCAAGCTCACCACCTATACCCCAAGCTACACCACCTACACCCCAAGCTCACCGATTCCCCTACATGTGACCCTAGTTGTGTGACTGGGTGACAGATGAAACCTGTGCCTATTTTTTTCTTCATCTGTAATTTGGAAACTAACAGCATCTGCCTCTTAGGTGTGTGATGAAGAAAAAGTGAGAGCATACGTGGTCTTTTTTGTGCTGGCCTGGATAAGTGCTTACACTGTCCAGTACTGTCTGTGGCTAGCTGCATAGCTTGAAATGTGGCTTGTCCAAATTGAGATACTAGAGTGACCAGTTGTCCGGGTTGCCACGGACCATCCTAGTTTTAGCATTGACACTTTGGTGTCCCAGGAAACCCCTTGGTTTAGACAAACCAGGATGGTTGGTCATCCTCAATGTACTATAAGTGTACACTACACACTAAATTTTGGAAATTTAGTATGAAAAGTTTTGTTGATTAATACATTTTATAGAGATTGTGTTGGAATGGTAGTATTTTGGATATCAGAAGTTAAGTAAAATTATATTAGCATTTCATCTGTTTCTTCTTTCTAATGTGGCTATTAAAATTACGTAGGTGGTTGGCGTTATATTTCTCTTGGACAGTGCTGGTATATACTATGCTCTCAACAAATGCTGTTATCATCAAGCCTCCCAAGCTCTTGCCTCCTGTCCTTAACTCTTCTTGAGATGTTTTCAGTTTAGAGCCCTTCCCTCTTTCACCTACAGTTACCTTTTTAAAAATTAGGTGTTCTTCACTCTTAATGGATTTTGAGAAGGTTAGGAATGTCTTGTTTTTGTCCAAATTCTTTTCATTATATACCCTATTTTAAAGGAGACCATGGCTTGACTCAAATTCTCAGATTTGGTTTCCCTCCCCTCCTGAAACAAAACAGCACAAAAGCATAGCAATCGTTTGTTGGTCCACATAAAGCCTCGCCTTTCTCAAGCATGGAAAACATTTTGGTTTCCATCTGATCTGCTTTGCTTGAGTAAAATTGGATACTTTTAAAAAAACAGATTTGCTTTCTGACAGTTCTATTTATGTATGTATTTATTGGCCACATGTGGGATCTTAGTTCCCTGACCAGGGATCAAATCCACACCCCCTGCTTTGAAAGGGCAGAGTCTTGACCATTGAACCACCAGGGAAGTCCCCTGACACTTTACAGGTTTCAGTAAACTGTGATAAGCTGTGTTGGATTCTGGTTTTCCTACACATGACCCTGCTCCTTAAGCCTCTGTGTATTCCCGTAATTTTTTGCTTCCTGTGCGCAGGTCCTTAGTTGCTAGCTGAGGCAGGTGTGCTTATGGTAAGATATTTTTGATTACTCGTGGATACACTGTGAATTTTGAAAGTAGAGTTAGTCGTGTTTCAGTTTTGAGTGACTATTTGTCGGTATGATTGTCTGAATTAGCCTCCTTAGAAGTAATCCACTAATAATGAGATGAAGTGTAATGTAGTTCTTGCTGTTCTTATTGCGGCTTTTGTTTTAAATGAGTAGCAATGTTAAAGTTTAATCATTTAAATTAGAAAACTGACATTGAAAATTCTTCACGGAATTTTCGTATTACAGAGACCCACTAGACCATCTCGTTATCCTAGAAATATTATTTGCTACTTGAAAAATCTATGTAGACTGTGTTCCTTAATATTAGGTTCCACTGTCTTTTTTTCCAATTGAGCTTTAACTGCTCTTATTTTAAAAAATGAAAAGAGCTTTAACAGTACAAGTATTGAGTTACTCACAACGTTGCTCTGCCTCAGTGAGCAAATCTGCCCTTCCCCAGTTACCTGCTTTTTCAGATTGTAGTAGGACCCCAGAGGCACAGCGAGGGCTTTGCTCCCGTCTCCTGTTTCCTTTAGACCATCCAGGTGACAGTGCCTTGGTCTTCAAGGAACAGCAGTGATCATTTGTTTCCCAGACTCTTTGTCATAAAGTGGCAGGATCAGATGTTGACTTACCTGAACCACTTCCTTAACCATTTTGGACAGTACAGTCCCTTTTCTGCATGTTAATGTGTAGGCATGTTGCCTACTTTTGGTTAGCCCCAGTGCAGAACTTGGCTCTCATGCCACTGCAGGCCACCCTGCTTCATTGGACTGTCTTTTTAGTGACTCCTCAGAAGCTCATTGTTTTCTTAATGAAAATGGACAATAATTTAACATTCCCTGCACAGTGTCTTCAGACATTTGAGATGGTCATTTGAGATGGCCCTGCAGTCTTCTCCCAGTCTTCCAGTCTTCGGCATTCCTGCCTTCCTTTCTTCATAGTACTGATTGCTCAGTCCCTCTTCATTTTGGGATACTTCATCTCTGAAGTGAAGTGAAGTGGCGTGAAAGTCACTTAGTCATGTCCGACTCTTTGTGACCCCAAGGACTATACAGTTCATGGAATTCTCTAGGCCAGAATGCTGGAGTGGGTAGCCTTTCCCTTCTTCAGGGGATCTTCCCAACCCAGGGATTGAACCCAGGTCTCTCTCATTGCAGGTGGATTCTTTACCAGCTGAGCCATAAGGGAAGCCCAAGATTCAATCTTTGGTTGGAGAACTAAGATCCCACAAGCCAAGAGGCCTGACCAAATAAATAAAGTTAAAAAAAAAAAAGTGAAAGAAAAGAAAAAAGCAAGTGGTTGGCAAATAGATCACAGCTATCCTTATCTTCATATTCTAGCAAGGTTATGCTCAAAATCCTTCAGGCTAGCCTTCAGTACTCTGAGAACTGAGAACTTCCAGGTGTACAAGCTGGGTTTAGAAAAGGCAGAGGAACCAGAGATCAAATTGCTAACATCCACTGGGTCATAGACAAAGCAAGGGAATTTAAGAAAAACATTTACTGCTTCACTGATTATGCTAAAGCCTTTGACTGTGTGGATCATAACAAACTGGTAAATTCTTAAAGAGATCGAAGTATCAGACCACCTTACTTGTTTCCTGAGAAACCTATATGCAGGTCAAGAAATAACAAAACCGGACATCAAACAATGGACTTGTTGCCAAATTGGGTAAGGAGTGCCTTGAGCCTGTATATAGTCACTCTGCATATTTAACTTCCATGCAGAGTACATCATGTAAAATGTTGGGCTGGATGACTCATAAGCTGGAATCAAGATTCCCAGGAGAAATATCAACAACCTCAGATATGTAGATTATACCACTCTAATAGCAGAAAGCAAAGAGGAACTAAATGGCTTCTTAAGGGTGATAGAGGAGAGTGAAAAGGCTGGCTTAACACTCACCATTAAAAAAATGAAGATCTTGGCATCTGGTCCTATCACTTCATAACAAATAGAAGGGAATAAAGTTGAAACAGCAACAAATTTCATTTTCTTGGGCTCCAAAATCACTGCAGACAGTGACTACAGCCATGAAATTAAAAGATGCTTGCTCCTTGGAAGGAAAGCTATGACAAACCTAGATAGCATATTAAAAGGCAGAGACATCACTTTGTCAACAAAGGTCTGTCTAGCTGAAGCTATGATTTTTTCCCAGTAGTCATTACAGATGAAAGAGTTGGACCATAAAGAAGGCTGAATACCAAAGAACTGATGCTTTTTAATTGTGGTGCTGGAGAAGATTCTTGAGACTCTTGGACAACAAGGAGATCAAATCAGTCAATCCTAAAGGAAATCAATCCTGAATATTCATTGGAAGGACTGATGCTGAAGCTGAGACTTCCATACTTTGGCCACCCGATGCAAAGAAACAACTCATTGAAAAAGATCCTGATGCCAGGAAAGGTCAAAGGCAGAAGAGGGCTGCTGAAGATGAGATAGCTAGGTAGCATCACCAACTTAGTGGACATGAGTCTGAGCAAACTCAGAGATGATGAACAGGGAAAGCTGGTGTGCTGCAGTCCATGTGGTTACAAAGAGTTGGACACAATTTGGCGACTGACCAACAACAAATAAAGTGCTTGGGCTTCCCAGGTGGCTCAGTGGTAAAGAATCCACCTGCCGATGCCAGAGAGGTGGGCTCAGTCCCTGGGTCCGGAACACTCCCTGGAGAAGGAAATGGCAACCCACTCCAGTATTTTTGCCTGGGAAGTCCCATTGGCAGAGGAGCCTGGCAGGCTATAGTTCATGGGGTCGCAAAAGAGTTGGACATGACTTTGCATCTAAACAACAATAAAGCTCATAGTAATAGAAGAAATAGATTATTTAGAAAGATGACTAAGTTGATATAAACCCTATGTATCATAGTTCGATCATGGGTAGAAGGAAAGTATTAATTGAACATTTTGTTTACTTAATACTGATTTTTCTTTGTAAAACCTAGAGCCCAGCATACAATACAACTTGTCTAAAATAGCATTAGGGGCCTACCTGGAAGTCAGGTGGTTAAGACTGCCTTCCAGTGCCTACAGGGGGATCCGGTTGGATCTCAGGTCAGGAGCTAAGCTCCCACATGCCTCCTGGCCAAAAACTGGAACATAAACAACAGAACCAATATTGTAACAAATTCAGTAAAGACTTTAAAAATGGTCCACATTAAAAAAAAAGAAAAGAAAAATAAATAACATAAATGTCATCCTTCTTCCCAGAGCTTTTACCCCAAATGCCTTTCACTGAATAGTCTATTTCTAGCCATCTAATTATTTCTCACCTTATGTTTCTTCTTTAAAAAGGGTGCATTCTTTTTATGTACCGTTTTTTTTTTTTAAGGTCTGTTATCAACTCCAAGTGATTTAAAGTACGAAATAATTCACATTGAAAACCCCTGTATATTTTTTCTTATTAGGAGGACAAACATAGTATAAATCCAACTTAATCATTTTACTGTTTGGAACATCTCCTTTCACAGTTAGCAAAACTTCTATTTGCTTTGTGAGAAGACTCATTTCTCGTTTCTCTTTAGTGTCTAGTTTGTTAACTCCTGAGGCCAGGAATCCAGTTTCTTATCTGTCAGTGTTTCTTATAAATGGAACTGTAAACATTCTGCGTTGTGTAAGCTTTGGTGGTAGTCACCTGCAGTGAACTACAGTCTTCATTAGTCTCTAGTTGAGGTCCAGCTAATTCACTCAGGCAGTGAGGCAGGTTTTCAGCAAATGGGAGATAGAACCTACTGTTAGATCAGCGACTGAAGAAAAGCAGCCGCAACACAAGATCAGGTTTTTGAAGTCCGTGATGTTTTTTTCTCCCCACCAAATTATTTTCCTGATTTTTTTGGTTTCACTTATTATTTAAATCAAGTTTTATCCCCTGTCCATGTGATATGCCCGCAAGGATGGTAGGGAAATATATGCATAACTCGGAATAAACTGAGTGGAGTGGCGGTGGGAAGCCAAAGGTTACAGGTTATATACAGAATGCATCATTTACAAGGAAGGAGTCGAGAATGAACTGCGGCTGGAAGTGAGCGAGCTCACTAAAGTATGCGCACATCGTCTGTGCCATCAGTGTGGCAAGACTTTGAATGGGCAATTTTAATATCCCTGTGTCACAGTTGTCCAGTGTTGAAAGCTCTGAGCACTCTGGGTTTAGTTTCTTTTCTGAAGTTACAACCTAGCCTGTGACTCAGGGGAGAAAATCTAAGTGTAGATGGCATCTGGAAGTCACCTCTGAGTGTTGATCTTTCTGTTTTGTATTACTGCAGCTTAGTTTGGATGAGGCTTCCTTCCTGTGGATTGGTTTATATGCATCTTGGTCAGAACTGAATGGTAAGGAGCTGAGGCTTAAATGACTTTCTAAGACTGAGGCTTATAACTTTTCTGTCAAGCGTTAGGTGTGGTGATTATCACTTAGAACTAGGGTTGCACTTTCCTGAGGTCTAGGTCTTTGACTCAGTCTCCTCAGACCATGAGTAAGTGTGGCCTCTGATATTTAGCCCCACATTTAGAAATTCAGAATTCAAGGGCATACATGTTAATTCCCAGATTTGATGGCAGTTTTATAGATTGGTTATGTAAATTAGTAGAAAAACTGGTTGGAACAGAGATTACTTAGGTCGGTTTACATCATACTGGTTGTATTTAAATCCGCTTAGAGTGTGTGTATGTGTGTGTGTGTGTGTGTGTGCGTGCGCACGCGCGCGCTCAGTAGTGCCCAACTCTTTGCGACTCCATAATGCTAGTGTAAATTCTGATGAACGATTACCTCATTCCCAGCTGGCACAATTAATTTAAACTATGTAAATCTCAACAGCTTTTATGTTTTCATGTTTAAATAATCCAAATGCTTAGGAATTTCTGTCTAATTCTTAAAACCTCTAATTAGAATGAGACGCCCCGTAGCAGGTGGTAGGGACCTAACAGACCGCGGTGTTTTTATTGTTTAGTCATGCCTGACTTTTTTCAATCCCATGTGCTGTGGCCCTGCCAGGCTCTTCTGTCCATGGGATTTCCCAGGCAAGAATACTGGAGTGGGTTGCCATTTCCTTCTCCAGGGGATCTTCTAGACCCAAGGATTGAACCCAGATCTCCTTCATTGGTGAAAAGAAGTGAAGTGAAAGTTGCTCAGTCATGTCTGACTCCTTATGACCTCATGGACTATACAGTCCATGGAATTCTCCAGGCCAGAGTACTGGAGTGGGTAGCCTTTCCCTACCCAGGGGATCTTCCCAACCTAGGGATCGAACCCAGGTCTCCCACACTGCAGGCAGAATCTTTACCAGCTGAGCCACCGGGAAAGCCCAACAGACAGTGCCCCGGATGCTAAATTAAATAGAGAAATAATTCATTTGCACTTCAGATGGTCTTTGCTTTTTAACGAATTTCTCAGGACAGGCACCCCTTTTGCGGTGAGCGTCTGCCCTGCCATACTGAGCGTTCGCCGTGCTGATGTTCTGTCTTGTGTTTTTCAGGATCGGCACAGCTGCACTGGCAGTCCAGGTTGTGGGCAGCAACTGGCCCAAGCCCCACTATACTTTGCTGATAACAGGCCTGTGCCGCTTCCAGATTGTACAGGTTGTGAAAGAGAAGCCATATCCTATTGCCGAGGTGGAACAGTTGGACCGGCTGGAGGAGTTCCCTAATACCTGTAAGACTAGGGAGGAGCTCGGAGAGCTGTCGGAACAGTTTTACAAATATGCGGTACAAGTGAGTTGCTTTTAGTGTTTCCTTCACATTCTCTTTTCTCTGGTTTCTTTGTTACCGTAAGATGTGATAAGTTGAGTGGTGAGTGTTCAGGCAATATGTCCTTAGAACATTTAGTGATATAGTGATTTCAAATTGCTTTTGTCTGGGCTTGTATCTCAGTCTTTCTCGGACATGCTAGCCAACCCTTGGTAAAATTTTTCCAAAGAGTGTTTCTGGAGCTTTCCTTGTAACTTTCAGTGTCTCCAAACCAGATAGTTATTAAACCTAAATAATCTTAAAAATTAAAATACTGAACAGAAGCTGTTTGTCACTAGAAGATATGGGCATCACACTGTATGTTATGTTGGTTCAGAAGTCAGGATCACACTGTGACGGGTGTGGAAGATTAAGCCTGTGGTTTCACATGTGGTTGAAACCTTGATCCTCTAGAATTCTGGGAGGAGTGCACACATTAGGTGTACATGAAACATCGGACTTCTTAATTCTAGGTTTGAGTTTTTTTGGTTAATTCTCGATTGAGCAGAAAGCTCCTCCCCTCACCCCAAAAGCATATGCTTTTATGCTTTTATTCACTTCAGATTTTACTGAAGTATATTACAAAATGTAGTCCTGTATGTTCTGTTGATGTAACCCAGGGACTAAGCTGGATCTGTGTGGGACAAGCAGTGTCTAAAGGCCTTGATTATAAACTCTATTGACTGTGGAAAGTGTGTAGGGCAGGTGTTCATAGCCTGTGGTGTTTGTACTTGATGTGACATTTGAAGAGACACATTTCTAGTGTGGTGAACAACAGGAAAATAGAGAGTTTTGAACTACAACCGCTGTCAGAACTGAAAGGGAAAACCTACTTGAAGAGAGAAGCTTCAGTTTGAGAACCAGAGTGAGTGCATACGCTATTTAGGAATGAAGATGATTAAGGGAAAAGTAGAATTTGTCTTCCTTTTCCTGAGTGGTCATCCCTGAGTCTCAGTTCCTCTCTTGGACATAGCTTCATAGCTTCTTTCTTTATGCTTTACTTCTCCCCACTTTGAATCAACAAAAAGTTTTAAATATGTAAAGATTTTATAATGATGTTCAAGGAATTTTTATAATGTCACCACAGTTATACCACCATCGTGCAAAAGGAAAGGGGAACTTTATCAATAGCCCCACTGAATATCACAGTTACTGAAAGCTTGCCTGGAGCTTGATCTGTCTTAGCTCCAGGCTATACCCTGGAACTTTTTCTTTTTTTTCCAAAAAATCATTCAGTTAGTGCTCAGATTTTGATTAATTCTGTGTTCTACTAAAAACAATATTTCAGCTACTGACTGGTTAACATAATCAGCCATGTTAAATTTCCAGAATTTGATCATTACACTCTGTAAGAGAATATGTATCCTTAAGAACAAGATCATGATGTCTGCAGTTTATTCTGACATGTTTAGCAATATTTGTGTGTTGTGTGTATGTGTTGTGTGTGTGAATAGAGTGGGGGAAAGAGAAAGCAAATGTGGCAAAATGTTAACCACGATGAATTTAGGGAAAGTTTATTAGGGGAAGGAGTTTCTTTATACCACTGCAACTTTTCTATACATTTTAATTTTTTTAAATAAAATACTAAAATCACTGATGTACAAAACCTTTTATAAACATTATTATTACCCACTTTCGAGCCATTGCTTTTCATTCCAATTGACATTTTAACAGTACCTCTTTTCCTGAGTCCTGTAAAAAATGCCTGGACTCTAATAATCAGTGATTATTCGGAAGCAAAGACTTTCTTTGTGACCCAAACTTAAACCTGTATGACAATTTGATTTTTTAAATTCACAGATAATGCTCAATTTTATTAAAAAGACTTTTTTTTCTCCCTTTGTAGTTGGTTGAAATGTTGGATATGTCTGTCCCTGCGGTGGCTAAATTGAGACGTCTTTTAGACAGTCTTCCAAGGGAAGCTTTACCAGACATTCTGACATCAATTATCCGAACAAGCAACAAAGAGAAGCTCCAGGTCAGTGTTCCCTTCTGGAATGCCACGCTGCTTTGTCACTTCTTGTTCAGATCTAGGCAGTAAGTTTTGACTTTCAGGTAAGAGATACAGGAGACCACAGAAGTAGTTAAGATACATTTACACTTAAATTGACTTTAAAGTGATTGCTTTACATTTTTGGGTACCCAGACAGTTTTTGCATTTGCATTATCAGTACTGGTAGTGTGTTAACTTATGGAAAAAGTTTAAGTGAGAATGACTTTTTAAAAATGTGGAGCCATGACCTTACCCTTGTATATAATAACTCTGCATTGTTAGAATTCTTTGTGTTTTTTACAGAAACCGCAGCTATGATGTGTTATCTATGATTTTTTTTATGGTTTTCAACTTCTATTTGTTTAAAGTAAAATGAGTTTAAATGACACTTGAAAAATAATTTAAATGTGGATTCTTAGATTTGAATGTCTTTTCTCCAAACTATTGGAGAAGGAAATGGCAACCCACTCCAGTACTCTTGCCTGGACAATTTCGTGGATGGAGGAGCCTGGTGGGCTACAGTCCATGGGGTTACAAAGAGTCAGACATGACTGAGCGACTTCACTTTCTCCAAACTATAAAAGTTTTCCTGTACACTTATTTTTGTAGTATTTTTAAGCGATCTGTTTTATTGAGTCTTCCGAGAACATTAAACTACCTTCCTTATTTCATCAGTTTATTTAATGCTTAAGTCTAACAGTTATACTAGCCAGTGCAACTAATGCAGATAGGTTGTGTTTAAACACAAGAATTTGGTTTAGCTGGTAGGAGCAGAAAAGGCAGGAGTTCTACCGCCTGACCTAGCTTGGGCTTAGCAAGGGCATTTTACTGAGGAACCAGAGAGCGTTACTCACTCAAATCATTCTTGGAGGCTGGTTAAAATGTTCCTAGACTCTTGTGTATGTAAAAATTCCTGGGAAAGAGTTGACACAAAATGTGTTTTGTTCTTGCTCTTGGAACAATATCTTGGCTTCATCTTTTAAATAGAAAAGATACTATTATTATCTTTTTTTTTAGGATTCTGGCATTTATGTCAGATGATCTTGCAGATAATTTGGTTGTGTTAGCCACAGTGTAGCTGTGAATATTGAGAGACGTTATCTTTTTTACTTAGCAATTTGAGTCATGAGTCTTGACTGCTTTATTTCTGGAGCATGTATTTCTGAGAGAGAGATACTGTAACATTTCAGATTTTAGACGCTGTGAGTCTGGAGGAACGGTTCAAGATGACCATACCGCTGCTTGTGAGACAAATTGAAGGCCTGAAATTGCTTCAGAAAACCAGAAAACACAAGCAAGATGATAATAAGCGGGTAAGCCCTCCTTTTAATCCATTTCTTTAGGTTCTTTAGTTGTTTTTGTGTGATGGAAGGTTCAGTTGTTTTCAGATGTGTATAAGAGACAGCCTTATGACCTCATGGACTATACAGTCCATGGAATTCTCCANGTGACATGATATCTCATTGTAGTTTTGATTTGCGTTTCTCTAGTAGTGAGCAAAGAGTCGGACATGACTGAGCGACTTCACTTTCACTTTTCACTTTCATGCACTGGAGAAGGAAATGGCAACCCACTCCCGTGTTCTTGCCTGGAGAATCCCAGGGATGGGGAGCCTCATGGGCTGCCATCTATGGGGTCGCACAGAGTCTGACACTACTGAAGCTTCTTAGCAGCAGTAGCAGTAGTGAGGAATGTAGGGCATCTTTTCATGTGTTTGTTAACCAACTGTATGTCTTCTTTGGAGAAATGTCTGTATAGGTCTTTTTTCCACTTTTTGATTAGGTTGTTTGTTTTTCTGATATTGAGTCATATGAGCTGCTTGTATATTTTGGAAATTAATCCTTTGTCAGCTGTTTCATTTGCTACTATTTTCTCTCATTCTGAGAGTTGTCTTTCACTTTCCTTATAGTTTTCTTTGCTGTGCAAAGTTTTTAAGGTTAATAAGGTCCCACTTTTTTATATTTGCTTTTATTTCCATTACTCTAGAAGGTGGGTCATAGAGGATCTTGCTTTGACTTATGTCATTGAGTGTTCTGCCTATGTTTTCCTCAAAGAGTTTTATAGTTTCTGGACTTGCATTTAGATTTTTAATCCATTTTGAGTTTACCCCTGTGTATGGTGTTAGGAAGTGTTCTAATTTCATTCTTTTACATGTAGCTGTCTGGTCTTCCTAGCACCACTTATTGAAGAGGCTGTATTTGCCCCATTGTATGTTCTTTCCTCCTTTGTCAAAAATAAGGCACCCATAGGTGAATGGGTTTATTTCTGGGTTTTCTATCTTGTTCCATTGGCCTATATTTCTGTTTTTGTGCCAGTGCCATATTGTCTTGATGACTGTAGCTTTGTAGTATAATCTGAAGTCAAGAAGGTGGATTCCTCCAGCTCCGTTTTCCTTTCTCAAGACTGCTTTGGCTCTGGAGCCTTTTGTTTCCATATGCATTGTGAAATTTTTCGTTCTAGTTCTGTGAAAAATGTCATTGGTAATTTGTTAGGGATTGCATTGAATCTGTGGATTGCATTTGATACTATAATCATTTTCACACTATTGATTCTTTCTACCCAGGAACATAGAATATCTCTCCAACTGTTTATGTCATCTTTCATCAATGTCTTATAATTTTCTGTATACAGTTCTTTTGTCCCGTTGGGTAAGTTTATTCCTAGATATTTTATTCTTTTTGTTGCAATGGTGATTGGGATTGACTCCTTAATTTCTCTTTCTGATTTTTCACTGCTAATATACAGAAATGCAAGTGATTTATGTGTATTGATTTTGTATCCTGCAACTTTGCCAAATTCACTGATTAGCTCTAGTAATTTTCTAATAGTATCTTTAGAGTTTTCTGTGTATAGTATCATGTCATCTGCAAACACTGAAAGCTTTACTTCTTTTCTCATATGGATTCTTTCTATTTCTTCTCTGATTGCTGTAGCTAGGACTTCCAAAACTATGTTGAGTAGTAGTGGTGAAAGTGGATACCCTTGTCTTGTTCCTGATCTTAGGAGAAATGTTTTCAGTTTTTCATCATTGAGAATAATGTTTGCTGTGGGCTTATCATATATGGCCTTTACTATGTTGAGGTGGGTTCCTTCTATGCCCATTTTTTTTTTGAAGAGTTTTAATCATAAGTGGGTGCTGAATTTTGTCAAAGGCTTCTTTTGCACCCACTAAAATTATCATATGGTTTTTATCTTTCAATTTGTTAATATGGTGTATCACATTGATTGATTTGCTTATATTGAAGAATCCTTGCATCCTGGAATAAACCCATCTTGATCATGGTACAAGAACTTTTTAATGTGTTGTTGAATTCTGTTTGCTAAAATTTTGTAAAGGAATTTTGCATCTATGTTCATCGGTGATGCTGGTCTATAGTTTTCTTTTTTGTGTTGTCTTTGTCTGGTTTTGGTATCAGAGTGGTGGTANTTGATCATGGTACAAGAACTTTTTAATGTGTTGTTGAATTCTGTTTGCTAAAATTTTGTAAAGGAATTTTGCATCTATGTTCATCGGTGATGCTGGTCTATAGTTTTCTTTTTTGTGTTGTCTTTGTCTGGTTTTGGTATCAGAGTGGTGGTAGCCTTGTAGAATGAGTTTGGAAGTGTTCCTTCCCCTGCAATTTTTTGAAACAGTTTCAGAAGGATAGACATTAGCTCTTCTCTAAATGTTTGATAAATTCATCTGTGAAGCCATCTGGTCCTGGGCTTTTGCTTGTTGTGAGATTTTTTATAACAGATTTGACTTCAGTTCTTATCATTGGGTTGTTCATAATTTCTATTTCTTCCTGGTTCAGTCTTGGAAAATTAAACTTCCAAAGTAGAGGATTAGTACTCCAACTTTCTTTTGCTTTCCCTTTGANGCTTGTTGTGAGATTTTTTATAACAGATTTGACTTCAGTTCTTATCATTGGGTTGTTCATAATTTCTATTTCTTCCTGGTTCAGTCTTGGAAAATTAAACTTCCAAAGTAGAGGATTAGTACTCCAACTTTCTTTTGCTTTCCCTTTGAATGGAATATATTTTCCATCCTCTCACTTTCAGTCTA
Source organism: Neotragus pygmaeus (assembly GCA_006410875.1). Classification (NCBI taxonomy): domain Eukaryota; kingdom Metazoa; phylum Chordata; class Mammalia; order Artiodactyla; family Bovidae; genus Neotragus; species Neotragus pygmaeus. Next base: position 1,769,719 of record SJYV01045352.1, on the reverse strand, counting down.
TATGTGTCTTTAGGTCTGAAGTGGGTTTCTTGTAGACAGCATATAAATGGGTCTTGTTTTTGTATCCATTCAGCCAGTCTGTGTCTTTTGGCTGGAGCATTTAATCCATTTACATTTAAAGGAATTATTGATATATGTGTTCCTATTGCCATTTTCTTAGTTGCTTGGGGTTTGTTTATGTAGATCTTTTTTTTTTTCCTCTTGTATTTCCTGACTATATAAGCCCCTTTAACATTTGTTGTAAAGCTGATTTGGTGGTACTGAATTCTCTTAACTTTTGCTTGTCTGAAAAGCTGTTGATTTCTCCATCAATTTTGACTGAGATCCTTGCCAGGTAGAAAAATGCTGGTTTTAGATTTTTCCCTTTCAGTACTTTAAATATAACCTACCATTCCCTTCTGGCCTGCAGAGTTTCTGCTGAAAGATCAGCTGTCAAATGAACGGGGTTTCCCTTGTATGTTACTTGCTTTTACCTTACTGCTTTCATTATTCTTTCTTTGTGTTTAATCTTTGATAGTTTGATTAGTATGTGTCTTGGCACATTTCTCCTAAGATTTATCTTGTATGGGACTCTTTGCACTTCTTGTACTTGATTGATTATTTCCTTTTCAATATTGGGGAAATTTTCAACTATAATCTCTTCAAAAATGTTCTCATACCCTTTCTTTTTCTCTTCTTCTGGAAACTACAATTCAAATTTTGGTGCATTTAATATTGTCCCAGAGATCTCTGAAACTATCCTCACTTCTTTTCATTCTTTTTACTTTATTCTGCTCTTCAGCAGTTATTTCCACCATTTTATCTTCCAGCTTACTGATCCATTCTTCTGCTTCAGACATTCTGCTATTGATTCCTTCTAGAGTATTTTCAATTTCAGTAATTGTGTTGTTTGTCTCTGTATGTTTATTCTTTAATTCTGCTAGGTCTTTGTTAATTTTCTTGCATTTTCTCCATTCTGTTTTCAAGGTTTTTTATTATCTTTACTATCATTATTCTGAATGCTTTTTCAGGTAGTTGGCCTATTTCCTCTTCAATTATTTGGACTTCTGTGTTTCTAGTTTTTTCCTTCATTTGTGCAGTATTTCTCTACCCTTTATTATTTTTTTAAAGCTGTTGTGTTTGAGATCTCCTTTTCCCAGGCTTCAAGGCTAAATTCTTTCTTCCTTTTGGTTTTTGCCCTCCTAAGGTTAGTCCAGTGGTTTGTGTAAGCTTCGTATAAGGTGAGATTTGTGCTGAGTTTTGTTTTGTTTTTCTTCTGATGAACAGGGCTGAGTAAGGTAGTGATCCTATCTGCTGATGATTGGGTTTGTACTTTTGTCTTTTTTGTTGTTTGAGTGAGGCATTCTGCATGGGGTGCTACTGGTGCTTGGGTGGTGCTAGGTCTTCTATTCAAGTGGTTTCCTTTGTGGAAGTTCTCATTATTTGATACTCTTTAAGATTAGGAGTTCTTTGGGTCTTGGAGTCAGTGCTCCCACTCCAAAGGCTCAGGGCTTGATCTATTTTGCAGACATTTCCTCCACAAAACCTATGGGATATTCACAGAAGATTGGGGAAAATTCAAGAGAATTTCTTCTTGTGGTGGTGGAGGGGAAAACCAGCTAATGTAGAAATTTGCAGAAAAGGGTTTCTCTGTCATCCCTTCAGGTAACAAACCTTAATTTGGCCCAGTACTTCAGTTCTAAGAGGGTGTATAGGATGTGTGAAATCTACAGCTATGGAGATGCAGAGACCCAGTTCAGCCCAAGACTGAGGTTAACTCAGAACAAAGAATACTCCCACCTCCCAAAACACTTTTAACTGGTGAGGATATAGAGAAATTGGAACTCTCATTCATTGCTGATTGGAGTGAAAAATGGCACAGCCATTTTAGAAAACAAATTGATAGCTTCTTATAAAATTAAACATACACTTACTTTGCAATCTAGCAATCATGCTCCTTGGTATTTACCCAAATGAGCTGCAAGCCTAAATACACACAGAAAACCTAAATACACACAAGCCTAAATAAACACAAAAAGGAATATTTACAGAAGCTTTATTTTTATTTGCCAAAATTTGGAAGCAATCTCTATGTACTGCAGTATTAAGACAGTAGAATATTATTTGGCACCAGCAAAGAAACCAGCTATCAAGGCATAGAAAGACATGGAGGAACCCTAAAATCAGATTCATAAGTGAAAAACTGTTATATACTAATTCCAAGTGTATATATAAAAAGTAAAAATTACGTAGAATAAAATATTCTGTGATTGACAGAGGTCAGGGGATGGAAAGGATGAATAAGCAGAGCAAATAGTATTTTTATGGCTATGAAACTATTCTGTTGGATATTATAATGATGGATATATATCATTCAGTTCAGTTCAGTTCAGTTGCTCAGTCATGTCCAACTCTTTGTGACCCCATGAATCACAGCACACCAGGCCTCCCTGTCCATCACCAATCCCCCAACTTTACCTAAACTCATGTCCATCAAGCCGGTGATGCCATCCAGCCATCTCATCTTCTGTCGTACCCTTCTNTTTTTTTTTTTTTTTTTAAGAAAAAAATTGGGGGAATAAAGAAAGGAACAAAGAAGAAACAAGTTCTTTGTCTCTTTCACCCAAGTTACTGATAAAATTTTGAATTCTAGTTTGTTTCCCTCTGCCCCTTCTCCATGTTTGGATCTTTTTTTTTCCCTTTTAAGCATGTAGACATTTTCTCATGTTTTGTTTTGATAATCATTGAAAGGGATAGTTTATTGAGCCATTTCTTTTTCTGCCAGTGTGTGATGTTTTCAATATATTAAAAATTAACAAATAACCATGATGACTGTCTTTGAGTATGATTTTTTTCCCACTGCATACAGTATTTAATAAGGACATACCACAAAATTATTTCCTAAAAAGACTTACTGAATGTGTTGTGCCATACTTTGGCTTTTTAAAAATTATTTTGTACTGTTTTAAGTTTTTGACTTGACTTTTTTTGTTTTAACTTATTAACGTTTCAATTTTCATTTGTACAAGCTGTTAGTCTTAGTTTAATATTTCTGTTTTTATAAAATTATATTTTTGCTGTTTTATGTTTTTAACTTTTATATTTGACTGTATTAAATAGGTAATTTCATAAGTTAAATAAATCCTAAGGCCTTTAAGTTAAATGCTAGTATATCATTTTGCTCCAGGAACAGCTAGAGTTGATTCATGATATTAATGAGTTGAGAATTTCAAAAGAGTAGGTGGTTTTTAAAACAACAGTAGAGAGTCACAGAGAAGGAGAGCTTAAATAAGACCGTTTGACTTGGCAGAGGGAGACTGTTTTTGGGTTTCAGGGAACAATTTCAGCACACTGGAGACGAAAGTCAAAGTATAAAGTACAGATTATTAAGTAACCAGCAGGGAAGGGGAAGTGGTGATTAGTGCCTCTTGTTCGAAAAGCAGAACATCACAAGGAAAGTAAATAGTGTATAGTTAATTGGAAAAAACCATAGATAAGTTGAAGCATTTTGAAAGGTGGAAGACTTCTGCTTGTTACAGATGAAGAGAATAGAGGCAGTAGCGGAAAGGTTAATGATGTTAAAGAGAAACTTTGTATTGAAGGGAGAAAATGCAATTTATTCAGTTGCCATATGATGAGTAGTCATTAAGCATATCAAGAAAATTGTGGCTGCAAGAAGAGACAATTCTTAGATGTTTTCATTATTACTAGTAGCCAATTTCTTGAATTTTTTCTTCTCATGCTGGTAGTGTTAGCATGTATGGAAGAATCACGTCCATCTCACCTTCATCTGCTTTTTAAATTCAGCTCCCTGCATATGTACACGTGCCTCCTCATCATTCTGAACTTTAGTTCCTAAAGGTTTAGACTCTACCTGTAAAAATGTCTACTGCCACTTGGTACTTCGTCCCCCGTTTATTTGGGCATGCAGTTTTTCACTCCTGCTCTATCTTGCAGGTCATCGCAATACGCCCTATGAGAAGGATTACACATGTCCCAGGTGCTCTAGCGGACGAGGATGAGGATGAAGATAACGATGACATTGTCATGCTGGAGAAAAAGATACGGACATCCAGCATGCCGGAACAGGCCCACAAAGTCTGTGTCAAAGAGATAAAAAGGTAGGTTTGTAGAAGCTGTTTGTTCATTAGGATTTTCATTTGCTTATTAACGTTAAAAACTTGCTCATGGAAGTGAATCTGCTACTCTGTGTTACAAAGCTGATCTCTCGTTTCATAGGCTTTTCTCTTTCTCCTTTCCCTTATATTTAGTATAATCATGGACCACTCTATTCATCTCGCGTTTCCACTGTTATCTCTCTATCTCTTACATTTCTTATGTTTTAATGGCTCTCCTAATTCTCAGGTTGTACTGGTGATCTGTGAAGTGCTTTCTCTTCTTTATTCCTCCATCAAAATCTGATTCTTAGTACTTAATACTCCTGAATCAACACCATGTTCAGCATTTTCTTTTTCTCGAAAGCTGAATATAATAAGTGATGTAACTTTTCCATCTACTGTATGCTGTCAAGCACAGTGACTATTGACGCTGCCTTTCCATAGTCATAAGGCCATACTTTGCTTAGAAATAATGTTTATTCAGTTATTGTGTTCTTTGCACATCACTGTTTTCATCCTTAGATTATAAACTTTAGGAGGCGGGGACAATCAGTTTTGCCTTCGTGCAAGATAAAAGTATAGGGGACCCTTGCTGACAGAATTGGGTATGTGAGTTGATCACATTTTCTGGATAATCTCAGGGTTAAAACCAATTTTTCCTTTCCATACTTATAACCTTCTGACTGTATTGCATTTTTTTAATGATTGGATTGTAATCAACCTAAATGTATGCTCAGGAACTAAAGATTTGACTTCTGAGATGCACAGTTAAGAACGTAAGTAAATGTCGTTGAGATATTTTACAGTGACTCTGACATTAGTTAACAAATGCCGAACATCTATTGTGTACAGAACACTTAAGCACTGCATATATTATGGAAGTTGCGTTATTTTAATTAAATATCTGATGAGCTGACTTTCTCTCTGATATAAGATAATATGTAATTATCATATTAAACATGATTAGGCACCTAAATAAATCACTGGGTAATTGACTTGAGACTCTCCCTATGAAATACAGATACTGATAAGGCCTTACATATTTTAAGGATAGAATCAGAGTGCTAATTTTCAAGTATCTGTTTAAAACAAAATAATTTTTTTATTAACTAGATTTTTATTAGGTTGATGCAAAAGTAATAGTTTTGGAACACATTTTTATTAATCAAAATAGGAACCATTACAATCAACACATTTTTGCCAATAAGAAATAAGTTTGCTTAGCACTATAAACTCTGTGCTTTGGGATTCAGTGAACTCTTGGAAAGCATTTTTAGCCTCTTGATGGTTGTGGAAGCATTTTCCCTGCAAAAAGTTGTTGAGATGCTTGAAGAAGTGGTAGTCGGTTGGTGAGAAGTCAGGTGAATATGGCAGATGAGGCAAAACTTTTTTTAGCCCAATTGGTTCAACTTTTGAAGCATTGGTTGTGCAATGTGTGGTTGGGCATCACTGTGGAGAAGAATTGGGCCCGTTCTGTTGACCAGTGCCAGCTGCAGGCGTTGCAGTTTTCAAAGCATCTCATTGATTTACTGAGCATACTTCTCAGATGCAATGGTTTTTCCAGGATTCAGAAAGCTGTAGGGGATCAGACGGGCAGCAGACCACCAGACGGTGACTGTGACCATTTTTTGGTGCAAGTTTGGCTTTGGGAAGTGCTTTGGAGCTTCTCGGTCCAACCACTGAGCTGGTCATTGCTGGTTGCCATCTAAAATCCACTTTTCGTCACACGTCACAATCTTACTGAGAAATGGTTTGTAGTTGTGGCGTATTTCAAAACTATGAGTTTTTTGATTTGCACTCAGCTCATAAGGCATCTGCTTCTCAAGCTTTTTTACCTTTCCAATTTGATTCAAGTGCTAAATGACCATAGAATGGCTGACGTCGAGTTCTTCGGCAACTTCTCATGTAGTTGTAGGAGGATCACCTTCAATGATTGCTCTTAATTGGTCATTATCGCCTTCCCACAGCTAGCCATTACACTCCTCATCTTCACAACTCTCATCTCCTTTGCAAAATTTCTTGAACCACCACTGCACTGTACATTCATTAAGCAGTTTCTGAGCCATATGCGTTATTGATGTTGTGACTTGTCTCTGCTGCTTTAAAATCCATTTTGAACCTGAATAAGAAAATTAGAGAATTTGCTTTTTGTCTAACATCATTTCCCCAGTCTAAAATAAACAGCAAGTAATAAGTCATTAGCTAAAAACATAGAAATGCACATTAAAATGATGTATAGCATAACCGTATTTATTAAGAATGTATTCCAATATCAAATGGCAGAGTTCAACAATGCAAAAACCACAGTTATGTTGAAAAGTGAAAGTGAAATTTGCTCAGTCTTGTCCAACTCTTTGTGACCCCATGGACTGTATCCTGCCAGGATCGTTTGTCCATGGAATTCTCCAGGCAAGAGAACTGGAGTGAGCAGCCATTCCCTTCTCCAGGGGATCTTCCCAACCCAGGGATCGAACCCAGATCTGCATTGCAGGCAGATTCTCTACTGTCTGAGCCACCAGGGAGGCCCCAGTTACTTTAGCTAAGTTACGGAAACTAACAGTTACATTAGCACCAGCCTAATAAAAACGTTTTCAGATTTGTTTAGCCAAAAATGCATGATATATCTGACCGAGAAAGGGAGATGTGCTTGGTTTTTCTGTTTCACAGAATTTTTCTGTGTTTCTGAAGAGGTTTGCTGTGTATTCTTTCCCCACAGGCTCAAAAAAATGCCTCAGTCAATGCCAGAATATGCTCTGACTAGAAATTATTTAGAACTTATGGTGGAGCTTCCCTGGAACAAAAGTACAACTGGTGAGTGCACAGATGACACCTTTTCTTGCAGTCTAATTGTCTCTTGGGAAGCTTGAGCAAATTCTGCTGAAATAGTTCGCATTGATTATCTTCCTGTTACAGTAGTTCACGATGTAAACTGTTTAGAGACTGAACCTGTGTCATAGGTTTTAGGAAGTAAAGGAAAAGAGGGTGCTGTGTAAAAGTGCTTTTTGCCTAATTCTGGAAAAGGTAGGATTTTCTGTAATTGGTGAATATGTGTTTCTCAATACCAATAGTCAATACCAATAGTCAATCAGACAATGCTGCTGCTAAGTCACTTCAGTCGTGTCCGACTCTCAGCGACCCCATGGACTGCAGCCCACCAGGCTTCTCCATCCATGGGATTTTCCAGGCAAGAGTACTGGAGTGGGGTGCCATTGCCTTCTCCTAATCAGACAATAAGCTTTGTATTTATGTACTCTTTGCCAGGAGCATAGGAAAATAAAACAGTTTTGAGGTAGTTGGCAATAATGCCAACTACAGACAGCAAATCTTTTATATTTTCTAAAGGAAATAATTATGTATATTGACAGGATAACAGTAAAACAGTTTTACCATTGAAAGTTTGTTTTTTCCCCACTAAAACTATTTAAAGAGTTTAATTTCTTTTTATCTCTCCTATCTTTGAGTAGTTTTTTATCTACCAGGAGGATTTTATACCAGGTTTTTTTTTAATGTATTTGTTATGTACTTTCTCTTGGGGTAAGAAATATACTCAATTGTCTTTCAGAATTTTCAGAATCATTTTATTTGCATTTATTTCTGTTATTGGACTCTCTTGTTAAATTTACATACAAGGTTTATTCAGTGCAGCAGTGGGTTGATTGAACTAATTTTGGCATAAGAATCGTTGAATCTTGAGATTTGATCAGATATATTTTCCTGGCTAGTAAAATTCTTGCATTTAAAGCAGTGCTAGACATTTTGAGAAGTGTTAGCCCCAAAACACATGTTTATGCCACATGTAAGGTATGTCATACATACTAGATTTCAGAATGCTGAATTTTTAATATTTAAAAATGTTTTTCTTAAAAAATACTTTTCCGTTAACTCTACAGAGGAGCATACTCTCTGGTATTGAGAATTCAAAAAAAGCATTTTTGTCTCAAAGAGGGCCTAGAATGAAGCATATTTGTGTTATATTAACTAGGCTGGGCAGTATTAAGGTTAAAACAACCCTATTTTAATTAGTTTTTTTGGTAGACTCACTTAGCAGATTTATTAATGTGTATGGCTAAAATTTTATATAAATGGAGTGATTTAATATGTGCCCCCCTTTTTTTAAAATTCTTCCACTTAGCATAATTACTTTAAAGCTCATCCCTGTTACTGCATCCATCAGTAATCGGTTTATCCATTTAACAGTTGTTGGCCATTTGGGTTGTTTCCAGGTTTTGAGCAACTGTATATAAAGCTATGTTGGTCAATTAATTTCTTAATTTACTTCATGTTTACATTCATGACAGTCTATTGCCTTCTGGTTGATGATGTTTTATGAAATAAACTGAAGCTGAATTTCTTGGTTTAATTTTTAATTCAAAATTTGCTGGAAATGCCATGGTAAGACAACCGCAGGGAAGCACGCGTTCCCATTGAATTAGCCCCTGGCTGTCCCCTGACCAGTTTGAGTTCTGATGTCCATCTGGATCTAGCGGGCTATTAGGAAATCCCATTTTGGTTCAGATGGTCTTCTGTTAACTCCTAGCTCTACAGCACCTACTTTGAAGCGAAGTGGCCCCATTCTGTGAGATTTGGAGAAGGCCCTGAGCACTGTTAGTATAGACCTGGGGGAGAAAGTGACATGCTGTTTAGTGCTGTCATTTCATCTGCATGAAATGAAACGCCTTACATTTTGGTGTGTTTTTGACAAGTATTTGTGTCATTCAGTTCAGTTCAGTTTAGTTGCTCAGTCGTGTCCAACTCTTTGCGACCCCATGAATCACAGCACGCCAGGCCTCCCTGTCCATCACCAACTCCCGGAGTTCACTCAGAGCTCACGTCCATCAAGTCAGTGATGCCATCCAGCCATCTCTTCCTTGGTCGTCCCCTTCTCCTCCTGCCCCCAATCCTTCCCAGCATCAGGGTCCTTTCCAATGAGTCAACTCTTCGCATGAGGTGGCCAAAGTACTGGATTTTCAGCTTTAGCATCATTCCTTCCAAAGAACACCCAGGGTGATCTCCTTCAGAATGGATTGGTTAGATTTCCTTGCAGTTCAAGGGACTCTCAAGAGTCTTCTCCAAGCCCTGGTAATCCCTAGCTTGTTCTCCATTTCTAAAACTTTGTAATTTAAACATGTCACTTAAATGAAATCATAAGGTATATAATTTCATCACTTGTTTGTGGAATCTAAAATATGATTCAAATGGACTTATTTACAAAACAGGAACAGACTCACAGACATAGAAAACAAACTTACGGTTACTAAAGGGGAAAGCAGGGAGGGATAAATTAGGAATTTGGAATTAGCAGATACAAAGTACTATATTAATGGAGTCGAATTTCCAAGCCCTGTTATTTTCTCTTTTGACAGTAGGGCTAGTGCATGATGTGAAGCACGTCTAGATAACTTGGTAACACCAAGGGTCTTGTTTTGAAATGTTGGTGTTCTCTTGGTAATGTTTTGCTGTGTCAAGGAAATGGCAACCCACTCCAGTGTTCTTGCCTGGAGAATCCCAGGGATGGGCGAGCCTGGTGGGCTGCCGTCTATGGGGTCGCACAGAGTCGGACACTACTGAAGTGACTTAGCAGCAGGATTTATCTTAACTAATGACTTATGAGACATGCAGGGTGTATATAGTATAATGACCTGTAGATATAAAATTGTAGGTTTTACTGTTTGCTATTAGTAACCTAGTAAGTTGCCCTCAGCTTCCTCCTCTCCCATACTGGTCCTATTTGTAAAGTGAAATTAATGACTGACTAGGAATTTTTGTCAGGTTCATACAGTGTTACTTGGAGAAGGCAATGGCACCCCACTCCAGCACTCCTGCCTGGAAAATCCCATGGACGGAGGAGCCTGGTAGGCTGCAGTCCATGGGGTTGCGAAGAGTCGGACATGACTGAGCAACTTCACTTTCACTTTTCACTTTCATGCATTGGAGAAGGAAATGGCAACCTACTCCAGTGTCCTTGCCTGGAGAATCCCAGGGACGGGGGAGCCTGGTGGACTGCCATCTCTGGGGTCGCACAGAGTCGGACACGACTGAAGCGACTTAGCAGCAGCAGCGAGTTTCTGTTGAACGTGTGTCAGCATTGGAGATGCACAGCACTCATACCCATCACAAAAACACTTCGTATTGTTCACCATCTCAGTGGAGAACTGAAGATGGATAATTTGTGTTGTAAAAGTAGTCTTGGTGAGCTTCTAAACTAGTACTTCAGGCCTAAATACTTGTTACAAGTAAAATCATAAAACCGTGAAAAATGTCTTTCATAATTTCATAATGTCTTTCATAATTCATAAGAGAAGGTTACCTAAGTAGAGACAGTTACCCAAGCAAAGAGGAGTGAGTTGGAGGAAATAAGTTTGTTGATTTTCCATCTTGAATGGAGGGAGCCAGTCGATACCATTTCAGTCTTCTAATTGTAAATAGAGAAATAAATGTTGAAGTAAGTTTTACATTTTTTATGTTTAACTGTAAGTTTTATTCATAATAGGAAGCATACATTCTGAATAATTAAAAAAATAATAAGAAAAGATGTATCCTGTATAGAAAAGAATAATAAGTAGCAGTGGAAATTTTCTTTCCTTAAAAGTTTGAAAGAATTTTAAAAAAAAGTTTGAAAGAATTGACTTAAAATTATCTTTACTTGGCATATTAGAAGAAATTCCTTCAGTGTTTTCATTTATTTTCTAATGTACATAGATTCTGTTCTTAGTTTTGTTGTTGTTCAGGTGCTCAGTCATGTCTGGTTCTTTGTGACCCCATGAATTGCAGCACTCCAGGCTTCTCTGTCCATCACCAACTCCCAGAGCTTGCTCAAACTCATGTCCATTGAGTTGGTGATGCCATCCAACCATCTCATCCTCTGTCGCCCCTTTTCTTCCTGCCCTCAATTTTTCCCAGCATCACAATATTTTTCCAGTGAGTCAGCTTTTCACTTCAGGTGGCCAAAGTATTGGAGTTTCAGCTTCAGCATCAGTCCTTCCAATGAATATTCAGAGTTGATTTCCTTTAGGACTGACTAGTTTGATCTCCTTGCTGTTCAGGGACTCTGAAGAGTCTTCTCCAGTACCTCAGTTAAAAAGCATCAATTCTTCAGCTCTCGGCCTTTTTTTTTTTTTAATGTATTTTTTAATTGAAGGATAGTTGCTTTACAGAATTGTGTTGGTTTCTGCCAAATATCAACATGAATCAGTCATAGGTATGCATACCTTCCCTGCCTCTTGAATCCTCAGCCTACTTTATGGTCCAACTCTCACATCTATAAATGGCTACTGGAAAAACCATAGCTTTGACTATACAGAACTTTGTTTGCGAAGTGATGTCTCTGCTTTTTAATACACTATCTAGGTTCATCATAGCTTTTCTTCCAAGGAGCAAGTGTCTTTTGATTCCGTGGCTATAGTCACTGTCTGCAGTGCCTTTGGAGCCAAAGAAAGTCTGTCGCGGTTTCTACTTTTTCCCCATCTATTTGCTATGATGTGATGGGACCAGATGCCATGATCTTAGTTTTTTTAACGTTGAGTTTTAGGCCAGCTTTTTCACTCTCTTTCACCTTCATCAAGAGGCTCTTTAGTTCCTCATTGCTTTTTGCCATTAGGGTGGTGTCATGTGCATATCTGAGGTTATTGATATTTCTCCTGGCAATCTTGATTCCAGCTTGTGCTTCACCCAGCCCAGCTAGTTACTAAATATTTACTAAAAGTTCATCAGAAGTGAATGTTGCATTATAACAAATGCCTTTTTAGATATAAAATGACATTTTCTTGGAAAGTGCCCTTAGACATGATATAAACATTGATAACTAAGTATCGAACCATCTTTGCATAACTGAAATCCCACTGGGACTCTGTAGATTACTCTTTGAATAGATTTGACTTACCAGCATTTGAAAAATTCGAGTTATGCAAAGTAGAATTGGTCTGAAGTGGTTTTTTTCTTTACTGGGGTAGGTTTTGGTGTCAGGATTAGCATCATGAAATAGGAGACTTTGTTTCATTTATTCATGTATTCATTGGTTGGCTTCTGAAGCCAGGAAAGGGGAAGAAATTTTTTTCTTCCCTTTCCAAATCGCTCAGCCAGGATTCTGACTAAATTCATTAATATTGTAATTAATTTACATACATTATTGCTTAGCTGGATTTTTGTAGACTAGCTTGAGAACCAGACTAGCTTGAGAACCAGGCCATTTTTTTTTCTTGTAGGAAAAATGCATAGCACATTCCCAATAACTGAGTGAAAGAGTGGACTTCTTGTTTTTCTCTCTCCCATTTTCTTTTCACAGTCAGTTTTGTGGTTGTGGATTATCCTCTGGCTGCCACCCAGCTGATAAATTCATTTTGGCTTGACCTATTGTTTAATCTGTGATTATTTTCCATCCTAAAGCACCTGTAAACCTGATGAAAGCTTGGCTCTGGAAACAGGGCCTAATTCATACATTTCTGGTGAGATTTTAATGTATAGAACTTAGACTGTTCTTCATTTTGTAACTTTTTTTTCTACCCAGCTCTTCTGTTTTAGAAGATTAGCTAAAGGAAGTAATTACAGAGGTTTGTGGAGATTTAGTTACAGAGATGCACAGTGAAGCATACTTTATAGCTGTAAAGATTTATAGATAACCTAAATGCTCAGCAAAAGGGGATCGATAATTAAATAATGGAATATTATGTAGCCACTAAACTGCTACTGAAGAATACATTTGACACTGAAAGATGTCCATATTATTTAAGTGAAAGAAACTTACTTTTCCAAAATTTGAAGACCTCATATAATCTTAGTTTGAAAAATAGGTATATAAGTATGTGTGCACGTACACACACACACACACACACACACACACACATACACATGCAGAATGTGGAATAATGTGTACTGAAGTGAAGGTAGTGATTCTCTTTGTGGGGAAATGAGATTACAGGTGAGTATTTTCTTCCTTTTTTATTAGTGTCATCAGATTTTCTGGCGTGAGCATATAGAGGTAACATAATAAGAAAAAAGCTACTTAAAAAGAAAAAGGACGGATAGAAGCACAGCAGAATATGTAGAAATATTCTACTATCTGTTCTACTGTCTATTAAAATAATCACAGATTAAACAATAGGTCAAGCAAAAATGAATTTATCAGCTGGGTGGCAGCCAGAGGATGATTCACAACCACAAAACTGATAGCGAAAAGCAGCATATGTAGAAATATTCTACTTGTCTCCATAGAAATAACGTGTATATAGAAAGTCATTCCAAATGATCATTCCATCATTCCGTTCCAAAATCATTCCATAATGACTTTAATTATGTAATGGCTATTATTTCTATAAATACTTGAGCAAGAAAACCAAGTCCAGGTCTTTCTGAAGACTCACTTAGAAGAAACCAAGCCTGTTCTCATCACTTCTTTTTTCAAAAAGCTATTCTGGCTCTTGCCAGTCTGAAAAGGAGTTCTTCGGTTGAACAGCTCCACGTGCTCAGGTTGTTTCTGTTGGGTTACTTGACAGATCGCCTGGACATTCGAGCAGCCCGAGTTCTGCTGGATAATGATCATTATGCCATGGAAAAATTGAAGAAAAGAGTGCTGGAGTACTTGGCTGTCAGGCAGCTGAAAAACAACCTGAAGGGCCCTATTCTGTGCTTTGTTGGCCCTCCTGGGGTTGGTAAAACAAGTGTGGGAAGATCAGTGGCCAAGACCCTGGGCCGAGAGTTTCACAGGATTGCACTTGGAGGCGTGTGTGATCAGTCTGACATTCGAGGACACAGGTAGAGGACCTTTCTCAATTTAATCTCTGATTCTCCTCCCTTTTCTAGAGCCCCCTCATCGGTCACTGCATAATATAGATCTTTTCCTTAAAATGGCTCTTTGTGTTACCTTGATTGCAAAGGACATTTATGGTACTTACTTGCTAGCCTAAGGCCTCTGCCATCAAGGTATACCCGAACTAACCTTGATGTCTTTGCGATGGTGGATGGGGAGTCTTTGCCTCAGCTTTCCTGGAATCTCATTATAATGCAATTATAAATCAGTTGTTGTTATATTCATTTCGGCCCTATAACATTTCATAAATAATGACCTATCACTTTCAGAGTTTAAGAAGTAAGTGCAAATAGCAGGCAAATAGGAGGAGGTAAAAAAATCTTTGATAACAAATTGTGTTTGCAGTTTAAACTTTCAAGGAGGCTGGTTTGTAGTGTGAGAATGAGTAATAAAGAGAAAAAATAATTAAGCCTTATCCTTGCATTTTTGACACCCTTTCCATAAAAATACATTAAACTATAAGAAATGGGTCTCTGATTAATCTGACATTATTAGAGTGAGACTGTCATGTTATGTTCATTGTATTATTCTCTGTGGCTCAGATTGTAAGATGCTTTGGGAGAGCATGAACCTCTGTTTCATAGTTTTGCAGGTTATGAGAAGACATACCTATAGTGTATATATTAAAGTACATTTGAAAAGTAGAACATTTAAGAATGTAGAAATTATGAACTGCTTAAAAAATATGCTGTATACTTAAAAGCATATGATGTTGACATACTACTAATGTAATATGTCAGTTATATCTCAATTAAAACAATTTTTTTAAAAAGAGGGCATGTAACTTTGAATAGAAAGTAATTAAACTCAAAATAAGATCTGCCCTCAAGATCATACCCTTGATCTTGAAATTCCAAAAGCGTTGCAGATTATAAGTAGGGGCTTTGGCAGGCCTGCCAGTGCAAGCACTGAGCAATTACCAGTAGCTAAGGGTAATGCAAATAAATGCATGTTTACAGTTTGGTGAATATGGTTTAAACTTGAATTGTGGGAGAAAAAAGAATATGATGTTTTCATGACACCTTATTTTTCATTTACCTTATTCGTGGGATCCTTAAGCAGGGATGGGAAACTGTGGTTCTTTTTATTCTCTTTTACTTTCTTATTTACAATTCTTATGCATTGAAGAAAAATCGTTTCAAGATTTCCATAAACAAGCAATAAGGACTGCAGATTAGATCAAGGAATTATCGGGGTTGGTCTTTCTGGCAATTTCCAATCATGTTTTTGTTACCTAGATTTTCTTATTCTCTTATGTGCCACTAGAGGCTGTAGTTCGCTTTTGTAAAGAAGTTGGCATTGTGGACCAATCCTAGAGAAGCTAGATCTGTGGCCCGAGTCTTCAGATTTTACGTACAGAGCTTTAGGGAGGTGTTCTCCATGCAAGAGACTTGATTCCTGTACCCGGAGTTGTCTTCATTTATTTCTTCCTTTTATCTGTAGCACATTTTTGTGTGAGTACTTGATGAAATTTAGAGAGTGAGTTTGTGGAGTTATTGTTATGTGAAGTTAATGTCTTGGGCACATGACATGTAGGTGTTTGTCCTTATTTCTTCCTACTTTGCTGTTGATTATTTAGTAAGGCTTGGTGCCCAGCACACACTGAACATTCAATAAAAATTACCTTTCATGATATTAATTCTCAACTCTCAGGAGGACATGTTTAGATTTATAAGCTTCAGTATGACTTTTTATAAAATTCAATCTGATCCTTAAATTGTACCTAAAATATCCTGTTTGGGACATTATATAATTTATGTGGCAGAATTGTGGAAAATGTATCCTTACAATGCCTATTGGTACATATATGCGTGCTGAGTCGCTTCAGTCGTGTCCAACTCTTTGCGACTCTGTGGACTATAGCCTGCCAGGCTCCTCTGTCCATGGGCTGCTCCAGGCAGGAATACTGGAATGGGTTGCCATGCCCTTCCCAACCCAGGGATCAAACCTGCATGTCTTACGCGTCTTGGGCGTTGGCAAGCGGGTTCTTTACCACTAGCGCCACCTGGGAAATCTGGTTGGTAGGCAATATATAAGGTCATAATCCTCACCACTTATAAGCATTGTTGGGTTTAAACAGATCCCTGTTTTAAATCTTTACTGAAACTGATAAATAGAAAATTTGTTTTCTATTTTCAAGTGAGGATACTTTTGTGTGTGTGACTGTTAAGAGAACTGAACCTAAAGAAGATGAAGATTTTTTTTTTTTAATGGACCTTTTGTAAAAGAAGCTTGTGTATTTGCCTAGAACATGTGTAAATATAAGCTTTTTTATGGTGCATGTTGAGGTTATGATCGCTGCCAAATAAAAGGTATGTGGGTTTGTCTGTGAATCATTCTGTTAAGCCTGATTTTCGATACATCTTGCTGGTAAACTTGTGCTTCCTGGCCATCACTGTACCAGATGTTTTGCTGAACACCACAGCAGCCTGTGCTTGTGGTATTGGGGACTTATTACCCACCCACCCTCCACATGACCAAAGCCTGGAGAAAGTTTCTGTTAGAAAACCTGTTGAGAAGCTGGTGGAGAGCCGGGAGTGCTGGATGACAGGAAGGCCAGTTGAAAGCAGAGTATGCGCTTGTGCCAGAGTTACTGGCTGGAGGAGGGGATGAGGGGAGAGGAGACAGCAGAGGATTGTAGCACCACCATGGGGTGGGGTTTGTGGGAACAAGTGGCTCCATGTCACAGTTGAGGCATTCGGGGAACACCCAGATCTTGACATTTTAGTCCTGGTCACATGCTCACAAGCAGAGTTCACGCGGAGTTTTGTTGTTCTTCAGCCTGTGTGTAGGCGCCGCTGTTCAGCAGCCTTAAAATAATAGTCAAGGAAAAACAGAGCTGCGCTCTCTCATCTTTCTTGCTTATTCTCATGATTGTGGCACTCACTCTCCCCAGTTTCCCACGCCAGCCTTTTGGTCGAAGTGCCTGTTTATGTGGAGGAAGGTGCTAATAAGTTAGAAATTGATTTTAAAGACAACCTAAGATAGTATCTTTTAGAGTTAAAATGACAGTGAGGTGGGAGATGGGAAGAAAAAGACTTGGTTTACATGTAAATCCTAGACTGAGAAAATATCAGTGATCTGACTGAACATTGTCCCATTGTTTAGGTTCGTGTTATTTTGGTGGATTAGAGGAAGAATAGTCTTGTTTATGCTGCATATTAACTACCGCATTTTTTCAGTTTAATATTTCTCATTATCTCCATTGAGATTTTTGTCTGTTTTTATAAGGCACAGAATCTCTGTTCCCATCTATCAGTTTTTGACTTATATTTTAATAATTTAAATAATTTAAATCACTTCATAAACATTAAAGATAAAGTGACTTCTTTTGGGGTGAGGTTTTATAAAATCATGTTTGGATAATTATCTTTTTTTATTAGCTATTCCTCAGTGAAATATATGTTGTGATATTTCTCATGTTGTTGATGAGAGTAACTCTTTGAAAGTCACTTACTGAAAAAAGAAAGAAGGTCACTTTCTAGCTGTTTCTTCAAATGATAAAGTTATATCATTGTCAGGAATCCTCAGCTCAATTCTTAACCAATTTGAGAAGAAAGATGAACTTTGGCTTTCCACGTTGATAAATTTCATATGTAACTTGAAATAGTGAAATTTAACTAAATTAGTTGTTTCATTATTAGTCTCTACAAGGGAAAAATAACTGAAGCAGCAAGGTTTTAAAATATTTTTAGCATAGTACGCCAGACATGTTACTGTTTGCTCATCAGCCTCCTTTATAACGTGTATTTGCATATAGGTCTTTTTTGCCCCCAAAAAGCTTCCAAGTTTGTCTTGAGGCTGCAACCCAAGGCTTCCTCCACTAAGATAAGTGCAGTCAGTGATGATTTTGCTCTCCTCTGGACTATTGTGCTCCTTAATGATTAAATAATACAGGTCTCTGGCATTTCTAATACATTGCTGTGGAGGTAAAATGTAAATAGAGTGAAAGTAGGAGCTCTGTAGGGTAGGGATTATTTTGTATTTTCTAATCCTCTGTACATTCTGTACTGCCAAGCACAGTGCCAAGCATGGTAAGTGCTCTGTAAATGCTATGTGAGTTCAAGTAAGATTAAAACATCTTGGAAATCAGGCAGTCCTTTGGACGAGCACATCCATGCAAATGACTGTCTAAGAAGATTTAGGAATGACTGCTACAGAACAGTTTGATTTGTTTAGACATGCTATATTAAAGACTATTTTTAGTTCCTTAAAGACTGTTTTTCTGTTTTAAAAAGAGCTCTTTAGGATTTCTTTTAGGTTTATCACTTTATCCAACTTGAGATACACACACACACACATCTGACAGATTTTCATCAGGCAGCTTTTGCTCTTGTTTAAAGCAATAGAGTTATCATCCTACCCTTTCAACTTAACATTATAACATAAACTTGTTATATTACTTTAAATTGTTTGTATCACTTTAATAGTTTGTCTTGTAGCCCATAAGTGCTCCTTCATTGGATAGGCATGAAAAAATTGATGGGGAAATGCCGTTTTTTTCTCCCTCTGTACATACTGGAAAAGAAGTAAGGAAAGACACCCCTTATTCCTAACGTTTAGATATCCTTGGCAGTGACAGAATGACCAGCCTCTTGGACTACATTGGATTTGATTTGACTATATCTAGAGATGATGCACGACTAAACTGAACTGAACTGAGAGATGATGCAATATAGTAAAATAGTTGATTACTGTGCAGCTGTAAGTAGATGATATTGTAATTGTATGTAGTTGTTTTCTCAAGTATAATACAGATTGCTTTTGGGAAGATTAAGAATGCTAATCTTGTAACTTAAAATTTTGAACTATGTAGGCATTTGTGTTTTTGTATCTCATACACTGGTTGAATTCTCCTGATAAGCCTATGAACAATTACAGCAATAAGCGTATGTAACAATTACAACTATGGATCTATATATTTGCAAGTTCATGTATATGGTTTAATTTTGAGAAAAACTCCAAGATAGTTACATATCCAGGCTGAATAATAAGTAATTGGAGCTATACATTCTTAGAAAAATAAAAGGAAAATGTCATCAAACTTTCCTGTATTATACTATATTGCTTTCTAGATGTTGTATCATAAGGAAGAAGTATTTTGCCCTCGAAAGAGAGTAGTTTGCCCTCAGAAAGGTTACAGTTTGTAAAATCATTTATTTTCTACATCTGTAGTTTCTCAGGATGCTAAGTTGTTTTTTAAAATGTTTGTGTTTGTTTGTTAAAAGAGAACATTTTTGTGTATTTATTCATATTCCAAAGGTTTCAGTTCAGTCGCTCAGTCATGTCCGACTCTTTGCTACCCCTTGAACCGCAGCACGCCAGGCCTCTCCATCTATCACCAACTCCCGGAGCCCACCCAAACCCACGTCCATTGAGTCGGTGATGCCATCCAACCATCTCATCCTCTCATCCCCTTCTCCTCCTGCTCTCAATCTTTCCCGGCGTCAGGTTTAGTCCAAAGGTTTAGTCATAGTATATTCTGTAACTCAGTCAGTGAATTGCATGCTATCCATACCTTCTAGCAAAACACAAGCACATTACAGATACTTTACAGAGCTCACAGGCTCTGCTCACAGATGTCTTAGTTTGACATCTAGATTAGTGATACACATTTGGGGATGTCACCTGTGATGGAGGAGCTCTAGAGGCATTGAATGCTCTTGGGGCTGTTGTAACTGAGCAAAAGGTTCATGTGCCCATGGCTCAGAAAGCCGAACTCTGACAGCAGGTTTGTAGCAAAGGAAGGGTTCGTTGCAGGGTGCCCAGCAATCCTGTGGCAGACAAGCCTCAGATCCAGTTCCACTTGATCTTTGAGCAAGGGGTTTTTCTAAAGGTGGGGAACAAAGAGACTGGGGTTAATTATCATTGCGTGACATTTCTTAATTGTAGTTTCAAGAGTCTGAATGTCTCTGGTGTATGATTCTCTGGCCAGGTGGTCTATGGCTTGGGGCTCCTTGCCCTGGAGAAGCAACCTGAGTTGTATGTTAAACAATGAGATTTATAACAGCTATTTCAGTACACTGGCGATGTTATCGACACCACAGTCATCTGACTCTGGTTGGTCAGTGTTGCATTAGGGCAGGATTGAGGTCAGAGGGGACAAGAAAAAGAATAAAGTTTTGGATAGATTAATCATTAACTCAGTAAGGGAACTTGGTCATGGGGGCTCGGTTTCGCTATGAAAAGACAGTTATAAGAGTTGCTTCTGTGAGACAGACATTGAAATGGGACCCAAATTTAGGTGTACTGACACCTGCCTTTGTATCTTTTTCCAGGAAATTACAAGTGGACTTAAAGTAGCTATTAAAGTAACAGTTACAATTACATCTTTTGAAAGCTTACTGTGTGTGCCAGGCACTGGGCTGTGTGCTTTACCTATAATAGTGTCTTGTGATCTCATGTAATTTATCAGGTTGGTACTGCCATTATCCCCATTTTAGCAGATGAGGAAACTGAGGCTTGGGTCATATTATATATGCAAAGCAGTACTCAGAGACTTACACGACCTTAACAGTGATCATAGAAATTTTGGGTCCTCGTGTCATTGATCTGGTGTCTTTAAGCAAATAGAGGCTTCTATTTGGGAAACGATTTTACAACTCTATATGCCGTATCTAATCTGTATTAAGACCCGCTTTCTGTTATCAGAGTGCTCACTGGCTCTTTAGCGGAGGCCATATGCTTGGTAACCGTGGATGAAACCTAGGTCTTAAGTGTGAATCAGGAGAACTATAAGGCCAATACATGCTGCAGACATTGCATTATTGGAAAGATCCCTTTGTGAGAGGTGGTCAGGAAGAGTTTAGTAGGATCTCTGAGATTTACATAGGCAGGGAGGGTATTAAGAGCAGGAACTCACCATATTAACAAAGGTAAAAAAAAGTGTAAAGGATATTAATAGAACCTCAATTGTGGTTGGAAAGCTGGTGGTGGGGACTGGATTGTGAAGAACCTTGAATTCCAGACTGAAGAGTTTTGGACCTTATCTTCTAGGTTCTGGGAAGCAGTAGACAGCCTAGGAGGAGTTGTTTGTATACTATGACTAGTACTTAGATTTCTGCTGCTTCCTTAGAAAGGGCAGCTGTCTAGAGTATTATTTTCTCTCCATGACTGTAGGTCTAGAATTGTCAGGACTTGGTTTTGAAATCTGCCTATCAAAAACAGTAAGGAAAGGAAAAGGAATTAGTGCAGCAAGAAATGACCCTTTGAGAGAAATGAGCTTTGAGGTTTTTTTTTTTTTTTTTTTAATTTCCCTTCCCTGCTTATTCACAGAAGGCTGACAAATCTGTCAGTTCTCCAGAGGGAGAATTTCAGAGAACTTATTACTTATGAGTCTTGTCATTCCTATATCCTGTTCTGAAGTCTTGAATGTGCTAGCTCCTCATTATAACTGGGCAGTGTTTACTGTATCTGGTTCCAGGGCCTCAGTCACTCCCCCAGATGAAAAGCATTCCTACGATATTCTTGAGGCTTTCTTGTCTTTTCAAAGGTCACTATTTACTCTGTCCTACTTTATACCAGTCATGTGGCAGGATTGCTCCGTGAGCCGGCTTTGTGCAGATCATGAGATACGGCCGCTGTTCCACTTGTCCTTGGTTTCTTTCTTGCAGGCTCTCACCCTTTCATGCCTCTTCACAAACAGCATTTGATTTCTCATGGCTTAGGCCGTAGGGTTATAATTAAAATCAGGAAATTGCTGCTTAAAATAAAGTTTCGCTGGCTTTGTAAAAAAGGCACTGTTTTTAGTTTGACAAACACATTTTTATTTAGTGTCGTGCTCTGCATCTGTCAATTATGTAGCTGATTTTTGTTCAGATATGTTAAAGCAGCCTCTAACATTTGAATGCTCAACCAAACGTCTGGCTAAGATTGGTTATGCCAGTTGGTGTATATAGGGTGAACACAGTTTTATTCAAAAGGCCAGAATTAATGACATTTTTCTGTAAATACTGTTGGTCCCAGATCCTCTTACTACTATGTGTAACAGATTATTGTCTATGAAAATTAAAAAGTTGGAATTTTTCTCTTTTTTGGGGTGGAGTCTGAAGTATTTTGAGTGGACCTTTGAACCAATTCTAATTTCCTCCATGAGTATGGTGATAATGTTTTAGCCAGCCCCAAGTCAGCCTTTTCAGACTGTAAAAAGGCAGTTATGTTGGGGTTTGGGAAGTGCCAGAAAGGTGCCCGGAAAAGCTATGAAAAATATGGGAATTAAATTCATAGGGCTATCTGGATGGTTTGGAATCTTGGAAGTGTAAGAATCGTAACTGTGTGACTAAAGTATAATTTTTTTCATTTTCACTAAGTGGTAAAAATTAGATACAGTGCTTCCAATATCATGGGTAATTTATAGCCAGAATTAAATAGAAAATAAGAATTGAATCTGATGATTCTTTGATGTATCACAGGGCTTTTAAAATTTATAGTATCTCTACTATATTCCTGTGGTAACTAAATAACTTTTTCCTGATGCAGAATTTTGATTTCTAAGTGATATTGTGCCTGCCTCCTGCCATCTTTCTGTTACTAATCTATGGCTTGCCTTCTGCAGGCGCACCTATGTTGGCAGCATGCCTGGCCGGATAATCAATGGCTTGAAGACTGTAGGGGTAAACAATCCAGTGTTCCTGTTAGATGAAGTGGACAAACTAGGAAAAAGTCTGCAGGGTGATCCTGCAGCAGCTCTGCTTGAGGTAAGATTTACAAGGTCTCCATCTTTATTCACACTGGAAAAGTATGGGTAAGAGTAGATGAGCATATCTAGGGAACATATACATTCATGTGGATCTCCCAGGTGGTGATAGTGGTTAAGAACCCACCTGCCGATGCAGGAGATAAAAGAAACTTGGGTTTGATCCCTGGATCGGGAAGAACCCCTGGAGGAGGCCATGGCAACCCACACTAGCACTCTTACCTGGACAATCCCATGAACAGAGGAGCCTGGTGGGCTACAGTCCATAGGGCTGCAGTCAGACATGGCCAAAGCGACTTAACACACACGCATGCAATACATTGATGTGGGTTTAGTCATGGTAAAAATACTTTGATACAAACTAAAATCTGAAGCCATTTGATAATTTAAAATGTCTTAGGGATTTTCTTTGTTCTTTTTCTAATAATTCCTCTTGTTTCTTTTTTTCCTTTTTTGTTTTTATCAGTTTAATAAAATTTTATGCATTGTTATTGTTTAGAGAAGAGCAATTCTACAAGATTGTTACAAAAAACAGCAAGCAAGTCTCGTCTCTGGGGTTCCTTATTTCCTTTTCTGCACTTTGACCCTCTGACTTTTAGTTTGTTCTTGAGATAGTGTGGCTGTATTGCTTTCTTGATTTAGAGGTTTGGGCATTTTCTGTGGATTCCTTTCTATAGGAGATGAGTTTGCTTGCTTATACTTCCAACCTCCCAATATAAATTGTATCCTGATTTTGTTAAGTCGTTGTTGAGGGTTTGTGCTATTACAGCTATGTAAGTGCTTTTCACAGTTGAACCGTGTGAACCAGGATTACTCTTCTTTTCTGTCCTTTCTGGTTTTTTGTGTTTTTAAAAATCTTTTTGAAGTTAATGATTGTCTTGTTTCTTTTGTTTACTTTCACCAGCTATCTAATTCTTGTTGGGAGACTTTTCAAACACTTTGTGTTTTATCGATTTTGTCTTCCGTAAGCCTCCAATCTAAATTGGTCGCTCCTACCCCAGGCACGGAGCTGTGGCCCGAGGGTCACTCTTCACCTCCCCCATGTTGGGTTTCCTGATTCCTGTAACCCATGTCTTCCTCTGTTTTGATTTATTCTCTCACTGTCCTGATGTTAGTCCCTCAGTAGCTTCTTGAGAAAGCCTGAATGTAAACATTTTTCAACTTTGAATATCAGAAAATGTCTTTATGGTTCTCTCATACTTGATGGGTAGTTTGACTGGGTACAGAATTCCGGGTGGAAATAATTTTCCTGCAGAGTTACAATTTCTCCCTTGTTTTCCAGTCTTCATTGTTGCTGTTGATGAAACAAAGCTGTTGTGGTCCTGTCTTTTGTGACTTGTTTTACTCTCTGAAAACTTCGGATCTCCACTTCATCCCAGTGTTCTGAAGATTAACTAATCTGCCATGGCATGAGTCTTAGTTTCCATTTTTGCTGATGCTTTGAAGACTCTTTGTATTGAAAAATCCTCTCCTTTTATTTCTATAAAGTTTTCTTGAGTCTTTTTGTTGGTGATTCTTCTTCATTTTGGGGGAACTCCTATTAATTTGATGTTAGATCTTTAACTTTCTTATCTCTTCTATTACTCACCTTTTTTATGTTTTGCTCTACTTCCTCTGAAAACTTTCTCAGCTTTATCTTTTAATCCTTCTCTGAGTCTGTCATTTCAGAGAACCCCTCCCCCCTTTTTTTAACCTCTCTGCATGTTTTTTTAATAGTATCTTGCTCTTTTTACATAGTTGTAAAATGTCCTTTTATCTCTGTGAGAAAAATACTAATAGATTAAGAAAATTTTTTTCTTTCTTTGCTCTAAAGCTTCATTTGTCTATTCATTACATATAT
Organism: Neotragus pygmaeus; assembly: GCA_006410875.1. Lineage (NCBI taxonomy): Eukaryota > Metazoa > Chordata > Mammalia > Artiodactyla > Bovidae > Neotragus > Neotragus pygmaeus. The sequence goes on along the minus strand of SJYV01045352.1, from coordinate 1,745,285 downwards.
TTTTTCTGGTCTCTGTCTTTTATATTAGAATCTTTCATTAGATGTCTGACAGTTTTGTCTGTTCATATATAAAATTAGTTGATTGGTTGGTTGCTAAGTCCTGTCCAACTCTTGGCAACCCCGTGGACTGTAGCCCACCAGGCTCCTCTGTCCATGGGATTTTCCAGGCAAGAATACTGGAATTGGTTGCCATTTCTTTCTCCAGGGGATCATCCCAACCCAGGGCTTGAACCTACGTCTGCTGCTTGGCAGATGGATTCTTTACCATTGAGCCACCAGGGAAGCCCCATTCATATTTAATAGGATTTTTAAAAGCTGATTGGAAGCTATAAGCATGTGAGAGAGGGTTTATTGATTACGATTTTCAGGGTAGGTCATCTGACTAACACATTTGATTGGGGAACCTCATGTGTCAGTAACTTTAGGTCTTTTTTTGAGGCTGGTCAGATTTCTTAGGGAAGACTCGTCAGGTCTCTTGGCTTGAGAATGAAGGCACACCTGGCCAGCCTCTGGGAGCCACGCAGGGGAAGCATTCAGCATCCCGGATGCATGTGCTCACCTGAGCGGTTGTTTTCAGTAGCGTATGTCCTCTGCACAGCTGTGCTCTGCCACCTGCACAGGGGCCTGCTGATTTACGTTCTTAAGGGACTCCCAGTACTTACTGGGGTAGGGGAAGGGATCTGGCATCTGACTGCTTCTTAAGTGTACTTTAACCAGTCCTCCGTATTTTACCACTTCTGCCCCACTCTTTACCGTGGTTTATGTAAGATAATATAAATATTCAAATTGGTTTTTAAAACTGAGGGAAAACTTGCTTTGTGAAAGTTTTTTTTTTTCTCCTTTATTTCCTTGCTTTGAGTTCCCTCTGGCTTCCTGATTCTTTGCTGCTGTCGTAATCTCCTGAGGACAGGATGGACTGAGACGTGACTTACAAGTAGGGAGACCATACATTCTGTTTTGCATGGGACCCTCCTGGTTATGCCTAATTCTTAGTTGCATTCTCTTTTAGTCTTAGACGTTTTGGGGCCTCTTTGGACAATAAAAGGCACAGCTACCTCACTTTAAAAGCCCCAGGGTTTGGAGATAAGAGTTTTATTTGGTTTGGTTTTTGCTCGTTTTTATTCAAAGACAGTTCTCCTTTGTCTCAGTAACTTGTTTGCTAATCACTACTATGAATGATAGAATAATGAACATTATTTAAGATTTTAGTTGTTTCTTAGATGCTGACTTTAGACTTGAAGACTTTAATTGGAGCGTTTTTCAGATAATATAACAGATTCTCTCATTAGACACACACTGTTACCTTGTTGAAAAGAACTTAAGGTAGATTCCCTGATAGTTAGATTTCCCAACAGACTGTGCGAGTTGTGAAACATGTCCACCAAAGACAGCTTCACAGGTAGTAGGAGAGGAGTAAACCCCCATGTATGTTTGTTTGACTGTATATTTTAAGTGTTCACCTAGTGCTTTGTAGCGATTCAGTAATGTTTGTTGAATTGATGATGAGTAGCTGACATATTGATATTTTCTGACATAGAACTTGATAGTCACTCTTTTGGCAATTGATTTATTAATATTCTAAACTAAAAGTACAAAAACCTCAAATGATACCTTTAGGTGCCACCCTGGGTTGGATGCTTATCTCTGAGGTTTAGTGACTAGTAGCATCAGTTTGACTGTGCTGCTGTAGAGTGAAGCAAGATGCAGATATGGAAGAACCAAGGGACTTGATCCCTGGCATCCTCCTCCCCACCTGCCCAAATCCTGGGTAAGAATTTCTCAGGCCTCACAGCATATTAAAGCAAGAAGAATACATGTAAAACAGTTTGTAAACTGTAAAGCAGAAGTAGCTGTTTTTCTGGAATCCCCTTACCTTCCCCACGATCCAAGTGTTGGCAGTGTGATCTCTGGTTCCTTTGTCTTTTCTAAACCCAGCTTATACATCTGGAAGTTCTTGGTTCATATACTACTGAGACCTAGCTTGAAGGATTTTGAGCATAACCTTGCTAGTATGCTAAATGAGTACCATTGTATGGTAGTTTGAACATTCTCTGGCATTGCCCTTCTTTGGGATTGAAATAAAAACTGATCTTTCCAGTCCTGTGGCCACTGCTGAATTTTCCAAATTTGCTGGCATATTTAGTGCAGCACTTTAACTACATCAACTTTTAGTATTTGAAATAGCTCAGCTGGAATTCTGTCACCTCCACTAACTGTTCATAGTAATGCTTTTTAATACCCAGTTGACTTTACACTCCAGGATGTCTGGCTCTAGATGAGTGACCACACCATTGTGGTTATCTGAGTCATTAAGACCTTTTTTGTCTACCAGACCTAATCCCTTGAATTATTTATCACCTCTATTGTATAATCATAATGGATTTGATTTAGATCATAACTGAATGACCAAGTGGTTTTCCCTACTTTCTCCAACTTAAGCCTGAATTTTAAAATGAGGAGCTCATGATCTGAGCCACAGTCAGCTCCATGTTTTGTTTTTGCTGACTGTATAGAGCTTTTCCATCTTTGGCTGCAAAGAATATAATCAATCTGCTTCACTGTCTATGCAAAATCCTTCGACTGTGTGGATCACAGCAAACTATGGAAAATTCTTAAAAAGATGGACGTAGACGTAACCGTTTCCTGAAAAACCTGTATGCAAGTCAAGAAACAAAAGAACTGAATGTGGAACAACTGACTGATTCAGAATTGGGAAAGTAGTACAATAGGCTGTATGTTGTTACCCTACCTATATAACTTACATGCAGAGCACACTGTGAGAAACGCTGGGCTGGGTGAATCTCAAGCTGGAATCAAGATTGTCAGGAGAAATATCAAGAACCTCAGATATGCAGATGACACCCCTCTAAAGGCAGAAAGTGAAGTGGAACTGAAGAGCCTCTTGATGAGGGTGAAAGAGAAGAGTGAAAAAGCTGGCTTAAACCTCAGCATTCAAAAACTAAGATTAGAGCATCCAGTCCCATCACTTCATGGCAAATAGAAGGGGAAAAAGTGGAAGCAGTGACAGATTTCATTTTCTGGGGCTCCAAAATCACTGCAGATGTTGACTGCAGCCATTAAGTTAAAAGTTGCTTGCTTCTTGGAAGAAAAGCTGCAACAAACCTAAACAGCTTATTAAAAAGCAGAGATATCACTTTACCAACAGAGGCCCATGTAGTCAAAGCTATGCTTTTTCCAGTAGTCTTGTACAGATGTGAGAGCTGGAACGTAAAGAAGGCCAAGTGCCAAAGAATTGATATTTTCAAATTGTGGTTCTGGATAAGACTTGGGAGTCCCTTGGACAGCAAGGAGATCAAACCAGTCAATCCTAAAGGAAATCAACCCTAAATATTCATTGGAAGGACTGGTGCTGAAACTGAAGCTCCAATACTTTCATAACGAGCCAACTCACTGGAAAAGACCCTGATGGTGGGAAAGATTGAAGGCTGAAAGAGAAAGGGATGACAGGGAATGGGATGGTTGGATGGCATCACCAACTCAATGAACAAAGAGTNTGCTGAAACTGAAGCTCCAATACTTTCATAACGAGCCAACTCACTGGAAAAGACCCTGATGGTGGGAAAGATTGAAGGCTGAAAGAGAAAGGGATGACAGGGAATGGGATGGTTGGATGGCATCACCAACTCAATGAACAAAGAGTTTGAGCAAAGTCGGGGAGATAGTAAAGGACGGGGAATGCTGGCATGCTGCAGTCCATGGGGTTGCAAAGAGGCACAACTTCACTACCGAACAACACGGTGTGCTAAAGCTGTCGTAGCAAAATGCCACGGGCTGGATTTCTTTTAAAAAAAAGCAAACATGTATTTTCTCACAGTTCTGAAAACTTGAAGTCTAAAATCAAGGTGTTGGCAGGTTTGATTTTTCCTGAGGTCTCTGACTTGTGGCGCCTTGAGAAGATGCTGCCTTCTCACTGTGTATCTCAGATGACCTTTTCTCTGTGCTCATGCATGCCTCATCTCTTCCCTTCTCTTACAAGGACACCAGTCATATTGGATAAAAGACCCACCCTTAATGGTCTTTTCTAACCTTAATTACCTCCTTAAAGACCCTTTTTCCAATTATACATTGAGGGGGTACAAGTCAATCTGTAACTAAAGCTAAATATGCAGCATAAACATAACATATATGTGCCATTGTACTAATGTTAGGTATTTATACATGCAGCCCATACAGAATACATTTTTAAAGGTTAAACAGTTATTTTGGGGGGAAATGATGGATTTTTATTCGGTAATTGTTTTTATTTTATTTTGTACTGTGGCTGTCAAACCTTATTCCANACTAATGTTAGGTATTTATACATGCAGCCCATACAGAATACATTTTTAAAGGTTAAACAGTTATTTTGGGGGGAAATGATGGATTTTTATTCGGTAATTGTTTTTATTTTATTTTGTACTGTGGCTGTCAAACCTTATTCCAGAAATAAGTGTCAACTCCTATTATTTTCTTACTGTTCACAGTTTTGCCTCTATTATCTTTCATGATATGTTGCAGAAATCTTTTTAAACACTCAGTTGATCCATTTGTATTCTATAAAACTACTGAATCGGGAAAACAGGGACTACAGTTGTACTGTGATCACAGTTACAGCAGATGAGTGAGGGCCCCACATCAGCCCATCGTGTTATGGGAGTTCTGCTCCTCTCTCAGACTACCTCATATGTGTGATGTGTGCTTCAAGTGAGGGCATTACTTCTTGTAGCAAATATTTTAAAACCTAATTTCTTTCTGGTATTTATAGACACATCAAGAGGAAGATATGGATTCATATATTCTACTTGCACTTCAGGGGGCTTTTCTAAACATTCCACTTTGATGACCCCTGATCTAGACACAAAATACAGATGTAGTCACAATTGGATAGTAGGTTCACAGGTATTCGCTTTGTTACCCATTATATCCTATGTGTTGCTACATGTAACCTGTGTAATAAAATACTATTAAAACCTTTTAAAGAAGTCATAATTATGCTTGAAAATTCTGTAGGTGTTATCCTAATAATGTTCTGTCATTTATTATTGCACCAGAGGAGTCTACAGTTTTTCAGGCTGTAGTGTTGAGTCTTCTGGAATATTTTCTTGGTTATTTCTTTAATTACATTTGCTGAGATCTCTTCTTTAGTTACATCAATTAGGTATGAATTGGATATTGTTATTTTTTTCCATATTTTTCCTCTACATAGCCTTTCTGCCTTCTAAGGACTGTTTTCTATGTTCTGGACATTTTTCTCAACTTTGTCATTATCACTGATTTAATTTCCAAAGTACTTGGGTGTGACTTCCAGAGTTGATTTTAGTTATTTTATTGTACTTTATTGTTTTACTTTTGTTGTGAAAAAATATAACTGTAACAAAAGGGGAGAAAATAGTGTAATTAACCATAAAATTTGTCACTTGCTTTAACAATTGCCGCCTCATGGCCAGTGTTGTTTTTTTTTTTGACTGTGCTGGGTCTTTGTTGTGGAATGAAGCCTCTCTAGTTGTGGCACGCAGGCTCACTTGGGCTCTAGAGTGTGCAGGCCCAGGAGTTGCATTGCTCAGTTGCCCCACAGCATGTGGGATTTTGGTTCCCCAACCAGGGATTGAACCTGTGACCCCTGCATTGGATGGTGGACTCTTAACCACTGGCTTGCTAGGGAAGTCCCTCATGCCCATCTTGTTTTGTCTGTTCCTAACCACTCTCCTTCATCCCATTCTTACTTATTTTGAATCAAATTCCAGACATCATATCTCTTCATAAGTACTTCAGCATCTACCCCTAAAGATACAGACTTTAAAAAGTATCACCATACCATTAATATCATACTTAGAAGTGATAGTTGCCTCATCATGTATAATATGTGGAGTATATTCCTGGGTTACCTAACAAATATCTGTAGTTCTTCTCTTGCCAGAAACAGTTACTGAAGAACAGTTCTCGGCATACACCCCTTCCCATAGTTTAATCACTGTGCTGACTTCACATCCCTGAGAATAAAATGTCGTATCACAGCTGTTTCCATTCCCAGTCATTCTGCATAGGTAGGGATTATAGCTTGGGGTTTACATAGAGATAACTTTTAATGAGAAGAGAGCAAAAACAGCTCTGGTCATTCCTGAAATCTGCTCCTTTATGTGGGTGAGTTGGGCCAGGGAAGCCCTCACTCTAAGGCTTGGGGAAGAAGCAGAGGTTTGATAGCTAAAAAATTCTCACTATAAAATGTGTCACTCCCTGGATTCAACAGCTTACCTTAAGGTTTCATCAGAGTAATGGTTCCTAGAAACGCTTCTTATCTGGCATTCTAATGATCATTATTATTTTTGATATTGTTCAAACCCTCCTTTTTTTTTTGTATTTTCCTAAATAAAAGATGGAGGTATGCAAATTGAGCATCACTGATTTTCTCTCCTCCTAACCTAGGTGTCCAGTAATACACTTTAAAAAGACCTCATTCATAATCCAGAAAACATTACTTTATTAATATTCCTACTTTAAAAAAACTCAGTGTCTTAAAATTTTAAGGGAAAAAAATTATTTCTCTTGGATGGCAACATATCCAACATGTATGTATTAAATTTAATTATAGCCATTAAATGAGAGATTTTTACTTAACTGGGCAATCAGTTTAACTAAGATTGCCATACATAGATGAGCAATTTTCAGATCATTGGTAGACAGTAATATTACACTTAGCCAGTTTATACTGAACATAATTAGAATTGTCTTTGACTTGTAAGTAACATTTTTATAACATTAAACATTATTTTAAGTCTTGTGAAAATATAAATAGGAATTATATTCTAGATACACACTGAGTTACCAATAACAAAAACAATGAATATTTAACAAAATTCAAGAGTCTTCAAGAAAAGGGCTTTGAATTAAGACTAACTTGTGGATATGTTTAAAAATAAGTAAAATTTTAGAAAGGGAATCAGAAGCAAGGAAAAGCTGGTTATATAGTAAAATTGTGATTTAAGTATTTAAGTCATTTCACTTCCTTTTTGACTGTGCATGTTAACCCTGTTTATATCTATACTAATCCAGTCTAAGTCTATACTAATCCAGTCTAAGTGAAGGTGTTAAGATGTTAAAGTTTAGAACGTGGAAGCCATGTGTTGCCTTCTTTAAAGTACAGTGTAGGCCTCTCCCCCATGAGTGCCTACAACTTGGAGCATTTGAACAGTGATCTGAGAAGATATAGTCTCCTTAATATACAGTTGTTCAACATTTTAAGAATCTAATTAGTAAATATCTAATTTATTCAATTAAAATATTTTCAAGGGATAGTAATATTTTGCTCATTATAAACAGGAAGATTTTGCTTTTTAAAAAACCATCAGGAAAATCCCCTGGTGGTTCAGTCTTTAGGATTCCATGTTTCCAGCTGCAGAGGGCATGGGTTCAATTCCTGATCAAGGAACTAGATCCTACTTACCATGATGAGCACCACCACCACCCCCCCCCCAAAAAAAAAAAAAACTGTTAAAGACTTTCTGATAATGTTTGAGGAGGAATATACTAATTATTATTTTACCTGTTACCTTAGAATTTCAAAATACCATACACATGTGCTTTATATTCTCATAGCAGTTAAGAGAGGGTGTGTTACCAGGAGGTAGACTGGTTCTGCGGGATTGGTAACTTATTTGTGGCCACATAGTGAGTCATTAATAGATTTNATTATTTTACCTGTTACCTTAGAATTTCAAAATACCATACACATGTGCTTTATATTCTCATAGCAGTTAAGAGAGGGTGTGTTACCAGGAGGTAGACTGGTTCTGCGGGATTGGTAACTTATTTGTGGCCACATAGTGAGTCATTAATAGATTTTGAGAACAAAGTTTGAATGGTTAATTTTTGCTTCTTTGTGCTTTTATATGTTTAAAAGAACTATAACATTGAACATGTTTCCCATTTTTAATGTTATCCCTGTATTTCCCAAACTAACTGTATTGAGCAGAAATATCATCGTGAGTTTTAATTTGTACAGTTTTCTGTCGGAACTACTGCATCTGTTTCAGTGTTTATTGTTCTCCCACAGGTGTTGGATCCTGAACAAAACAATAACTTCACAGATCATTATCTCAATGTGGCCTTTGACCTTTCCCAAGTTCTTTTTATTGCTACTGCCAACACCACGGCTACTATTCCACCTGCCTTGTTGGACAGAATGGAGATCATTCAGGTGCCAGGTATGCTTTGTAAACAAAAGTCATTACTTTGTTAAATATATTTTGAGTGAAAAATTGATTTGCCAGTGTTGATCAGAAGTTCTGAATCTGGCATAGAGACCAGCTTTTATATAGATTCAACATCTATAAAATAAACATGACAGGTAAGAGTGTGTTTATGTTCTATACATTATACACTGTATGTTCTGTAACACTTTCAGATTCAACTTAGCATTAAAAACTGATTATTTTTATGGAACATAAGATAGTCTTTGAAGCAGTTTCTAAAATTACAGGTAAAATAATTTACCTTTTCAAAGTATGTGTCTAAAAACCAAGAATAGATCTTCTCATTGCCAATGTAGCTTCCTGTCTATCAGATTTGGAAGTTTTTACTATCTCTTAGAAAATCTAATCATTTATTCTCGTTAGGAAGTAGATCCTAAAACTTTCATATCTGGCCTCATTTTTATATAGAATTACAGAGTGCTTTCAAATTCTTCTTTTTAGTTGAATCTGTCAATACTTACATACTTTTTTTTTTACCCATGTCTTCTCCTTCCCAGGAATGTGTTTTTAAAAAAGTCCTTTAGTTGTAAGTGTGTTCAGTTGCTCAGTCATGTCACTTTTTGTGGCCCCACGGACTGTAGCCCACCAGGCTCCTGTGGAATTTTCCAGGCAGGAATACTGGAGTGGGATGCCATTTCCTACTCCAGGGGATCTTCCTTACCCAGGAATAGAACCTGAGTCTCTTGTGTTTCCTGCTTTGGCAGGTGGATTCTTTTCCACTATTGCCACCTGGGAAGCCCCTTTTAGTTGCTAATACTAAATAAATCCCAGTGTTTTCACCTTATTTAAATTGTTCAGAATTACTTCTCCCTAGAAAAGATCAAATGTCAGTGGGTATCTTTTAAAATAAAAATAGATAAAAATAAATATAATCTAAATATATATTTCATATTAAACTGAAATATATTTTTACCCTCAAGTAAATGATAATTCAATTTCTTAGTTATCTATGAATCCTGCAGGATCCTGTAGTTTTAAAATATGGTGGAGTATTTTTAAATTGCTTTGTGCTTGTTTATAAGACTAAAATAAATAAGTAATGAGACCCAGTTGCATGGAAACTCCAAATTAAGGCAAAAATTCCTGAGATATATTAACGTGGAGTGAAGTGATCAGGACTGCTGCTGCAGAGGTGGACACTGATGCCACCACCTTCTTCTGCAGGTGTGGTTATCTTATCTTTTAGCTCTTCTGGTGGTTTTTAATCTCCTTTTTATACTAAAAGATAGATTCCTTGTCCATTCATCTTTTTAATGCTTGCTTGTTAAATGGAAAGGGGGCAATCATTGTAGGAGACACTCATCTTATGGGACTTAAAGAGAAAGTAAGTTTACACTTATTGAGACTTTTAAATAGATAAGACTGTAAAGTATTCTACATATATAAATTATTTATGTAATTCCAACATGTAAGGGAAAAACTCTTAGAGGGGCGTCTTAGTTTCTGTTTTGTTTGTTGCTAAAATTTACATTTGGACTTCTGGAAATAGCCTCCTTGCAGCTCTTTTCCTGAAGTCTTAACAGAAGCCTCTGTTGTTACTGTTGTAAGTTTTTTTCGATTACGCAGCAAATTATGCTAAAGAAAAAGGATGGCTTTATTCTTCTTTTAAATAATAAAATAAAACTTGCATTTAAATTAAGGAGGAGATTTAAATTAATTCTTTATCTTAATGAAAGTGAGATTTTTTTTCTCTTTAAGAGAGATACCATTTTAATCAAAAGACTTTCAAACACTGTGCTTAATAAGTAAGTGCTTGTTTTGTTTGTGAAAAAGTTGGAAATTTTAGCAGTTACTGATTGGCAATTAGATTAATATATTCTACTCTTAGTCGAAGTCATACTTAAATCCATTCTAAATCCAAGACCCATTGCACCTGTGTTGGATTTGTTAATGAAGCCTGGCACTGTGGAAGCCATGTGAATAATCATAAAGCACAATGACTTCTTTTCCAGGGTATACCCAAGAGGAGAAGATAGAGATTGCCCACAGGCACTTGATCCCTAAGCAGCTGGAACAGCATGGGCTGACTCCTCAGCAGATTCAGATCCCTCAGGTTACTACTCTTGACATCATCACCAGGTTAGTCAGCCATCCGGGGGCTTCAGTAATGTTCAGATATGAAGAGGAAATTCCTATTTCACTGGCAACTCACAGCATCCATTTCCCTCTCCAGCAGATTCCCAGCAAGCATTTCCGTAACTGTTGATTTACACAGGGCTCTGTATTAGGCAGAAATTCACAGGGAAAGCATTTAGAGTATCTTCATAGCTAACTAGGGACTTTAGTGGAGCCAGAATCTCAGCTTTTCTACAGTAGCGATGTAAGGGATTAATTCGACAAATTAACAGCCAAATACATGGAAAATACCGAGACACCTTTTTATATCCCAGAATCTTGAAAGTTGAAGTCTCCTAGGAAGTGAGATGGTCCTTTCAGACATCTGTTATAAGTTGTTCGGATTTTCTTTTCCTCTCTTTGAGAGATTTTTAAAAATCCTTAGTGTTTTTATCTTCAGAATTAACGCCAGAACAACAGAGAAGGTATTTTCCCAAGTTAGCTACCAAGTGGTTAAGCCTCTAACAGCAAGCAGCACATAAATTATCTGAGTTGAGTACTGCTGAGTCTAATTTATGGATTGTATGTTTGAATGGAAAGTATATCCTGTTGAGAATTTCTGTCTACAGTAGCCTCTCACAGTTTTCCTGGCTCAGCATTGCAGCTCTGTTGCATCATCTGGCAAATAGTGTCAGGCTGCCAGCACTCCTCATTGCAGCCCCATCCCAGTAACCGCAGTTTTTTCAAGAGAAGTGAAGTCTCCCTCTGTTTTTTTTTTTTTCCCCCTCCCTCTGTTTTGAACTTTGACTTAGAGCTTGGCTAGTCGGACTGCTTTTTGATCTAATCCAGCCTTCTTATGGAAGTCTATTTGGAAGTCTGTTTAAATTTACTTATGAAACAGTAAGACTCAGTCTGACCTGGGAGTTCCTTTTCTTAACTTGTGATTTACTCTGTGGATAATGCCAGGGGAAATAAAGAAGGTGATTTCTGGGCCAGAGTCTTCCAAAAATATCATTATTCCAGATAATACGCCTGATGTTTCTGGGTAACTTTTCAACAAGTAACTTACTTAACCTTTTTTGATTGCTTCCCCATCTGTAAAATATGAGTATAGAGAGAAATACCCGTTCAAAGCTTATCTGGATATAAATACTAATGACTCAAAGAGTAATCACTATTTCTATTTGCCAGTTGTTGCCTGGAGAACTATTTCTTTTTTATGTACTTGTTAGCTCAAAACATCAGCTGTTAAAAGCTACGAACATTAGGAAATTTCTCTGAGCAATTTTATTATTCATAGATACGGCACAGGTATTTACTACTCCAGGCAAGTTTTGGGTATGTAATGAGTTACCCAGATGAGGACATAGTTTTTTTCATTTTTTCCTGTGTTGTAGTCATAGACCTGTAGTGTTTAGGAGGAGAGGAAGGAGTCTTAGAAGTCATCTAGTTTTCTTCAGGCTAAATATTCCTATTCTTAGCATTCCTCTTGACCCACTTTCAAGACTTTTCACCTTCCCAATTAGTTTTCTTCTGAAAGATTCCTCTGATGTCAGTGTTTCTTTTAAAATAAACACCCAGAGTAGAACTCAGTATGTCTTATGTAGCCTAAACAGTTCATAGTGTAAGAAGACCACTGCGGGTTAGGAAATGGCAACCCATTCCAGTATTCTTGCCTGGGAAATCCCATGGACAGAGGAGCCTGGCAGGCCATGGGATCGCAAAGAGTTGGACATGACTTAGCAGCTAAACAGTAATAAGGAATTAAAAAAAAAAAAAAAAGACCACTAGTCTTATTCTATTATTATTTTTGACTGTATCTCCAGAGTCTTAGCTTTTTTAGGTTATCTTCCTGCCTCTTATAAATATAGTTACTGACACCTTAGTTCTTTTTCATATGAATTTCTTATTCACTTGATCTGTCTCATTCTATATTTATAGGGTTGAATTTTTTAAAGCTCAAATGTAGAAGTTTACAATTATATATATTTTAATATCCATGTTAGTTTCATCTACCATTGCAGCAGATTGATTTTTTTCTTCATCTTGATTATCATCCAATGCATTAGTTTTATGTCCTATGAAAATTAGCAGCTTCACGATCATTTAGTTATGGGTAGGAAACATTAACCAATTCTTACTTGACATTGCTGCTTCTTCCTCTTTTGGTTTAAAAATGCTAAACCAAACCAGTGGTTGATGTGTCTACTTTTCTCTAGTTGAGGTTAATATTATACTGTCTGCCTTAGTTCCTAGCCTGTTATTGTTCTAAACACCTAAAAAAAAAACCTCGCTGTTGATGATGTCCTTATTATTTTTGGCAAGCTCCAGTTCATTCTGCACTTCCTGGTCCCATTTCTTCATGTTCATACCATCCTTCTGAAAGCATCCTCAGGCCTTTTCTCTTTTATCTTTTGTCCAGACCGTTTCGTCTGAGCTCATCAAATAGCTGTCTAGGAAGCTACACTGGGTTTTTGTTTTTACATGTTGGTTTATTTTTAAGGTGCCTCCCTATTTTCTTTCTTACTGAAATTACATGCATGTGTATAATATGGACTTTATTCCTATATCCTTCTATTCCTTTGATTGAAATAAGCTTTTTACTTTATAGAGTGTTTAGCCAAGAATTTTGTCTTTTCTCAGAACTTAAAAAAATCTGCTTTCCCAGAGTCTTGACTGTGTGTTTGACTGCCTAATCAGATGCAGTTTTCCGGATAACACTGCATTCTCTAGCTGATGCTGTGTGTTCACACTCACCCAAAGCTGGGTGCCAAAATTGATTGTATTGTATAAAGGATTATGAAGTGGCTTACGGAATTTGAGTCTAACATGGAAGTTTTTTAAGACAGCTCTGCTTAACCACATCTAGAACCTTTTCCAGTGAATCACACTGCTTGCATCATTAGCATATTTTTTTCTTTAGAAGGTCCCTACAATGAAAATACACTGAATGGGGCAATTAGCACAGTTCCAGGTAAAGACTCCTTTCTCTGTCTCAAATTACTTTTTGCTTTAGTTAGGAAGAAATTCTCTTTTTCTGATTCCTTCAGCAGTATTTCACATGTAATAAATTGGTCAGAATTTTCTTAAATCAACAAATTGTAAGAAAGCTTTTATACATATCNTTCTGTCTCTTATACACATCTAATTACTTTTTGCTTTAGTTAGGAAAAAATTCTCTTTTTCTGATTCCTTCAGCAGTATTTCACATGTAATAAATTGGTCAGAATTTTCTTAAATCAACAAATTGTAAGAAAGCTTTTATACATATCAAAGAGTAAATGATATTTTATGTGCTGCAAAATTTACTTTGGCGCTATAAATTGAAGAGCCAATAATTCACTTTTAAGTATAGGGTAGTAGTTCAAGATATTCTATATAAAAGGAAAAGTTGTAGCTGGAATTACTTCTGAATATTTTAAGCAATAAGAATCCTGAGGAATTTTTAAAGATGAGGCTGTTGATACTCAATAAACTGTAATACACTTTTAAATGTACGCTGCTTTTAGTGTTAGTTGTTAATCACATTAGTTCTGCTTTTACAGGTGATGTTTAACCAAAGTTAAAATATTTTTTCTCTGATGGCAGGTACACCCGAGAGGCAGGGGTCCGCTCTTTGGACAGGAAGCTGGGGGCCATTTGCCGAGCCGTGGCTGTGAAAGTGGCAGAGGGGCAACACAGAGAAGCCAGGCGGGACCGCCCTGACACGGCCGAGGGGGCAGGTGGGTGACCTGGCCCGGCCCCCGCAGGCTTGGCGGCTGGAAGTGAACGGAAACCAAGCTGGGTGTGGACGGATGGTGTGGGGTGGTCCTTGCAGCGAGGGCATGCACTCCTCCACTGGGAAAGGCATCCGGCGTGTAAGTTGAACTTGATGGTTGATGTATCAAGAGGATTCTTTTCTGCAAAGAATACAGAATTTTGGCAGGAGTAATAACTTAGGATTAATGCCTTAGAGATATATTTCTCGAGCTTGTAATGATGGTACACTTTCTGTTTGGCTTCTGGTGTTCACGTGTCTCTTTCTGATCCAGGTTGTTAAGTCTTTCAGTATTTACAGCATAGAAAGTTGCTATAGCTGTTAAGGAAAAAAAAAATCGTAGTTGTCTAAGTTGCTGCAAGGGCAGATATTTATTCTCTGGAATGGGTTCATGTATAATCATTTGTTTTTCTCACAAATTTTCTTTGGTAGGTACACAATTAAGTTATAATTTAAATTAATTTTTTTTTTTTAGGAAAATAATTGTGGAGGTGGTGACAAGGAAAAAAAGGGAAGTGGTCTATTCCTCAACTTAATGAAATATGGATATTTAAGTTAAAATGTTTTAACTTCTTACCGAAGACCATGCTGCTGCATGGTTGCCAAAATTTGCTTCAACAAACATGATTTGAATAGAGAATCTCTTTATCCTTTCATAGTAAAGAGATTTATTAGCCGTCCTACCATTTCCATAGCACTTTCTAGACAGAAGTTTGATGAATATGGCTGAAGAACCATAATTTGTGATAAGCTCAGTGGAATAGAGGCAGTAAAGCATCATTCCTGCTTTTCCTTCTATTGCTAAACACAATGCCTTTAACAGCAATATCATCCAAAGAGTTGCTCATTTGCTAAGTGGTGTCTGACTCTGTGACCCCATGAACTACAGCACGCCAGACTTCCCTGTCCTTCACTGTCTCATGGAGTTTGCTCAAACTCATGTCCATTGAGTAGGTGATGCCATCCACCAAGTAGACGTTCCCAAATCCTCCTCTTCCTCATATGTACTTCATCCCAGCTTGCACTGTGCCTAGAACTTCGCTGGTTCATTTGTCCCAAAAGCAAACTTGCCACCTTCTGTTGGTAAGGGATGGTGCACTTGTCATGTACAGTAGGAATAGGGATCTTAAACCTGTCATTGTTTCTTGTTTAGTTACTAAGTCGTGTCCGACTCTTTAGTGATGCCATGAACTGTAGCCTGCCAGGCTCCTCTGCTCATGAGATTTCCCAAGCAGCAATGCTGGAGCGGGGATACATCTCCTTCTCCAGGGATTCTTCCCAACCCAGGGATCGAACCCACATCTGCACTGCAGGCAGTCTTTACCACTGAGCCACCTGGGAAGTCAATTATTTCTTACACAGTTTTAAAAATGTTTTGTCTTTAATCCCACATCTCACCCATATTTTCAGGGATACCTCAAATCCTTGCCCATCTACTTGCTGTTACCCAAAATGTTGTCAGTATCTCTTGTCTTCTTTTTCTTTTTCTGGGTTTATCCGTTTTTTTATCCCTTACTTGTCATTTTAATAGGATTTGGTGGCAGGCGGCAGGGGGTGTTTAAAGATAAACACGTGTTCAGAAGATTCTCAGAAATCTGAATTTTTGAAAAGTACTCCAGATGATTGATAGCCTATCAAGAATGGCATCACTGTTGCAGCTGAGTGACAGTGGAGAACTGAGATAGTTTTCTCTTTTTTTCCTTGCTGAATGTAACACCTAAATCCTCATGAGTGTCCCTTCTTAATTCTTAGAACATTCTCTTTGGCTGTGGCCTCCAGCACCTGAGCCTATGTCCTTCTATTCTTGTCTGTGATATAATAGAAAGGCAGAGAGTTAAGTGAGTTTATCTACTTGACACAATTGGAAAATTGTGTTTATGGTTTTGATGGTTTCTTTTGGAACTTATAATAATACATTCAGAGGTATGTATTAATTTTTTAAATTTATTTTTAATTGGAGGATACTTGCTTTACATGTTGTGTTGGTTTCTGCTGTACAACAATGGGGACTTGATGTTTAAAGAAGCTTTTCATAGTTACACAATGCTTATTATATCTATTAGCATATTTCTAATAATGTCTGTGATCATGTTAGCTTTTTAAAAATAACCTAGAGATATTCAAGAACTTATTCAAACTGCTTATGAACCGTGTGAGAACATACAGTGTTTCATGGTGACATTTATTTCGTTATTATTTTTTTTTAATCAGTGATTCACAGAACAAATCCTAAATGATACATAGTTAAGTAAATCTGGGTTAAGATACTACCAAGGACACCCATAGTGTGAAAGTGAAAGTTGCTCAGTCGTGTCCGATTGAATAATTAGGATAAGGACTTGTCTCTTGAGACGACGATTTCAATTGTATTTCTTATTAGGAGATAATGGGACTCCAGGCTGGGTCTTACATTGTAAGATACCCCTGAATTACCTGTAACTGACTCTCCTCCAGATTTTAGTAAAATAATTATAAGATACTCTGAATTGATGTTTATGACCTTAACCAAGCCAAAAGAAAACTTTCTGCCAAAAAAAATCTCTTTCAGGTTTTCATGTCACAAAGTTCAAATGGAGCTAGCTTAGTAACTGAAAGTTTCTCATTAAGAAATTGAATTATTTAAAATTAGAGTATAAAATTGTTTTATATAAAATTAGAGTATAAAGTTGTTTTAGAAATTTCGAGTAATTCAGTGAGGAGTTATTTTTAATGTTAAAAATATTGCTGGTTTTAGAGTTACTGCCAGGAAGAAAAGTAATTTCAGGCCACAAGCTTTAAAAACAGGCAGAAGCCTCCAGCATGTCGAGCAAACTTTCTGGAGTAGGCCCAGAAATACTGGTCTGTGAACAGTTGTCTTTGTATTTGTGAGGTCTTAACTGGCAGTTACACAGAACAAATAATAGAATTTAAAAGGCGAGTGAGATCCCTAATTGATTTGTGTTAGTGGAGGAATATTTATGGTGTCGGTCACTCACCTATAAAGTATGGGAATTATTCCATGAAAGCAGCACTGCCTATGTTTTTTGTATGTTATTAGTGTATTCTAAATTGCCCTTTTCCTTTCTGCGATGTTAGTTGGATCAAAAGATAAAAGTTTGTGGTTACAGTTTTATTCTACTTTGGCCTGCCTTTTAGCCCAGGACACAGATATCCCATGTATTCAGTTTTGTAGTTTGGAGGTTTCTCTGTAAAGAGTTCTCTTTTACCATATATGTTCATTTAATACCTATAAGATTTTCTTCCTCAAAAATTATCTCTAGCCAAGGATTCAAGTTAGAACCAATGCTTATGAAGTTTCTCAGAATATGGAGCATTCTAAATTATTTTTGGAAACTGGTATTTATTGGAGAAGCTACATTAAATTTAACGTGCCTCAAGATGTTAGTTTCATAACTATTCTTATAGAAGTCATCTGAAAAATTGATTACATGAAAAAAAAGACAGATGAACAGATTTAACATGAGGTGTATTAGATGTTGTTATGGATAAACTTTAAAAATGTCACTTCAGGCAGCATGTATTTGGTTATATTATGGAGATCTCAGATAAACACTTAAAGGAAAAATGAATTAAACTAGCTGACTTACAGTAAGTAGATGGGTACTTTGGGCCTGGGATGAAATTTCCAGTGTTAGAATCATACTTGGTTTCAAGAATGACTATATCTCAGTTTGTCTTGATGCCTATTAGTGTAAATCCCCCAGCTTTGTTTTTCTTCAAGATTGCTTTGGCTGTTGTATGTAGGTTCATCAAATATCTGTATTAATTTAAGAATCAGCTTTGTGACTCTGTACCAGTAAATCAATAAATAAGAGACACTTTTTTTTTTAATTGAAGGCTAAATGATATTTTGATTGTGATTGCATCTATAAATCAGTTTGGGGAGAATTGATAATTTGATATTAGCAAGTCTTCTAATTCATGATTAGCTTCATTTATTTAAGTCTTAGTAAGTATTTTAATAGTTGTAGTGGTGAGCTTTTGCATATTTTTTCTTCAGATATATTCCTAGTTAATTGATCTTGTATGTATGTGTTATGTGTATATATTATTGTAAATAATATTTTTAATTTTCTAATTCTTTCGGTTGCTACTCTATGAGAATACTATATTGACTTGTATCCAGCAGACTTGCCAAACTGAAACACTGGTTTTTTTGAATTTTCACTCAGTTGTGTCCTACTCTTTGCAACCCCATGGACTGTAGCCCACCAGGCTCCTCTGTCCATGGGGATTCTCCAGAAAAAGATAAGATACTAGAGTGGGTTGCCATGCCCTCCTCCAGGGGACCTTCCCAACTCAGGGATCGAACCCAGGTATCCCTCAATACAGGCAGATTCTTTACCATCTGAGCCACCAGGGAAGCCCTACATATACCATCAGCTATCACAAATGCAAATAATGTCAGTTTTTACTTTTCTTTTCTGATCATTATAGCTTTTATTTCAGTTCTTTCCTGATGAACTAGCAGGGACCTCTAGGAGAACGTTGAATAGAAATAGTGGTGATACACAAAGGAATCAGGAAAAAAAGCCTGTGAAGAATTGCCAGTCTCTTTAGCTTTTGTTTTGTACATTTGGGTCACTTCATTGACTGCTATAAAATCTCAATTGAGTAGGATTCTCAGTAAGCTGTCTAACTGATTGTCTTATCTTGATTGAATGTGTAAGTCCCTTCACAAAGTTCCCCAGTAAAGACTAAGCCTTGCCTATTTAACTGTTAACAGACACATCTTTATAAGCTTAGCCATCTACTTCCCAGTCCATAGGAAAAGAGAAGTTGTTGGGAAAAAGGGTTAAGTGGTTGGGTGGTATGAGTCAGAAGCAATAGGATTTAATGTCAGTGAAAACATGCCTGTCCCCTCATGATAGATGCCCTGGGCCCCTTGCTGACCACAAAACATCGGGTTGGCTAGACCATAGATCTAACTCTACGACGGTTTTCTCTAGTTCAGTCTGGATCACAATTTGACTGAGTTGCATTTCAACATGTATTGGTTCTCTGATGCATTTGCCATATGCAGAACAGTGAAATCATGGAATATAGTGGAAGCAGGCAGATAACAATACCCTTAATTTTTGATATCCTTTCTAGGCGACGTCACATTTAAAAATGCATCAAAATAAAATATTCAAAGTTTATGGCACTGTTCTCTGCCGCCTTTAGCTTTAATTCTCCTAGGTGTCTGCACTCTTGGCCATTGGCAGGAGTGTGCTGGCTGAGGGAGAGGGGTCCTCCTGCCTGCAGCAGCGGGTCTGCTCAGTACCAGGGCAGGGGGGGGGGGGGGGGGATGCCGGGGAAGAGCGTCATTCCGACGGGCCTTCCTCGCCGCACATCCCACTCATCTGCTAGGGTGGCTTTTCCCTTAGCCTTTCTTGGGTCCTTTCCTCCGAAGGAATCCTCTTCTGTCGAGCTGCTTTCACCTCTTTGTTGTGGCTTCCTGGCATTGACTTCTCAAGCCCACAGCATACTTCACAGGGGTTATTTTAAGCGTGGCTCCTTTGTAACCAAAACAGGAAGCTGTTCCTGCAGGAGAAACAAGTGCTTTTGATTCTTTTTCAGCTTTTTTCCCCCACTACTTGTCATCTCCAAATCTGAAGCATGTCCATTCTCTTGTCTAATGTCATGGGTTTCTTTTATTTATGAAAACACTATGTATAATAATGTGTTCAGGAAGTAACTTCTGAGCTTTGTGTAACTTTTCGCTAAGTTCTTTTGTCTTTGACTTCTTGGAACAGTCTTCTGCCCAAATGGGCTCTGTCCCTTTATCTTTTGGATTTTTACATTGTTCAGTGCTGTGTGACAGATTACTCCAAAACCTGGTAAAGCAAAAGTTGTACTTAGTGCCCCAGAAGTTAGCAAACATTTGTCATCTCGCTGTATCTGTGCGTCTGGCACACAGGAGCAGTTTAGCTGGGTAGTTGTGGCTTGAGACCTCTAGTGAGGTTCTCATCAAGCTGAAGCGAGCTGGAGGTTCAGCTCGAGGCGGATCTGCCTCCAGGCTCACTGACGTGGCTGTGAGCTGAAAAGGGTTCCAAGACCCGGTTCCAGTGCACGTGTGGATGCTTCCCCACACTGACGAGCAGTTCAGGGACACCAACTGGGTCCACGAGTTCAACTCAGTTCTGACACTACCCAGCTGGAGACAGCGTTCTGCTCCACAGACAAAGGGCTCAGCCTCACTAGAGTGCCCTGCACTCAGAGACAAGTTGCAAGCCCAGGTTATTACCTGGACTTCTGACCAACTGGCTCAAATTGGAGGTTGCCATGACCTCCTCCTCTGCCTTCATTAATTTGCTGGAATGGCTCACCAAACTCAGGAGACCCCTTTGATCCGGTAGATTACCGGTTTATTATGAAAGGATATTAAAGAGTGCGATCAACTACATAGGGCCAGGGCCAGAACAAAGGAGCCTCTGTCCTCATGGAGCCTGGGGCCCAACAGATGGGCACAGGGAAGCTCTCCAAAGATGGACCAAAGAGCTCTGCTTTGGGGTTTTGTGGAGGCTTCATTGCTTAGTCGTGATTAACTAGATCATTGGCCAGGGGTGACTTCTTCAGCCTCAAGCCCTGCCCTCTCCCCAGAAATCAGGGAGTGGGAAAGAAAGTTCCAGCCCTCTAATCTCCTGGCCACCAGCACTGTCCTGGGTACTCCTGGAAGTCACCTCATTCACATAACGAAAGACACCTTTATCACTGTCAATAGGATATTCTAAACGCCTTGGGGGTTGTGAGCCACAGTGGTGGTCAGATCAAGATGAGAAATACTTCTTAAAATCACTGTATCACATGACAACATGGCTTCCTTGCTGACTGATGGCCAAGTGTTCAGCTTCTCGCCACGGTGGCCTCTCGCTAGACTTAGGACATGGCTGTTGGCTTCCCTTAGTGAGAGAACTGTGCAAGGAAAGAAACGGACAGCTCGCGACAGAAGCTGCAGGCTTTTATAATCCTCACTCTGCCATGCTCCGTGGGTCACACCTGCCAGTCCTCGTAGAGAGATGGCATTCCACGGGGTAGGGCCACTGGGGACTGTCCTGAGAGCTGGCTCGCACAGACTTTCTTTTTTAACTTATTTTAAAGAAAGTTATACATTTCATTTCTGGTAATACAACCCCCATTCTTGAAGATTAAAATAGTTTGTTTAGAGTTTTAAAGAAAACCTGTGGTTTGGGTTGTTAATAGAGAGTGGAAATTGTTGTGCAGCAAAAACAGACGCACAATTGGGTAGGCCTTGAGGGGAGAAAAGCTTAATGAGACCACAAGCAAATGAATGATTCTTTGGTAACAACTGAAACAACCTTTATTTAGTCAGCTGGTAATGAGGATGGATTTTATTGATAACTGTTCTTGTTTGTTTTGTTTTAGCACATAAACACTTTGCTAGCTGTTTTTAATGAAGTGAGGGTAATTGAGTCGTTTCTTATTACTTGGTTCCAGTTACATATAAAAATCCTCAAACATTTTAACCTAATTCCTGTATCTTCCTTTCTGGCGAGTGTTAGAACAAAAAAGAGAGAGTAATTTGTGTACTTGCCTCTGAACCCAAAACCACAGACCAGATGCTTGAGCTGTTTATTTTAGATTGTTACAATAATGCTCAGAAGTCCGATTTTCAGTTTCTGAAGAAATGCCTCCATCTGATGTTAAGAGGTCTTTGAACAGGGTGTGACAAGCCACAGTTTTAGTGTTGCTGTGGGGGCTGAATTTAAATTGGTCTACATTTTCCTAATTTTTAAATGGCATAGCTTTGATCCTTACAGAATTTACTATCTTAAAAGGCTGTAGTGGTTCAATAGTCATTACAGTCTAAGACACTTTATTATCAGAAGGTTTTTTCTAAGCCAGCATTTAAGTTTGTACTGTTGAATATCCATCCATCAAACTTGAGCTGGTTTCTTATTAAAGACCCAGGTTGCACAGATAGGGCCAAGAAGTTTTGGTTCATTTTTGTATTTTAGGATTTTAAAGTCTTTTCTTCATCTGTTCATGCTTATCTTTCCTTTGACTGTATTAGTGATTTAGGACAAATAAAGTTTTCTAATCGTCAAAGAAACAGCTAAGGTAAACTGTTAAGGAATATGGATTTAAGAGAGAGTTTCAGTCCCAGGGCACCTGGCTAGCTTGCTGGTGGTTCTGAAGTCTTAGGAATTTGTCGGGTTCTATTACAGCTAATTGGATTTTGGAAACCAAGATCCAATTAAATTTAGAGATTAAGACTTTCTATGCTAAATCCTTCACATTTGTAGGGATATTAGGCAGTATGTTGTGTCCAAACATCCAAAACCACCTGATGTTCTAATGTTGAGATGAAAATGTCATGTTGGAATGTACTCCCGTATCATGAAGATATTCTATATTCTGTTCTGATGTTTATGCTGATTCATTGATTGTCCCCTCTTCAGTACTGGCCTGGTTTAAAAGAGATTTGTTTGACTATGTAGACTGTCAGGAAGCTGTAATGAAGGAAAAACCTTACTTCCGTATGATAGGAGACAAATAGATGTTTGCTCTTTAAACTGTATTTGGAAACAGGAAAATCAAATATTAACAACGAATTAAAAAGTCGTTGTTCCACTTAATGAATCATGTAGGAAGTTGCAGTGGCTTTTGGGTGGCATTGACATATATTATCAAAACCAGCCTTAAGTTACAAGGTAGTAAAATAATACCTACTTTTTAAAAAGCTACAGACAGTCTCTACTTCTTAACCGCTAATCCAAGTAGTTCCTCAAGACTATTTTCTGAATCTCTGACACAGGAAATGAGATCTATTAATGAAAAAAAAAAAAAAAAAAACCCTGGGAGACCGGATACAGGCTCTCTTGTCTGGTACAAAGTTAGGGTCGTATGTTTTGGACCATTGTATAACACTAATTTAGTCCATGAGTCAACTAACAGTCACTGAACACTTACGCTATGCTGGGTTCTAGATTGGATTCTGGGCAGGAAATGAAAGAGAACTTGTAACAGGTAGTCCATTGGGGGAGGTAGATATAAACAAATAATATTTAGATGTGGGATAAATGCTGGTTTTTAAAGTGCTATAGAGGCATTGAATTGATCATTGAAAGCTTCGTTTGATTTATTATAAATATTGTAGCTTTTAAAATTTGGTTTTAGTAAATTGAGACAAAATAGTCATTTATTTACATCTCAAAATTCATTGAAATAGATGGGGGGGGGCAGTTTTCCAGATACCTTTTTTGATGTTCTTTATTTTCATGAATAGATGAGAAGTGGTTCACAATCATAATGTCCATCTTTATCTCAACAGTTATTATATAGAAATGTTTAGTAGATCTCCAAAATAATGAAGAAAGTATTGGCAGAAAGGGCTTGAAAGACTTTATTGGTAGCATGAAGGTTTTTCTGGGCATCTGATCCACAGATTTCTCCATTATGACTAGCTCCTTTTTAAAAAAAAAAAAGAAAGAAAGAAAAACAGATTGAAAATATGCAGGCACAAATGCCTTGGCAGCCAGGGTCAGTAACTTGAATCTCAGTTGCATTCAGCACACTTCTCTGGCTGGGAAGATGGTTTTCTGGAAAAGATTAACCTGAAACTGACAGACAAATTATATAGTTGAAGATATTCAGGTTTTTCTGAATTGTTTTTAAATGTTTTGTTCTCCCCTTTCTGCCTTCCTAAGAGAAGGCTCTCAGATGCTTTTTATCTGTGGTCAGTTTAGCTTTGAGGCACATACTTCTACTGTCTTGTAAGAAATAACAAAGTCACTTATAATCTCAGCATCACATCTCAGTTTTTAAAGTAGACTACTCAGTTTTTTTTTAGAGTAGTTTTATAACTACAGCAATACAAGTCTTTTCCTTTATAGCTAAATGGGGTCTGGATCCATGTTTATGTTCCCGTGTATGCTAAGGAGTTGAGATGTCAACAGTATTCCCATTCATTGGTTCATGCATGACCTCTCTGCCAACTTCCTGTTAATACACCTAGTAGCACACATCCTACACTCTGCACACGAATGCAGTTGAGCCAGTCTGTAAGTTTCATTTTGCCTCTGCTTCAGGATTCAGGAGCCCAATGTGATTGGTTTCAACGTTCAAGAAAAAATTTTAATCATTCATTAATAATTTTATTACAGCCTAAATTTTCATTTATTAAAAATCTTTATATTTACTTGACAAAGTCGGCATTAAAAATCTGGTAATTTCTTGGCAAATCAAGTAGTGATTAAGTGTTTTGGTGATCTGTCATTTGTCCACACATGTTACTAAGATTTAAGAATGCAATAGGCAGTCACTATGCTATACACCTAAAATTAATACAGAGTTGTAAATCAACTGTACTCCAATATCATTTTCAAAAAAAGAATGCAAGAGGCAAATTCAACTTAATTCAGCAAACCATAATTGAATACCTGTTTTGTATGAAGCAGTTTGATGACTTGGTGTGGTAAGGTTAGAGTTCCTGTAATCTGACATTTTGCAGATAGGGGCTCTAGGGTGAAGTTTCTTACCCTGGATTGTGTTCCTTAAATGTTAGTCGAGTTATGGGTGGTGGTTATGTACTCTTTCAGTTTAAGAGGCATTCCAGTGGGAGCTTTGATTAGAAAGGTAATTTGACACTATATAGTGGCAGATCTTTAATGCAACTCTTGGAAGTTAATTTGCTTAATTTGTAATGAAAACCTAAAATAATGTAATTAGAGTAGTGATTTGAAAGATTCATTTACAAAGAGTGAATAAAATGGATAATAGGAAACTAGGAAGAGAAAACAAATTAGAAGGCTCTGTGATAATTCAGGCAAGAAGGCTAACTGTCATTTATAAAGTTCCTGCTGTTTGCTAGACTCCTTCCTAGGCACTTTACATGTGTGTATTTACTCATTTAATCCTCTTAATGATCCAATAAGATAGATATTATTTTTAGGCCCATTTTACAGATGAGAAGAGTAAGGCACAGAAGATTAAATAAAGTCCCAAGGTTCACAGCTAGTAAATGTCAGGTTTTAATTTAGGCTGAACTGCTCCAACCCTAACCTTAGAAGCTATAATGTGATTTCACTATTCCTATATATCCTGTAATCATTATCCCTGTAACAGCTATTTGCAGTGTACATACCATTTCTCTTTTTTCAGATGAGGAACTGGAGCTTAAAGGGCTTAGGGAAATTAACAACCTGAAAATGAAATTTAAAAGGCAGTTCCATTTATAATAACATCTGAAAAACTTAAATACTAAAGAATAAATCTCACCAAGGAGGCAAAAGACTGGTAGGCTAGAAACTACAAAATATTGATGGAAAGAAAATTTTTAAGACCCAAGTAAATGGAAGGATATCCTGTGTTCATGAATAGGAAAACTTAACATTGTTGAGATCTATAGATTCAATGCAGTCTTTCTTCCAAAACTTCAACATCCTTTCTCAGAGAAATGGAAAAGCTAGTCTTTAAATTCATGAGAAATTTCAGTGGGCCCCAGATAGCCAAAACAGTCTTTGAAAAAGAAGAACAAAATATGGGACTCACATGTCCTGACTTTGAACTTTATACAAAGCTCCAGTAATTAGGTGGCATGGTACTGGCATAAAGACAGACATACATAAGCCAGCGAGACAAATAGAACAGAAAGAAAGGCTCACATATGTGGTCAGTTGATTTTTAATAAGGATGCCTACCTAGATCAGTGGGGAAAGCAAAGTGTTTTCAGCAAACTATTGCTGGGAATACTGAATATTCACATGCAAAAGGATGAATTTGGATCTTTACCTTATAATATATATAAAAGTTGACTAAAAGTTGATCAATAACCTAAACTTAAGAGCTAAAATTATTAAGCATCAAGAATAAAACAATAGGGAAAATCTTCATGACATTAGATTTGGCAATGACTTCATGGATATGAAACCAAAAGCAGAGGTAACAAAAGTAAATAAGTAAATTGAGCTTCATCAAAATTAAAACCTTTGGTGCATTAAAAGACATAAGAAAGTAAGAAAAAACCCTATAGAACAGGAGGAAATATTTGCAAATTATGTGACTGATAAGAGATTGACATCCCGAATGCATAAAGAAGGCCTGCGACCCAACCAGCAAAAATCAACCCAGTTCAGAAATACTCAAAGGACTTGAATAGACATTTTTTCCAAAGAAAATGGGCAAATGGCCCATAAGCACATGGAAAGATGCCTGCCATTGTTAGTCATTAGATAAATGCAAATGAAAACTACAGTGAGTCATTACTTCATATCCAGTATGATGGCTGTAATAAAATAAAATGGAAAATAAAAAGCCACACATTGGTGAGGCTGTGGAGAAACCGAAACATTTGTGCGGTGCTAATGGGAATAATAAAGTGGTGCAGCTGCTGTGGAAAACAGTCCGTCAGTTCTTCAGAAAGTTAAACATAGAACTACCTTGTAACCAGGCAATTCCACTTTTAGGTATATATCCAAAAGAGTTCAAAGCAGGAATGATAGCAGTGTTCATGAAAGCATTATTCACTATAGCCAAAAGATGAAAGCACCCCAAGTGTCCATCAGCAGATGAATAGATAAACAAAATGTGGTGTCTGCATATAATGGAATATTATTCAGCCATGAAAATGAAATTTTTGAATACATATTCCACAGCATGACTGGACTTAGAAAATATTATGCTTAAGTAAAACAAACCAGACCCTGAAGGACAAATATTATAGAAGTCCACTTAATATGCAGTTGCTTGGATAGGCAAATTCATTGAGACAGAAAAAGTAGAATAGAGGTTGCCAGTTGGATATAGGAGTGAAAGAATGGGAAGTTACAATTTAATGGGTTCACAGTTTATATTGCAGATGATAAAGTTTCAGGTAGAGATAGTGGTAAGGGTTGCAACAACATTGTGAATATATTTAATGCCACCAAATTGTACACTTCAAGTGGCTAAAATGATCAACAGTATGTTACATACATATTATCATAATAAACCTCCCAGAAAAAGGAAATTTCCCAAAATCATACCAACTTGTAAGAAATGGACCACAAATCCAAGCTGTCTGACTCCAAGGCCTCTTGGAAATAAAGAGGATCAGTTGTGCCTCTCCTGGATGTTTCTGAGGATCTACCCAAAATTAGGAATACTGAAAATGGGAAGTTCATGTTTTTGTATCTAAAGCAATTTGGTGCATCTGTCTGAGCCCCTAAAGTTTTAAAATCTAAACATTTCAGCTTAAGTAAGGGTTGCCTCCTGTGGGAATTGGTCACTTTTTAGAAAGATTTGTTTTTGTTCAGTATTAAAGGATAATAATTTTAATGGCAAAATCATCACTGTTATACAGATACAAAATGAACACGTGTTAAAGATTTAAATGAACTCATTTATTAATGAGAGAACCAGTAAGATCGATCTTAGTAAGATCTGGTTCCATGGAGAATTCACAACATAGACATCTATGTAGGTGATCAGGGATGCTGAAATTAATTTGCAAAACCAGCTTCTTGGGAAAGGGAGAGGACAAAATACTTTTTCATTTCTGTGGCCAGGAATCATCTCTGTTACTGTTAGTTCCTGCAGCTTATAGGAAAATAGCTGAAAGGCACCAAGGCACAGCCTGGAAGGACACACGGGACAGCTTGCCCAGTAATCTGTGTTTTGCTCTTTTCTAAGTCTTTCACGGTTTTTTCTGACAACAGTCATAGAAGGGAATCTGTATGTGATGGCAGACGAGTTGATTATTTTCAATCAGGAAAAAATAACCTCTAAATTTGCCATTGGGCTGCTTGTCAAGGAACTCCTGAGCTACAGGCAGCTTTCCTAAACCTGACTTCAGGTAGAATAAAACGTGCCCTTGACCGGACATCCAGAATCCCGAGGCTGTCTGTGATTTACTGTGGATGTCAGGAGATTTGCTCAATCTTCCATCACTTTCCTGGAGTATAAAATGAAGGATTGGACCAGACTTTTTACTTTCTGCCTAGTTCTTAAATTTTAATGGATCATGGTTCCATTCTGTACTTGAATTTCCTGACACTTCCTGAATTCCGCTAAGCCTCAGAATGAGATCTGGACGTTCTTGGGGACATCGTGTTAGTATGACAGGAACAGGTAGCATTTGTTCCTTTGGAGAATTAACCCTCTATGTCTGAGTCACCCCTGTTACTTGATTGCTGGTTGCAGTCAACAGTATTGTACACCCCATCCTCTCCTCCACCCCTACCCCAAAGGAGTTTAAAAAAAACCAAACCTGTTATTCATGAAAATGAATACTTCTTTCATAATCTAGAAGAAGGGGTTTGTTTCATGTCTATAAATGTAGCTTTTGAGCTCATGAGAGGGGGCTAGAGAGTACAGCATATGCTTCAGGTTAAGCGGAATATAGAGAGTAAGTGGTATCTGCAAGGCTCTGTCTTGAATAAAGGTGATTGTAGGTAACCTGGGGCTGTGTGTGGTGGGGTGGATTTTTCTTTCTGCCACGTTCTGGGAGTAGCGGTTGGTGTTGGTACCTGTTCCTGGCCTCTGCTACTTTCCCTTGGTTGGATTACTTGCTCAGAGACAGCATTTGCTGCAAGATTTGTTCAAAAGATAAGAAAATTTTTTTAAAAGAAACAAGAAAGCTACTGGACTTGGCTGAGGTATTACACCCCTCTGTTCTTCCTCCTGTCCTCCTCCTCTCTTAGGACCTTCCCTTGTCCCTCCTTCCCACAGTGATTCTTTGGCACTAAGGCTTGTTTATGTAAATCATGTCCCTCTGATGGGAAAAGTGGTTGGGAAATATCACGTGATTGTGTCCTGGTGACAGCTGCTTTGGAAGACTGACATCCCCCCCTCTATCCCTCGTGCCCCAGGAGTTCTCAGCTACAGAATATCCTTTGGTAGTAGCTGTGGTGACATCGGGTTTCACCCTTGCTGTACCGAGGTCCACATTTGCTGTGCCAGCAGAGCAAGTACCTTTCAGGTTCAGCCTCTGGTGCTGTCTGCTTATCTGCCACCTTCATGCCATTCAGCTCCTTGGTTATGCGCTGACCACCCTGGCTGTGTCCTGAATTAGACTCAGGACGGGCTCATAATACTGATGAGAAACATGGGGCAGAGTCTTGAGTCTTGGTATCTTTTTCTATTTTCTTAAATAGAATAGAAAAAATAATTTATGTCATCCCCTACGGCCATGTGTGGTCAAAGCCCTGTCTATGGGGCCCTGGGTGGGGTTGGGGTGCAGAAAGCATTTTGTTTTCTTCCAGTGAAATGGGCCGTGGAATAAGACATGTGGGTCTTAGAAGTCTGTGTTAAATACTGCTCTATATAATTCAGTTTTTCATTTATGAATAGTAAAGCTTTTAACATTATCAAATTCTCCCAGCAACTCTCTAAGGGTTACTGTAATTGTTATGGTTTTACTGATTGGAAAACCAGATATGGAGAGGTAAAGTAGCCTTTTTCAAGGCCAACTAGGAAGCCAGAGCCAAGATTGGAGACTTTTATTTATTGACTATCTCATCATGTAATCTTAACTTCATAACTCAGGGAACAACTTGTATTAACATTTTGTATTATATAACTTCATTCTTATATGCATTTATGTAAGATTCATGGCATGAGAAATTTTACTCCTCTTTTTCCTCCATTTGATGTTGTTTCAAAAGGCTTTTCTTGCATCACTTAAAAACACTTAGGGAAAAAAATTATTAAAAAAAGAACACTTAGAAAGTGGTTTTAGTGACTGTGTAGTATTTTATTAGATCCGTGGGTGTACCACAGTTTACTTAATCATGCTCCTCATGTTGCGTCTTTATATTGGATCTAATTTTTGCTGTTAAAAATAGTGCTACAGTGAGTAGATTTGTTATCTAAGCATTTGTTTAAAGATAGGTTCCTGAGAAATAGAATCACTGGGTGTGAGATTATGAATATTTAGGAAACTTTCAATATATTGACAAATGGCTTTCCAGAAAGATTGAATCAACTTACATTTCCATAAGCAGTAGTATTTGAGAAGATCTCTCCATTCTCTTTAATGTTGAAGAAATGTTTGTCATTTCTTAAACTGTATTGGTTACTTTAATTTGGTAACCAGAAAATGTAACTTGGCTTTTATAATTTAAACTTCTTGGGCTTCCCTGGTGATCCAATGGCTAAGACCCTAGTGCCGGGGACCTGGGTTCAATCCCTGGTCAGGGAATTAGATCCCACATGTCTCACTGCAACTAAGACCCAGCGCAGCCAAGTAAATAAATAAAAATAAATATTATTTTTTTAAAAGCTTCTTGGTGAAATAATCATTTTCTCATGTGACTGTTACCCATTTGTTAAGAACCACTGTTTACCCCAAGGTCAGCGCATAGAAGACAGTTACCTGTGCAGTCCCAGTAGGAAGGATTGTGGGACAGGGTCCTGTTCTGTTGCTGTTGTTTGCTTTGCCTTAGAAAGTCCATCTGGCATGAATGTTGTGATCTGGGGCAAGGCCAATTATGAGTCCCAGGGATGCTGCCACTGTCTTCCCCTGGTGCTGGGAGAACGGGGCATTTGAGTTGAGTACTGAAAGCTTATTCGAGGACTCAGGGTTCAGCTCTAACCTGGGCCTGATTCCTGGAATGGCATGTTGGTGAGATGGCGTTTAATGAGGAGTCAAAGTGTACACTCTGTGAAAATCCGTTTCCTTACTCGCTTTGTATTACCCAAGGGACAGCAGGGGCTTCCCTGGGGGCTCAGTGGTAAAGAGTCCCCCTCCCAATGCAGGATACATGGGTTCAATCC
>SJYV01045352.1:1655966-1714428 GCA_006410875.1 Neotragus pygmaeus | reverse complement strand
TAATTGTTATGGTTTTACTGATTGGAAAACCAGATATGGAGAGGTAAAGTAGCCTTTTTCAAGGCCAACTAGGAAGCCAGAGCCAAGATTGGAGACTTTTATTTATTGACTATCTCATCATGTAATCTTAACTTCATAACTCAGGGAACAACTTGTATTAACATTTTGTATTATATAACTTCATTCTTATATGCATTTATGTAAGATTCATGGCATGAGAAATTTTACTCCTCTTTTTCCTCCATTTGATGTTGTTTCAAAAGGCTTTTCTTGCATCACTTAAAAACACTTAGGGAAAAAAATTATTAAAAAAAGAACACTTAGAAAGTGGTTTTAGTGACTGTGTAGTATTTTATTAGATCCGTGGGTGTACCACAGTTTACTTAATCATGCTCCTCATGTTGCGTCTTTATATTGGATCTAATTTTTGCTGTTAAAAATAGTGCTACAGTGAGTAGATTTGTTATCTAAGCATTTGTTTAAAGATAGGTTCCTGAGAAATAGAATCACTGGGTGTGAGATTATGAATATTTAGGAAACTTTCAATATATTGACAAATGGCTTTCCAGAAAGATTGAATCAACTTACATTTCCATAAGCAGTAGTATTTGAGAAGATCTCTCCATTCTCTTTAATGTTGAAGAAATGTTTGTCATTTCTTAAACTGTATTGGTTACTTTAATTTGGTAACCAGAAAATGTAACTTGGCTTTTATAATTTAAACTTCTTGGGCTTCCCTGGTGATCCAATGGCTAAGACCCTAGTGCCGGGGACCTGGGTTCAATCCCTGGTCAGGGAATTAGATCCCACATGTCTCACTGCAACTAAGACCCAGCGCAGCCAAGTAAATAAATAAAAATAAATATTATTTTTTTAAAAGCTTCTTGGTGAAATAATCATTTTCTCATGTGACTGTTACCCATTTGTTAAGAACCACTGTTTACCCCAAGGTCAGCGCATAGAAGACAGTTACCTGTGCAGTCCCAGTAGGAAGGATTGTGGGACAGGGTCCTGTTCTGTTGCTGTTGTTTGCTTTGCCTTAGAAAGTCCATCTGGCATGAATGTTGTGATCTGGGGCAAGGCCAATTATGAGTCCCAGGGATGCTGCCACTGTCTTCCCCTGGTGCTGGGAGAACGGGGCATTTGAGTTGAGTACTGAAAGCTTATTCGAGGACTCAGGGTTCAGCTCTAACCTGGGCCTGATTCCTGGAATGGCATGTTGGTGAGATGGCGTTTAATGAGGAGTCAAAGTGTACACTCTGTGAAAATCCGTTTCCTTACTCGCTTTGTATTACCCAAGGGACAGCAGGGGCTTCCCTGGGGGCTCAGTGGTAAAGAGTCCCCCTCCCAATGCAGGATACATGGGTTCAATCCCTGGGTCGGGAAGATTCCTGCGGAGGAATCTGAAGAAGGAGGAAATGGCAACCCACTCCAACACTCTTGCCTGGAAAATCCCATGGACAGAGAGGAGCCTGGTGGGCAGTAGTGCATGGGGTCACAAAAGAGTCCGACATGACCCAGCAATTAAACAACAACAAAGGTGTGGCAGATGGCTCTTGAAATCCGGTGCCAGCCTGTCTTTCCTGATTAGCTGGCACCATTTCCTTGACATGAAGCTTTAGTTCTCTAGACTTGTGTTCCATGGTGGAATATTTGAAAGCACAGATTAGTTCCGAGTTTGTTGGTTTTTCATTACCCAGCTGCTGTGCCTAGAGCCTGGAGTGAATGGCCATCCTTTGCATTGTAAGGTCTAGTCGCATTAGAAGTAGCTCCCCCCACCCCCACCCACTCTGTGCTCAAAGCGCTGAATTCACTACTCCACTCTGAAAGCGATGGGATGTCCCAAAGCATTGATTACATAAATGTGCATTGGCTTTCACCCATCCAGTTTTCCTTCCTCCTGTGATGGTGAATTCCAGACTGGCAACTGTAATCAGATCTCAGGAAAGCCCGACACAAAACACAACAGGTTAAAGAAACTTGCAGCCTCTTCTAGGCATCAGCTACAGTTTCAGAGCCCTTCATTTTTAGTGTACGGTAACCTTAGACAGTAGTGCTTTTTTTTCCTGTGCATTAATTTTAATTAAGCAATGACACCTGCTTTCTGTTCCGCTCTGAGATCTGTGTGTAGCTAAGCTGCTGATTTAAGTGCCTTCCCACCCTTGATCATTGACGTTGCTGCAGACAGAGCAGCAGGCAGAAAATCTCCCACGTGCCGCCGAGTAACCCAGGAACTGCTCGATTTTGTGAAACAGATAAGTAAGCACTGTAAGAAGTTGGAACCATCAGGGAAGACTTCTCAGAATCTGATTGAGCCAAAGATCAAGTGACATTGCAGAAGTAGGACTGTGAGATTATCTGTAAGTTAACACCCACACTTGGGATAGAGTGTGTGCATTACACTTTGCAGTCTACAGAGTTTTCTCTTTCATTCTTTGTATGAAGTCAAGTAGCCAGCAAGTAGGAAAAAGTCTGAGCTGTTGTCCGTTTGCACTCATGATTCAGTCTTGAAGAGGAGCCCTGTAAGGTCCAGCAGGAGAGTAAGCCAACAGAGGCCTTCACCCTGACATTACAACAAGGCCGCAAGACACAGGGATCTTTGGGGGACACTCCAGGATGTGTCCAGTTATCACTGGAGTCTAAAATTAAGGTCTAATATTATTAAACATATTCAGTAGTCACTTTTGAAAAGAAAAGTTAGTAGAAAATAACACTTTTAAATTCATGAGGTATCAGAAAAGAAGGATCACAGCAAAACTCGAATAAACACATATGAATATACGTGTTTAGGTGACTCCATTATGATCACGTATGCATGTCAGCACATACAGTAGTCATCTCCAGAAAGGCGCGTGTACGTAAAGAAAGTGATAAAAGAAAGATATCTTTAAAACACTGTGTGAGATAGAACAAGAGCTAGAAGAATTACGACAGAACTAAAGGAAAAGAAAAGCAGGGAATAAAGCGGAATAGAGCCAGATATTTCCTGCATTTCTAAACCTCTTCTCATTTTCGGTTTCTGGCTATAGACGTAAGTAACATTTTTCTTTACTCAGACTGAAATCACAAAGACCAATAGAAAAGGTCTGCTCGGGCAGCTGGCTTCTGTTCCCGGGATGTCTAATCCCAACCACAATGAGTCAGTCCTTTGACAAGATGTCAGCAACCAGGGCTCTTAGGCAGGTAAAGGAAATGGTCCATTATTATAGGGGTTTCAAGCCAAGCTTCATGTTCTCTTACCAGGCACTGACAATTATATTTGTTTTTATTGGAAAATAATAACCTTGGAGCTGAGCTGTATGTTTACGCAAGAGGCATTGCTTCTCTGGGTTCTGTCATTGCCAAGTTCTCGTTGCCCGATAGAAATGGGACAGCTGATGGAACTCCTCTGAAGAGGGACGTGAACAGTTTAAATGGTGTTGATTTCACAGAGAATTGTACACATTGATCTGTGCATCTGACCCTTGAGTGTCTGGCCTCTAAAGGCCAGCAGTTGAGTAGCACCAGGCGTTGCTCTTAGCTTAATAAAATGGTTGAAAAGAAGACAGGCAAGGTTGCTGCTCTTCCGGGGCTTACTATTTAACAGGGGGAGATGAGGGCAAACAAGTAAAAGTAACTGAGCAGAGTGACCGCTCTGTGTCATCCTCAGGGGCTCTTGAAAGACTAATTCTTCTGTTGTGTTCCGCAGATACACAAGGTGAATTTTTGTGCCTTAATACATGTATAAAGGGGACTGAATTACTAGAAATCCACTGAGCTTCTGTTTGATGTATACTGATAATGAATTTTCATCCTGCACATCTCTGAGTGTTCTTGAGTAAAACTTTCTCCCTTAGGTTTCAAAGAACACATCTTAGAAGATGGAAAATCCGACCCTGTCAGTGACACTGCCAACTTGGCCCTCCCACCTGAAATGCCAATTTTGATTGACTTCCATGCTCTGAAAGACATCCTCGGGCCCCCTATGTATGAAATGGAGGTGAGCATTCTCGTTTCTTCGTTGATACCCACCTGTTAACTCTGTTGGTTGCCCAGTAGATTGGGGGAGAAATATGTTTGGCTCTTTGGTGAGGCTGGATTTCATCTTCAGATTAGAAAATTGTTTTCTCTCTAGTATTAAATGTTGGTACTTAACATGAGAATAGGCTGCCCAGGTGGCGCTAGTGGTGAAGAACCTGCCTGCCAGTGCAGGAGACCTCAGAGATGTGGGCTCCATCCCTGGGTGGGGAAGGTCCCCTGGAGGAGGGCATGGCAGCCCACTCCAGCATTCTTGCCTGGAGGAGCCCATGGACAGAGGAGCCTGGCGGGCCACAGTCCTTGGGTTGCAGAGTCAGACACGACTGAAGCGACTTAGCACAGCACAGCGTGATGATCCATATGGCTTTTGCAGAGCCCCAGAGGCCCTGCGTGGGTGCTCTTCTAGAAACCCAGTCTGATCTTATTCTTTTCATTCAGTTCCATTTTAAGAACAGTGTCTCTGACTCCTCCTCAGAAGTTCTATATTCCTATTTATGTGCTTTAATTAAGGATTCTTCCTCTCTGCTATCAAAGGCTTGGCAAAAGGCGGTAGGGAAACAGCCTAGTACATAACACCTAAGGACATGAGCCTGGCTTTAGCTTCAGGCTGCTCTAGTGCAGACCAGATGACGTCTTTCAGGATCTATTCTCCCATCGTTATTACTAGTTCCTTTCAGGCTAAACCCACGTGCAAGTCTCGCTCCCCTAACCATCCCTCATAGCGGGATGCCAAGCCATAAAGGCCTGGGAACAGGCCTGAGTCAAGGTAGCTGGGTGGAAATAGGTATTTGAAGCTGTGATTACCGAGGTATGGTGATGTATTTCATAGGATGCTTATATAAGCTTTCATGAAGCAGTTACTAGAAAAATATGTATGTACTACAGAACTTACTGGCATCTTTCTTCAGAAGCTTTCCCATCACCTTTTCTGTATAAAGGAAAAACAAATTTCAGACCATATATCTGGTAAGTTAAGCAGAAGACAGTCTCCCATCCAGCATTTGAAACCACTACCAGTAAATATGATTTTCCTCAGATCTTAAAACTGAGGGGGAATAGTTCCCAAAGCGATCAGCTACAAGAACACACTTACTCTTGACAGTAAATGCGGGTGGTCCTGAACAGTAGAATCAGAAACATTATTTTGCTTATTTGAATTCTTAAGATACTGTGGATTTAAATTTTGAAGTGTTGAAAGAAGTGGAGCAAAACTTATCTTGGTTGAGAAAGCTGTTTCCTGTTCCGAGTAAATCCAGTGATTTTGCGAGTGACGATGGAGGCAGGTTCTGCTCCCGCGTGTCCAGCCGGCCTTTTGCTGTTGGCTTTCAGAACAGTCTGTGTCAGTCATCCTTTGGAAATTTACACCAGAGCAGTTAATAAAAACAAAAGATGGCTCCTTGTTTCTGTTGCATAGACCCTTCTCTCCCAGCCACATTTGCTCCTGTTAGGTTTGGAAACATTGCTGACATTCTTGGAGCTTTAGCGGAGAAAGAGCCAAAGGACAGAAAAGAGAAATTTTATAAACACTGCTTAACAGCTCTGTTTGATATCGTTACAAAAATGATTTTATTTTTCTTATAGCATCTGAGCTATTACATATGAACACTTTTACCAACCTGAATCCTGTAGCCATTTTCCCATCTATAAATAGCATCTTAGAATAGAAGGTCTGGTGTCTGGGAGTTTGGAACATTTTGTTCATCTTTTCCATAGCTAAGAGAATTTATACTGGTGCAGGGGGTTTCTTTCTCTACCTCTGGTGGTCTGATGATCATCACCTTCTGCCTCAACTTTTGCATCTATGAAATAAAGATTTATGGAACATTTCTTTGTTATCCACAAGGGATTTCTTTGTGCTTGGGGTCGTCCATTTTACACACAGGAAAGACCTTAAATGAATCATGCCAAGTCACAGAAGGTGCAGTTAGTGAAGCCAGTCAGCCAACTCAAATCCAGCATTCTTTCCACTCGCCTACAGCACCCTGCAGCCAAGTTGACTCCTGCCCTTTCCTCTCTTGATGCAAAAGAATTGCTTGTAACATAAAGGCATACCTGCTGTTTCTCAGAGTTTCGCTTCTGTTCTTACCAACTGTGGTGCTCTGTTTTGGACTGGGAGGTATAAACTATAGAGTTGTTAGAAAATAGAGGAGTTTTAAAGTCCTGGGGAAAAGGAGACAGCGTGGAGAGCAGGGCGCCTGGGAAGAGGCCCGGAACAGTTAGGGTCACGTAGGAGAAGAGGAACCTTCACAGAGAGAAACAGAAGGAGCAGGTAAGAGCATCAGGTAAGAGCATCAGGTAGGAGCGGGATGAGGATACAGCGCCGCCGTGGAAACTGAGGGGGAAACTGTCTCAGGAGGGGGGAGCGTGCGGGTGTGTCTGCTGTCTGTGTCCTGGATCTGACAGCGTGGAGGGTGTGGGCGACCTTGACAGAGCAGGTTCACAGGGAGTGATGAGTGTGTGAAGAGGCTCTGGACCGTGTGGAGCAGAAGGAGGTTGCCGGGAACTCCTGCAGTTTGATGGACCGCACACAAGTGAGGTGGCTGGAAGGGCAGTGGAGGTCAGAGGGAGGGGGTTACACATGGCAGCCTGTTTGCTAATTAGAATAATCCCATAGAGTTGGACTGAGTTTGCTGGAGAGAGAGATGGTACCCCAGGAGCAGAGTCTCTGGCACAGTGCTATGGGAGGAGGTATCTGTGATGAAGATCCCTTGTGCAACGGATGATGGAGAAAGGGCCAAGGAAGAGATGATAACACTGGAGCAGAGGCGTCTCGCTGCCCAAGGAGAGCGGTGAAGCTGGGACAGAGTAGAGTTGGTGGTCTTGAATACAAGTGAGCTGGAAGGACAGGAAAGTGAGTGGTCAGGGAAGGGAGTGGTGGAATTCAGATTTCAGAGGCTGTATGGCTTCTGCTGCCAGTCAGAACGAGGGTAAGGGTGGCTGGTTAGGTTGAGGAGTATGTTTGGGGGTCAAGTGGGTGTTTAGAGACAAAGAAACCAGGTTGCATGAGTCTCAGGTGCTTGCTGAAGACGCCCAGGGTGATGGCGGGACTCAGGGTGGCCAGGAGGGAGAAGAATATAGGTTTTGAATATAGAAGGAAGTGGGCAGAGTATGAAGATGGGAAATCCAGCCACCATCAACAGGACTTGGCAGGAGGAGGAAGAAGCCTGTCGCTCACGGGGATGAACCCCTCCCCCTGGACTGTGCTGGCGCCATCTGATGCAAGGGAGTAAGTTTTTAGAAGATGATGAGTTAATGTATATAAAGCACCCACCGAAGTACCTGTGTGGATGCATTTGTGCTGTCCTGTCCGACTCTTTGTGACCCCATGGACTGCAGCCCATCAGGCTCCTCTGTCCATGGGATTTCCCAGGCAAGGATACTGGAGTGGGTTGCCATTTCCTTTTCCAGAGGATCTTCCCAACCCAGGGATTGAACCCGAGTCTCCTACATCTCCTGCATTGGCAGGCAGACTCTTTACCGCTGTACCATCTGGGAAGCCCACCATAGTGCCTATTACATGCTAAAAAAAATGAACAAATACTAATTTGTACAACCACCATGTACCCTAAAAACACGTCTAGTCACAAAAGTAAAAGTCCCTGTGACTTTTATTATAAGCCTCATTATTATTTGCTTTAATAACATGACCATCCCTTACTATGCTTTCAGTTCAGTTGAGTTGCTCAGTCATGTCCGACTCTTTGTGACCCCATGGAACACCAGACCTCCCTGTCCATCGCCAACTCCTGGAGTTTACTCAAACTCATGTCCATTGAGTGTATGATGTCATCCAACCATCTCATCCTCTGTCGTCCTCTTCTCCTGCCTTCAATCTTTCCCAGCGTCAGGGTCCTTTCCAGTGAGTCAGTTCTGCACATCAGGTGGCCAAAGTATTGGAGTTTCAGCTTCAGCATCAGTCCTTCCAATGANGTGTTCTTTGGAAGGAATGATGCTGAAGCTGAAACTCCAGTACTTTGTCCACCTCATGCGAAAAGTTGACTCATTGGAAAAGACTCTGATGCTGGGAGGGATTGGGGACAGGAGGAGAAGGGGACGACCAAGGATGAGATGGCTGGATGGCATCACAGACTCGATGGACTTGAGTCTTGAGTGAACTCCGGGAGATGTTGATGAACAGGGAGGCCTGGCGTGCTGCGATTCATGGGATCGCAGAGTCGGACACGACTGAGCGACTGACCTGAACTGAACCTCTTTGGGGTGAGATGAGAATCTTACTTTCATTATCATCCTAGTGAAGCCAAGAGAAGCCTCCACATGACTAGATACACACACACATATACCTATATGTATATATCTCCATATTGATATTCATACAAATTAGATACATTACATAAATATTATACAATCCTGCAGTTCATACTCCCCTCCCGAAAAAAGAAAACCAACATATGAAGAGTTCCTGCATACCTCTGGGGATCGCTCTCTTAATCCCACAGATTGCAAATATGGTGACTCAGTCAGAAGAACACATACATTCTAGGGTTTCCAGGATGCATTTGATTTTCAGCCTCAGAAAACCAGTCATCCAAGCCACGAGTCTTTTTGGTCCAGTCTGCTAATCCTGACAATCTGTCATCTGAGTATTTGTGACTCCATTCATAATGAGTATGAAAGCCTCCATGGTACATGAAAAGTCCTTATCCAGATGTCACTACCCTTAGAGAAAACAGTAACAAAGAGAAGAGACTAGACTTGGAGATTTTAAAAAGCATCCTGAATAGAATGCAGGTGAATTCCAGGAGAATCCATCCACATGCTTCCTTTGCAGACAGACAGACAGCTGCTAGGAATAACCGGGGTGTATAAACACTGAGGAAATGCCCAGAGAGTCATGGTATTGAGTTCCTCCTCCATCCCTCTGATTCAGGCCTACTGTGCCCCACACCCCCATTAAGACTGCACTGACGCTGTCCTCGCCTGGCCCACCACCGGTCAGTTGTGCCAAGGAAAGGCCTGCCTTACTGGAAGCATCTGAAAGTGGCTGGCTTTCGGCAGCACTGGTGTCGGGCCAGACAGGGCTGTGTCACACTGCTTCCAGAGGCTGACCCCAAGACCCCTGCAAGTGAAACGCTGCCGAAACACATTTACAACTAGAAAAATCAGATATTCCTCCAAAGACTTGGCAGAAGTTGGCAGAGGGAGAGCTGCTGTGGTGACAGCCCGGGCAGGAGCATAAAGTATGCCGTATGAGCCCTAAAAGATACCTCGTGTGGTGTGACCATCACCGCGGGCAAGCCTGCACACACACCACAGCCGTCTGACAGCACAGGTTTTGCGTTTCGTGAGGCGCCTTGCTTGTCTTCGGAGAGAAGGCCCACGATACTATCCTGTCTTGAGTCCTTGGCACATGCTGACCCCTCTGCTGTGAAAAGGCATCCTGGCCTTTTTCTGCCCAGCAGACACCTGTCCCAGCTCCCCAGACACGGGCCCTCGCCCCTGCAGGGCTCTCTGTAGACAAGTGCTGGCTAGATCCTCTTGTTGCCTCCCTGTGCTGGGGGATTCAGTTCAGTTCAGTCGCTCAGTCGTGTCTGACTCTTTGCGACCCCATGAATCGCAGCACGCCAGGCCTCCCTGTCCATCAGCGGCCCCTTATTCTTTGTGGTTAGGCAGGTAGTCTGTCTCGGCCCTGAAGTTTTGGTTTGCTATCCCTGTGATCTGTGATGGAGCCTGGAGCCAGATGCTAGTAAAGCCCCGATGGATGAAGGAAAAATTTCATCCCTCCAGTGGCCACAATAGTAACTAACCAGGTGTTAAAACTGCAGGTGTTGGTCTAGGCATGGAAGGGTCACAAAGAGTTGCCCGTATTTACTATTTTAGTCAAATATCAATAAATCTCACTATTGAGTTAATCAAGAGGAAAGAACAGTGAAATTGGCAGTGATTAGATGCCCAAATGCTCCTTAAAACACTGCTATCACCAAAGTGTTAGGAATGCAACCATACTTTATAAGACATATCCTATCATTAACTTTATTAAATATTTTAAACATTTCCTCAGTTTGCATATTTACATGATTGATAGAATTGTTACAGAAGAAACTGACTGTTTTTTTTGAACAAGCTTTAGTTAACAGATAAAGGAAACTGAAGCACCAGTTTGAAG
This sequence comes from Neotragus pygmaeus, assembly GCA_006410875.1. Taxonomy (NCBI): domain Eukaryota; kingdom Metazoa; phylum Chordata; class Mammalia; order Artiodactyla; family Bovidae; genus Neotragus; species Neotragus pygmaeus. The sequence continues at coordinate 1,704,287 of SJYV01045352.1, read as the reverse complement.
GGAAAGTGAATGACAAACGAACTTGAGATACTCATATTCCAGTTTGACATTTAGAGGGAAAAATGTTCTAAGCATCAAGCTGAGGCCTGTCTTACCTAATATAGTTGATGATTCCATAAACCAGCAGTGGAGTTAAAAACTGGTAGCAAAGCACCAATAGAGTTTTGAAATTATTGTCTTGAATCTCATTAGGGAATTCTATAAAATACAAATTGTTCTATACACAGTTTAAGATGGCTGGGAAACTGCATTCAGGAGCAAGAAAGAGCATGTTTCTCGTCTTTTAAATTCATATTTACTTGTACTCACTATTTCTGAGGGGAAAATACATAGAAAGTGGATGCTTGGTAGTTAGAGAATTATTTCAGAACAAACGACTCGGAAGAGTATGACTCCAAGTTCTTGAGTTGCAGATTCTTTTTTTTTGATATATAATACTGTNCTTCGGAGAGAAGGCCCACGATACTATCCTGTCTTGAGTCCTTGGCACATGCTGACCCCTCTGCTGTGAAAAGGCATCCTGGCCTTTTTCTGCCCAGCAGACACCTGTCCCAGCTCCCCAGACACGGGCCCTCGCCCCTGCAGGGCTCTCTGTAGACAAGTGCTGGCTAGATCCTCTTGTTGCCTCCCTGTGCTGGGGGATTCAGTTCAGTTCAGTCGCTCAGTCGTGTCTGACTCTTTGCGACCCCATGAATCGCAGCACGCCAGGCCTCCCTGTCCATCAGCGGCCCCTTATTCTTTGTGGTTAGGCAGGTAGTCTGTCTCGGCCCTGAAGTTTTGGTTTGCTATCCCTGTGATCTGTGATGGAGCCTGGAGCCAGATGCTAGTAAAGCCCCGATGGATGAAGGAAAAATTTCATCCCTCCAGTGGCCACAATAGTAACTAACCAGGTGTTAAAACTGCAGGTGTTGGTCTAGGCATGGAAGGGTCACAAAGAGTTGCCCGTATTTACTATTTTAGTCAAATATCAATAAATCTCACTATTGAGTTAATCAAGAGGAAAGAACAGTGAAATTGGCAGTGATTAGATGCCCAAATGCTCCTTAAAACACTGCTATCACCAAAGTGTTAGGAATGCAACCATACTTTATAAGACATATCCTATCATTAACTTTATTAAATATTTTAAACATTTCCTCAGTTTGCATATTTACATGATTGATAGAATTGTTACAGAAGAAACTGACTGTTTTTTTTGAACAAGCTTTAGTTAACAGATAAAGGAAACTGAAGCACCAGTTTGAAGGGAAAGTGAATGACAAACGAACTTGAGATACTCATATTCCAGTTTGACATTTAGAGGGAAAAATGTTCTAAGCATCAAGCTGAGGCCTGTCTTACCTAATATAGTTGATGATTCCATAAACCAGCAGTGGAGTTAAAAACTGGTAGCAAAGCACCAATAGAGTTTTGAAATTATTGTCTTGAATCTCATTAGGGAATTCTATAAAATACAAATTGTTCTATACACAGTTTAAGATGGCTGGGAAACTGCATTCAGGAGCAAGAAAGAGCATGTTTCTCGTCTTTTAAATTCATATTTACTTGTACTCACTATTTCTGAGGGGAAAATACATAGAAAGTGGATGCTTGGTAGTTAGAGAATTATTTCAGAACAAACGACTCGGAAGAGTATGACTCCAAGTTCTTGAGTTGCAGATTCTTTTTTTTTGATATATAATACTGTGTGTATATATATATATATGATTTGGGCTTCGTGGAGTCTTAATTGCTATACTCTTCATTGTGGTGGGTGGGCTTCTCTCTAGGTATGAGGGCCCAGTGGCTCTGCGGCATGTGGGGTCTTAGTTCCCTGACCAGGGATCGAACCTGTGTCCCCTGCGTTGGAGGGCTGATTCTTAACCGCTGGACCACCAGGGAAGCCCCTGGATTCCTGACTGTCTTCGATGACTGTTATTAGCCTGATCATGAGATTCTCGGTTTGATAGCACCTCCTGCCCTCAGTTGCCCCACCCCTGTATGTGGCTGAGTTACACAGATTTGTCACTAGTCCCATTTTCAGGTTACTGTTAGAACACTTGCCATCAGCTAGAATAAAGTGACTCTGAGCCCGGATGGTTTTGCTTTGGCCACATGTCCTTACCTACCCTCCTGCCTTTCAGTGAACTATGTACCAGTTACTTCTGCCCACAGCAGCACGACTCTCCAGTAAGTGGAGCCTGTGGGAAACTGGCTTGGCTTCTTGAAGCAGTGTGATAATCAGCATGAATCTTACTCTTGATTCTTTGGGCACATTATTTTGACAAAACGAGTTTTGAGGATTTAGCTATTTTAAAAAGGGGGGAATTGTTCTTTTTATAGCTAACAGTTGTGCAGTATGGTTTTTCTGTTAAATTAGCACAGGATTAAGTATATTGAGATAATTGTTCAGGGCTGGTTAGGGTCACTCAGCCCTAGAAAAGAGCCACGAAGTGAAAACAGGAATCCCTGGCAAGTTCCCACCCACTAGGTGTCATTCAGGTATAGAGGATTGCTTTTATGTTAGCAAGAACAAGCCTTGTGAACACTGTTATAAATAGTTGTTTCTGTTTTCCTTAAATAGTACTGATCTTCTGCACGTTGTTCTTTTGCATCTTTCTCCTTGAATAGATACAGAACAGGGCAGATGCGAAGGTGAAATCCATGGTGCACAGGGTCAATTGAGCCATCACTGCAGCCTGGCCTTCCCAGTGTCTAACTTATCATTAAATATAAAATTAAAATTTTAAATGTAAAACCAACTTTAAAAATAGGCTTTTAGGTTCACTATTAAAAATAAGTGCTCAACAGCTTCAAAGGATTTCACACATCCATTTAAAATCAGGATTTTCAGCATCTAAGCCCCTTGGAAAAGGAGGGAGCATCCCCCAACCAGCCCTTGAACCAGAAACTCATCCTATAGACTCTGCTGCACCTGAGAGAGGTTACCTCTCAGTGGAAAAATCTCATGCTTGCATTAGTGCTGGGTTGATATATTGTGCCCAGTTCTTCTAACATGCATAGCTTCTATAGGAAAAGAAATTTGAAGGCTCAGTGTGTGCAGTAAAAGTTAACATGATTGTTTTTCAACTGTTACTTTTTATATGTTTTCATAACTTGGATGTGTTAGCCTGTCTGGCTCGTAATCTCTGGTGAGTGACACGATCGGTTTGAGATGGCAGTGAGAGCTTATTCTCAACACTAGCGAGGGACTAAGCAGATTTGTTGATCTAATATAGATTGCTGTGTCTTGGGTTTGTTCAGATTTATATGGACAGCTTCCGAGAATAAAAAAAAAAAGGCAGTGAGGCAGCATGGTGGGCCTCCAAGCACACAGAGAGGACCCAGCACTTTACAGCATCTCTGCAGCAATAAGGAAAAAGTAAAGATGAGTGGCAGAGAAGTGCAATCCAGGGGTTTTAATAAATACCCTTGCCTCTGGAGCTAACAGTTTTCTCAATAGCATGTTTAAAAAGAGGGTAGCAATTTCGTGATTGCCTGAAATGAAGTTTGGCACTAGAGTGTTTTTAAATATGCAGCCTAATAAAAATACTGAGGTAAATAAAACGATTGTGTTTGTTCCTTGAAAATTAGGGCATGTGGTGCTTAAGCATCGAAGTCATTCATACATACTTTAAGGGAAAACTCTTTATGATAAATGCCAAACCTCCTGATTTGGCAGAAAGCCTGTGTGACTCCAAATTGAGCGCAGTAGTAAGTTCTTTGAGGTGCAGCGTACGCTCAGGTCCTCTGAGGGGGAGCCTGCCTTTGTGATTAGGTCAGCCTGGAAAGCATTTGGCTCTCTTTGACCTTACTATTCATTTTCTTTACTTCTCCCAAGGTGTCTGAGCGTTTAAGTCAACCAGGAGTGGCGATCGGTTTGGCTTGGACTCCCTTAGGTGGGGAAATCATGTTCGTGGAGGCAAGTCGCATGGATGGCGAAGGCCAGTTAACTCTGACCGGCCAGCTGGGGAACGTCATGAAGGAGTCTGCCCACCTCGCTATTAGCTGGCTCCGCAGCAATGCCAAGAAATACCATCTGACCAATGGTGAGTGCCCTGCCGCAGGGCCGAGGCAGGGCTGGGGGGGGGCGTACTCAAAGCTGTGGGCAAAGAAGAGCCTTGGGATCATGATGCAGGAGGTATCCCACAGTTCTGAAAGAGAGATGAAGGAGAGCTTTAAATGATCACTTTCACCTTTTTAAAGCACAGATCTTTGCCTTTGAACTGCAGTGGAAAGTCCAGTTCCCAGTTGAGGACTGTTTGATTGGAACCTGAGCTGGAAACTGATTCCAAGAGTTTGTTTTGATTTTCCTTCTACTTGGAATAGAACGAAGCTGTTCTTCCACACCCCCACTTATACTGCCCACTAATATTTTGAAGGATGTATTTACCCCAAACATTCATTTTTATCGCTTTGATTTTCTTTTTTCAGAGAAAGAGAAAACGGGTTTAATTTTTCTACATCAAAATCTTTTTTTCCTTTCTTAAAGCTTCTGGAAGTTTTGATCTTCTTGAGAACACAGACATCCATCTGCACTTCCCAGCTGGAGCTGTCACAAAAGATGGACCATCTGCTGGAGTCACCATAGCAACCTGTCTCGCCTCACTTTTCAGTGGGCGGCTGGTGCGTTCAGATGTAGCCATGACTGGTGAAATCACACTGCGAGGTCTTGTTCTTCCAGTAANCATCTGCACTTCCCAGCTGGAGCTGTCACAAAAGATGGACCATCTGCTGGAGTCACCATAGCAACCTGTCTCGCCTCACTTTTCAGTGGGCGGCTGGTGCGTTCAGATGTAGCCATGACTGGTGAAATCACACTGCGAGGTCTTGTTCTTCCAGTAAGTATGAAAAAGCCTGTTTATATGGTTTTTAATTTTTTTAATTTAAAATTTTTATTAATAGTATTTTAATATCTAAATTAATAGTGGTTTGCCATCTTCTATGAATGGCTTAGTTTTAAATACATATTTTTTATATCTGCAGTTCAGATTTTAACATTTTGATCAAATAAAGGAAAAACTGATGATTTTCCCCATGTTTTCCCTTCCACTAAAAAAGAAAACTTGCTGACAGGAAAAAATACCAGTCTCGTTACCAGAAATATTACCTGTTTAGATGAAGATTTGAGGCTTTGTTCTAGTTGATGAATTGTTAAATATATAGCATATGTGTGAAATAGGATGGTGGCTGTGTATTTCATTTTGGCTGCACGAGTCTTCACGGCAGTGCCTGCGCTGGTCTTGTGGAGCGTGGGTAGTACATGGGTTGAAAGTTGTGGCGCCAAGCTTAGTCACCCCATGTGGCATGTGGGATTTCAGTTCCCTGACCAGGGATCAAACCTGTGTCCCCTGCATTGGAAGGCTGATCGTTAACCACTAGACTACCAGGGCAGTCCTGGACGGTAGCGCTTTTTAAACTTGAAGCCCAGTTCTCACCTTTTGAAATTCCTGGGAGACCTCCTATCCTCCTATAGATAACTTAGATTACTGTAATTGATAGATTGATAGAAAAATTTATAGAAAAGGAGTAGTACAAAATGGAAGTTTGTAGTAAAGACTAACCATTCTTAATTGCTAAATGTTGAAAAAGTTCTGTACGTATGGGGCTTTGGGGCTCCAGCCTACCTGGTAACTACTTATAAAAACACTGAAAAATGCATAAAACTTGAGAGATCATTTAGAGGTTTAAGTCATTAGGTAGCAGTACCAGTCTACATTAAAGTTTTGGCAGGTTTGATAGCAAACTGAGAAAAAAAGAAATGTTCTTTATTCTGAGAACACCTCTGCTTTAATGAAGTAATGGTGAAAGTAGGTCATAGAATCACCGATTAAGATCACTGAAAATGCTGTCAGTTCTCTGGATTTTTAAATTTAATTCACCCAGGCAGTCATATCCTAAACTGTATTTACATTCTATACTCAGAAGGAATGTTGCTCTCTTTTCTTCACTGCCCCGGAACTGTTGCATTCCTGGTGACTCGGTGGTTGACACTAGCTGTGCTACTAAAAGGAAATGAGCAAGTGCTTTACTAACCGTTAACTCTCTAGTTTCCTAGTCTAGAACAGTAAGCTAAGTGAAGGAATAAATTTTAATGGTCAAAAATAAGTGGGGAGCCATCAGTCAGTGGGGAACTTCTAGAAGTTCAGCCAACTTGTAGAAGATAGAAGTATCCCCACTGGTGTAACAGGATTGGAGGTAGAGACATTCTTTCCAGCAGGAACCTGGGGAAAAGCACTGGCTCAGAGCCAGAAGGTTCAGACCAGGAGAACAGGAAGGGGATGGGAAACAAAACCCAGGGCCTTCATGGAAATCGCCGCAGAACAAACGGCTCTCCGCTAGGCCCCCTGCACTCAGAGCACATCGCACCCAGGGAAAGGCTTTCCCACTCCCAGGGGAGGACAGCCACAGCGGCTCTCAGGCAGCCCTCAGGTTTAAATTATTACATGGAGAGCAGCGGCACCCAGCAAAAGGCCTGCTAGGCCTAGAGGAAACGATTCCAGAACAGAGGCGAAGACAGAGCCCTTGAATTTAAAATGATGGTTTTGAGAATTGCTCAAAGAACTATTCAGAAAAAAACAGTCTGACAGATCCAGCATCTAACTAAACTGAGAAAATGGAGTGGAACAAATTGTCAAGGAAATAACAGAGCATCTCCTAGAATTGAAGGCTGTGTTCAGTTTGAAAGGACCTAAGAAAGATTGAAAGGACCACCTCAGAAAAAGGACTGCATCTTCATGACTTTCCAGTCACCAGGGACAAAGCTTACTCATTGGTGACACTAGATATACAGCACCTTTAAGACCCTGAGAGAAAATGATTTTTAATCAAGTCTTATATACACACAGCCTTAATGTCAGTTAAAGGTGAACGCAGAATAGACATTGCCATTCATTCAGGGAATCAGTTCATCTCACACTCTCTTTGACGAAGGAAACTTGAAAGTGTAGTTCAGGAGCACAAAGCTGAAGCCTGGAAGGAGAGTGACTGCGAGAGGATGGCGGAAGTGCAGCAGGCTGGAGGCTGCTTCCAAGGGCTGTCTCCAGGGACTCTCTATGCGGCATCTATTGCTGCAGACACACCACCCCAAAACAACAGTTATTCTTAGTTTCTGTGGGGCAGGAATTCAGGAAAGGCTTAGTGGGGCTCTTCTGGCCCAGGGACTCTCACTGTGTGGTCGCTATACCGGCCCGGTCTATCACCTGAAAGTAGACTGGGGAGGGGGATCTGCTTCCATCGCGGTTCACTCATGACTGCAGATTGGTCCTGGCCGGCAGGAGGCCCCGGGTCCTCACTTTACAGCCTCTCCCTAGACAGCTGGGCTGACCTCAGACACCTGAGCTACCTATAAACAAGACTGATGTGAGCACAGAAAGGAATAGAAATATAAAAGGGAATCATGGACAGAAGAGGTGCTCATACCTGTCAAAAATTAAGAATTAAAAAAAAAAAGTTTAGAATTTTCCATTAATAGGATTTAGTATGGTGCTAATTGAAATGTGAAGAATATACTATTAACCTTTTTAGTGGCTTTCTCAGCTCAAGCTCTAAGGAAATGAAAGGTGATTTGGATATTTTAAAATAGCAGTGAAAGAAAGGTGGGTCAGAGTTTATCTCAAGGCCTGAGGATGATCATGAACTTACTACCGGTCTCTCCTTACAGGTGGGTGGCATTAAAGACAAAGCGCTGGCCGCGCACAGGGCGGGACTGAAGCGCGTCATTATCCCTCAGAGGAATGAGAAAGACCTTGAAGAAATCCCAGCCAACGTCCGGCAGGATTTAAGTTTCATCACAGCAAGCTGCCTGGATGAAGTTCTTAATGCAGCTTTTGACGGTGGCTTTACTGTCAAGGCCAGACCTGGTCTCCTAAATAGCAAATTGTAGCCCAGGTTGCAACAGAATTTTAAGTTACAAAGTGCCAACAGGTACTGAGATGATTTTATTCGCACCAATAGGAGTAAAGTAAAATGTCCCTAATCTGTGAACATAATCACAGCAGCAACAAGCCTCACTCAAGTGGTGGCTAGTGTTTATTACAGAAATGTTAATTTAATAAATTGATTAAATTGGAATTGAACTCTTGTCTTGAATGGGCTCATTACTGTCCCTGGCAAGTTACAGAACAGTGGCTTTCTTGTGGTTCCAAACAGACGCCTCTGTATTACCTGAGAATTGTTAGAAATGTGAACTCTCAAAACCCATCAGCAGACCATCTGAATCCATGCTAAGCCACCAGGTGGTTCTGGCATGTAGTCAAGGTCAGGAACCGTTGGGATAGACCTTTACCTTAGTAGATGCACCTATGGACTTTATTGGACCCTCAAAGCAATCAGAAGGGGAACTGAGCAAAGGTGAGACTGTAGCCAGCTATTGGTCTTTGTGGAGTGTATTCAAGTGAAGCAAACTCTGACGAGGTCAACACATCCCAATATAGGCCCCTTCCTTGCTGAGGTGAGTAGCAGAGTGGCCTGTGTTGGCTCACGTGACAAACACACCGGCCCTAAATGTCTGTGATCTTAGAAAAAAGATCCAGAGGAGGTAGCCATCCCTCCGGGGATGGTCCCCATGCTTGGTGTCCTGACTCCCGCCACCTCTCCTTGTGTTCCTTGCCTGCCCATGCCAGCGCCCAGTCCTGGCAGACTTGTCTTCTGTGACTCAGTCCAGGATACGGGTCTTTTGAGATATGGGTCTTGGACTGAGTCATGGGAAAAGACAAGTCTACTGGAGGAAGCCTACCAGCACGGGGCACTGGCGCAGGCGAACAAGAACAGAAGGGGAGGTGGCAGGAGTCACGAAAAGACAGGCAGGAGACACTGGAAGAGGCCCTGATGCTGGGAAAGGTTGAAGGCGGGAGGGGAAGGGGCCCACAGAGGATGAGACGGTTGGATGGCACCCCCGACTCGATGGGCAGGAGTCAGAGCAAGGCCCCAGATTTGGTGATGCGCAGGGAAGCCTGGCATGCTGCAGTCCATGGGGTCGCAAAGAGTTGGACAAGACAGAGCAACTGAACTGAACTTGAGGATATGAGTAACTTCTACATACTAGCATTTGAACTTTCTGTATCTTAGTTTTCTTTAACTTTAAAATGCAGATAATTGTACTCATCAGTCTTACTGTAAAGGTAGTTAGAATGCAACATAAAATAATGTTGAGCAATTTCTAATCATCATTCCAGCCAGTAATGGATTTTAGAATCTTATTATTACAAAATATAACAACAGACTTGTAAAGATACTTTGAAATTTCTTGGATAAGAGTGTGTTAGTTGCTCATTCGTGTCCAACTCTTTGCAATCCCATGGACTGTAGCCCTCCAGGTTCCTCTGTCCATGGGATTCTCCAGGCAAGAACACTGGAGTGAGTTGCCATTCCCTTCTCCAGGGGATCCTCCTGACTCAGGAATCAAACTCCTTTCTCCTGCATTGCAGGCAGATTCTTTACCATCTGAGCCACTAGGGAAGCCCTAGATAAGAATAAGGTGTACAAGTTACCCAAGTACTGTGCTCAGACCTGGTAATAAAAATCTGGTGTTCTGAGAAGACAAGTCCAGATCTGGGACTATGGCCAGTGGTAGCAGGTACCAGGAATTTTGAAAACATTTCATTGACTATCTTGTCACTACTATGAATGTATTATTTCTGCTCAATCATCTTACAAGGTAGGAAAAGAAACTATGATGTTTTCAGCAACCAGAGGGAGCTAATCCATACCCACGTTGCTCTGCCTTGTCCCACCCAGTAGTGCAACATAGCACACTTCACAAAGTGGAAGTTCTCTGTATTCTTCCTCAGAAGTTCTGAGCATGCAACTTTGTGCCGGTCCTTTAACAGCACCAGCATCTTCCATGCCCTCTGACTTTGAGCATGCCTTTCCTTACTAAAGGAGCTGACCAAGAAAATCTGTACGTGTATGAAACTAACAGTATGACCTTCCATTTCTCTAGCATTGTTTTCGGTTTGTCGTTTTAAATCTAAGCTTCTACTTTTTAAAAATTGTGGCAAGATTATTTACCATTTTAACTTAAAAGTGTATATGGGGTTGTTACTAAGCTTCTACTTTTTAAAAATTGTGGCAAGATTATTTACCATTTTAACTTAAAAGTGTATATGGGGTTGTTATTTACACTAATGTACGATCATCACCATTATCCAAAACTTTTTCATCTTAAACTGAAACTGTGTCCATTAAAAAAGTAACTTCACAATCCCTTCATTCCCCAGGCCCTGGTAACCACTAGTCTCTGAATTTGCCTATTCTAAGTACCTAATGGAAGTGCAATCATATAATAAATATCTACCCTTTTGTGTCTGGCATATTTCATTAGCATGTTATCAGTGTTTATCCATGTTATATCATGTATCAGAATTTCATATCTTTAAGACTGAATAATATTCCATTGTTGGACATACCACAATTTATTCATTCATCTTTTTTCTGCCTTTAGGCTATTGTGCTATGAACGAGTGTACACAGCACTTGTCTCTGAGTCTGTTTTACATTCTTTTGAAAAGGTGTTTGAGGAACCCAACCCATGTTTCCCAGCACAGCTGCATCATTTGATATCCCCACCAGCAACACACAAAGGTTCTTACTTCTCTACATCTTGGCAGCACTTAACGTTCATTATTTTTTCAGAATTATTTTTGGTCGCACTGGGTCTTCTTCACTGTGCTCAGGCTTCGTCTAGTTGTGTGCTGGCTTCTCTTGTGAAGCATAGGCTCTTAAGTGCACAGGCTTCAGTAGTTATGACACTAATTGCTCTGTAGCATGTGGAATCTTGGACCAGGGATCGAGCCCTGCATTGGCAGGCAGATTCTTATCTGTTGTACCACCAGGGAAGTCCTATTATTGGTAACGACCATCCTGAGGGTATGCATAAGCATCTCATGGTTTTCATTTACATTTCCCTAGTGACTAATATTATTTTTTTCTTTCTAGCAATGTTTGTGTTTCCCATAGACCCCTTGTGTCAGCTGGGTTTTTTGAGAACTGCTAACTTAAATTCCAGTTCAGCGGGCCTACAGGCAAGGGCTTGTTAATCAGTGTACTTATCCAGCGCTCTCGTTTTTTATGCATGGGCTTTTAAAATTTTCAAGTATGAAAACTATATAAAACTTTTAAGTGCCTTGGAAAGCAAGAAATTTTATACTGCTTGAGGCACACAGGCTTTTTACTTTGCCTTGCGCCTTCTGTTTTGAACCTTACTGCAGACCATGTCGGACATCTTTAATGGTTTTAATCACCTATATGCAAATACAGTGGAAGATGCCATCACAGTGAGCAATCCTTTTTAAAATCTACTTACACATCATTGGAAGACCCTGATACTGGGAAAGATTGAAGGCAGGAGAAGAAGGCAACAGGATCAGATGGTTAGATGGCATCACTGATTCAATGGACATGAACTTGGGCCAAAAAAAAAAAAATGGTGAGCCTGGTGAGCTTCAGTCTACAGGGTCGTGAAGAGTTGGACATGAGTTGGCAACTGAACAACACACATCTTGGACCACAGTTAAGGTCTTCTGACTATGTGAGTGGTATTTAAAGGATATTAAATATATCTGAATTTTTCTAAATAAGGGGAGGTAAAAAAAAATTAAGGTTTCTTTCCTTTTCTTCCCTTGACATTAGTCAAGATTTGCTTTCTAAGCTGTGGTACATATACACAATGGAGTTATTACTCAGCCATTAAAAAGAATACATTTGAATCAGTTCTAATGACGTAGATGAAACTGGAGCCTATTATACAGAGTGAAGTAAGCCAGAAAAACACCAATACAGTATAATAACGCATATATATGAAGGTGGTAACAATAACCCTGTATGAGAGACAGCAAGAGAGACACAGACGTATAGAACAGTCTTTTGGACTCTGTGGGAGAGGGCGAGGGGGGGATGGTTTGGGAGAATGGCACTGAAACATGTATATTATCACATGTGAAATGAATCGCAAGTCCAGGTTCAATGCATGATACAGGGATGCTCAGGGCTGGTGCACTGGGATGACCTAGAGGGATGGTATGGGGAGGGAGGTGGGAGGGGGGTTCAGGATGGGGAACACATGTACACCCGTGGCAGATTCATGTCAATGTATGGCATGAATTACAATACAATATTGTAATTAGCTACCAATTACAATAAATTTATATATAAATTTGCTTTCTGGTCAAAGTACAGATCATCTTCACAAGAAGAATGGAGTTGTAAATTCATTTCCATTTCCAGTGCCATCTGAGTTGTAGAGGCTGCTTGAAATGCAGAGGTTTTCTGCTTCCTGTCATCTCAACACACTGACCTAGCGATGTCTACCATCAGGAGCTCCCTGGACTAGGTGACTGGCGCACATTGAAACCTTATCAAAGTCTACCATGTTGTGAGGTAACTCACTGCTGAGGGTAGAGTGGGCGATTTTTTTTCACTGACCACTGAAATGAGAAAAACCTTCCTAGAATTAAGGGACTTGACACTAAGCCACAAAGAATGTTAATTTTGCCAATTCTCCTTCCAAATCTGTAGTTTATTTTATCTAGGACTATTAGATGTAAAAAAAAAAAATCAAGAATTTTTATTTTTTAATTAAGTGTAACTTGTTCAAGCTCACATTATTTTGGCAAAAATGAGTTGTATTTGAGTGCCCATCTCCATGAAAATTTTATCCAGCTGGTTAAAGTGTCAAGACTACAAAGTTTTACAGTCATGATCCAATTTGATGATTTATGATCCAATCCTATGCTTTTTTGCTTTGATAACACTTAGTTGATACAGCAATGACCACTAGACTGTTATTAAAAAATAAATTTTACAGCACCAAAACAAGGAGTATTAAATGGATCTGAAAGGACACAAACAGGCAGATGCACTGAATGACTACTGAAATGTTATAAAACAGCTGTATCAAAAGTTACTTTTTTAATTTAGGAAAACCTTTATTTGATATGAAATCTCACTTATTTGGAACACCTTAGGTATGGTTTGTACTATCAATAAGTTAAAGAATGTGTTTAACATTCTTGGACGTAATAAAAAATCGTAATTTTATAATTAAATTCAATTCTAACATAGTACATTTCTAGGCAATAGGAATGAAAACCCTTTTTTAGGCTAAACCCTAATCTTAACATGACAGTACAAACTTATCAAAAGGTGTCTTTATTATAAAACTAAGTATTCTTTCATAACCATTGTTTCTTCTTTTCAAAATTTAGAAAAGCCCAAGATAAGTAATTTTCAAAGAAAATTCTTAAGTCTGTACAAGGTTAAGGAAAATGTCTGTTTTAGCAGACAATGTGGCTATAATGGCAGACATAAGTATAAACACTTTACCGAACACTTAACCATCCTCATTTTCTTAAGCGGCTGGCATCATTACACCTTTTATTACACCTAGAGATGGAACTAGGAGCAAAGTTAAACCAGTTAGTAGGGAGTAGGTCAGGACTGAGACCCAAGCAGTTAGAACTTAGAGCCCACAGTTTCCATTTCGGTGGGTGAATTTGGAGGATGCTGTTCTTAGATAAAACTGACTTTCTTTTGGTAAACGACTCAACTAGCTTAAAATTGGAAGCAGTGAGCCACCAAATTATCCTTTATGTTTAGAACAAGCACACTGGTAGGTGGGGAAGAGAATGACTAAGGTTCCAGCAATGCATTCCATCTATCGGTTTTGGTAACATTCTGTCTGTTCCTTCCTTGTGTCACCTGCGTGAATGACTATAGTACTAGTTGGTAAGTCATACGTTCACTTTTCTCCCGTGTGTTCTGATCTTACTCTAGATCTAATGCACCGATCACGGGCTGGCCCCCAGAATGTTTACGTTTTGATTCAGTGTTTTTTCAGTTGGGTTACGTACCAATTCTTCTACTCAAGAATCTGAATGAAATAAAATTCCACCATTAGTAGAATCATTTGCAGATGTTCCTGGATATAAAGAGCTCTTGAGCTGCAGGGAAGGCGGACACAACTAAGATTTTTGGCGAGTCAAATTTATAGCCATTAGCTTAAGTTTCAAGTTTGTAGTATTGTGGGCCTAGGCATACATATGATGAAAAAAAGAGCAGAAGAAAAAATTCCCCAATAGTCATTAACATATTAAACTAGTCCATGATTCAATTCAACAGGATAAATTCACATATTAAACTAGTCCATGATTCAACAGGATAAATTCATATTCAAGAATATAAGAATATAAAATAAAGAATATCACCTGGCCTTAACTCTACTGGGCTTCCCTGGTGGCTCAGCCGGTAAAGAATCCACATACAACACAGGAGACCTGGGTTCAATCCCTGGGTTGGGAAGATCCCCTGGAGAAAGGAAAGGCCACCCACTCCAGTATTCTGGCCTAGAGAATCCCATGGACTATGCACAGTCCATGGGGTCGCAAAGAGTCGGACACAACTGAGTGACTTTCACTTCACTTCACTTCAACCTATGTAGTCCCCTGAAGGAAAACATCAAGACTCCAGAAGTAGGGGCATCAGTAACAATATAGATGATTTAAGAACAAGAGTTAGACCTCATAAATCAAATCTCAAATGAACCAAGAACTACGGCTCTAGATCTCGTTATCCCTATAGGCCAAGAATATAAAGACTACTAAGAAGAAATACAGTTAACAAATACTAAAATATCAACCTTATTACCAGCAGACACGCAATTTATCTTAGGCATAAATTGGCAAAATATGAGGTTATAATGAAATGCAAAACCCTTCATTTTACTACCATAAGTTTCCACTGAAACTTCTCCGGAAAACAGTATCATGACCCTAAAAAAATGTAAAAAAAAGAACCCCAAAGAATAGAACCGGAAAATATATTAGAAATGTTCACAGGCTATTTAGAATTAGCCAGAAAAACTACCTGGACAAACTGGACAAAGCAAATATCCAGTGCTGGGGACCTGGCTAAAATTATAGTCAATCGTCACAAAAGTTACCCCAAATTATTTATTTCCAAGATTATTAAAGTGAGGAAATGCTTAGGTGATCATGTGATGTGTGGAAGGGTGAGAGAGTTACATAATTACATGACCCCAAATTATACGCTTTCAAAACAAATGTGTGTAAACACGTGTAAATACACATAAAGAACTAGGAAAATGAAAATGTTTGTAATCATCTCTGAATGGATAAAACTACAGACTCTTGTGTGTACCAAAGTCTATATATTAAACATATACTGCCTTTACAATAAAAACATTTTAAATATAAAATGATATACTGCCACAAAAATATATTAAATGAGGAGGGAGTCATTTTTCTAGCATTCATGCCAATAGGAATCTACCTGGATGGTTATCTACTACTGTGGGCAGGAATCCCTTAGAAGAAATGGAGTAGCCATCATAGTCAACAAGAGTCTGAAATGCAGTACTTGGATGCAATGTCAAAAAATGACAGAATGATCTCTGTTCGTTTCCAAGGCAAACCATTCAATATCACAGTAACCCAAGCCTATGCCGCAACCAGTAACACTAAAGAAGCTGAAGTTGAACAGTTCTATGAAGAACTACAAAACCTTTTAGAACTAACACCCAAAAAAAGATGTCCTTTTGATTACAGGGGACTGGAATGCAAAAGTAGGAAGTGAAGAAACACCTGGAGTAACAGGCAAATTTGGCCTTGGAGAACGGAATGAAGCAGGGCAAAGGCTAATAGAGTTTTGCCAAGAGAACACACTGGTCATAGCAAACACCCTCTTCCAACAACACAAGGGAAGACTCTACACATGGACATCACCAGATGGTCAACACTGAAATCAGATTGATTACATTCTTTGCAACCAAAGATGGAGAAGCTCTATATAGCCAGCAACAAGACCAGGAGCTGATTGTGGCTCAGATCATGAACTCCTTATTGCCAAATTCAGACTTAAATTGAAGAAAGTAGGGAAAACCACTAGACCATTCAGGTATGACCTAAATCAAATCCCTTATGATTATACAGTGGAAGTGAGAAATAGATTTAAGGGACTAGATCTGATAGAGTGCCTGATGAACTATGGATGGATGAACTATAGATACCAAGGGAACATTGCATGCAAAGATGGGCTCGATAAAGAACAGAAATGGTTTGGACCTAACAGAAGTAGAAGATATTAAGAGGTGGCAATACACAGAAGAACTGTACAAAAAGGATCTTCATGACCCAGATGATCATGATGGTGTGATCACTTACCTAGGGCCAGACATCCTGGAATGTGAAGTCAAGTGGGCCTTAAGGTGATGGAATTCCAGTGGAGCTATTTCAAATCCTGGAAGATGATGCTGTCAAAGTGCTGCACTCAATATACCAGCAAATTTGGAAAACTCAGCAGTGGCCACAGGACTGGAAAAGGTCAGTTTTCATTCCAATCCCAAAGAAAAGCAATGCCAAAGAATGCTCAAACTACTGCACAATTGCACTCATCTCACACGCTAGTAAAGTAATGCTCAAAATTCTCCAAGCCAGGCTTCAGCAATACATGAACCGTGAACTTCCAGATGTTCAAGCTGGTTTTAGAAAAGGCAGAGGAACCAGAGATCAAATTGCCAACATCTGCTAGATNATCCTTGTCTCCAGGCTATTTACCTGTAACTCCATTTTGTTTTCAAGATTTTGGATCATTTTCACTATCACTATTTGGGATTCTTTATCAGGTAGATTCCCTATCTCTTCCTCTTTTGTTTGGCTTGGTGAGCGTTTATCCTGTTCCTTTACCTTCTGGGTATTACTCTGCCTCTGCATCTTGTTTGTATTGCTGTGTTTAGGGTGGCCTTTCTGTATTCTGGCAGTTTGTGGAGTTCTCTTTATCGTGGAGTTTCCTTGCTGTGGGTGGGGTTGGACTGGTGGCTTTTCAAGGTTTCCTGGCTAGGGAAGCTTGTGTCAGTGTTCTGGTGGGTGGAGCTGGATTTCCTCTCTCTGGAGTGCAATGAAGCGTCCAGTAATGAGTTATGAGATGTCAGTGGGTTTGGAGTGATTTTGGGCAGCCTGCATATTGATGCTCAGGGCTATGTTCCTGTGTTGCTGGAGAATTTGCGTGGTATGTCTTGCTCTGGAACTTGTTGGCCATAGGGTGGTGCTTGGTTTCAGTGCAGGTACAAAAAAGATCTTCAAGACCAAGATAATCACGATGGTGTGATCACTCACCTATAGCCAGATATCCTGGAATGTGAAGTAAAGTGGGCCTTAGGAAGCATCACTATGAACAAAGCTAGTGGAGGTGATGGAATTCCAGTTGAGCTATTTCAAATCCTGAAAGATGATGCTGTGAAAGTGCTGCACTCAATATGCCAGCAAATTTGGAAAACTCAGCAGTGGCCACAGGACTGGAAAAGGTCAGTTTTCATTCCAATCCCAAAGAAAGGCAATGCCAAAGAATGCTCCAAATACCGCACAATTGCACTCATCTCACATGCTAGTAAAGTAATGCTCAAAATTCTCCAAGCCAGGCTTCAGCAATACGTGAACCGTGAACTCCCTGATGTTCAAGCTGGTTTTAGAAAAGGCAGAGGAACCAGAGATCAAATTGCCAACATCCGCTGGATCATGGAAAAAGCAAGAGAGTTCCAGAAAAACATCTATTTCTGCTTTATTGACTATGCCAAAGCCTTTGACTGTGTGGATCACAATAAACTGTGGAAAATTCTGAAAGAGATGGGAATACCAGACCACCTGACCTGCCTCTTGAGAAATCTGTATGCAGGTCAGGAAGCAACAGTTAGAACTGGACATGGAACAACAGACTGGTTCCAAATAGGAAAAGGAGTACGTCAAGGCTGTATATTGTCACCCTGCTTATTTAACTTCTATGCAGAGTACATCATGAGAAACACTGGACTGGAAGAAACACAAGCTGGAATCAAGATTGCCGGGAGAAATATCAATAACCTCAGATATGCAGATGACACCACCCTTATGGCAGAAAGTGAAGAGGAACTAAAAAGCCTCTTGATGAAAGTGAAAGAGGAGAGTGAAAAAGTTGGCTTAAAGCTCAACATTCAGAAAACGAAGATCATGGCATCTGGTCCCATCACTTCATGGGAAATAGATGGGGAAACAGTGGAAACAGTGTCAGACTTTGTATTTTTGGGCTCCAAAATCACTGCAGATGGTGACTGCAGCCAGGAAATTAAGAGACGCTTACTCCTTGGAAGGAAGTGAAGACCAACCTAAATAGCATATTGAAAAGCAGAGAAATTACTTTGCCAACAAAGGTCCATGTAGTCAACGCAATGGTTTTTCCTGTGGTCATGTATGGATGTGAGAGTTGGACTGTGAAGAAAGCTGAGCACCAAAGAATTGATGCTTTTGAACTGTGGTGTTGGAGAAGACTCTTGTGAGTCCCTTGGACTGCAAGGAAATCCAACAAGTCCATTCTAAAGATCAGCCCTGGGTGTTCTTTGGAAGGAATGATGCTAAAGCTGAAACTCCAGTACTTTGGCCACCTGATGTGAAGAGTTGACTCATTGGAAAAGACTCTGGTCCTGGGTGGGATTAGGGGCAGGAGGAGAATGGGACGATAGAGAATGAAATGGCTGGATGGCATCACTGGCTCGATGGACATGAGTTTGAGTGAACTCCGGGAGTTGGTGATGGACAAGGAGGCCTGGCGTGCTGCGATTCATGGGATCGCAAAGAGTCGGACATGACTGAGCGACTGAACTGAACTGATGGAGGCTTTTGATGAACTCTTGTCGATTAATGTTCCCTGGAGTCAGGAGTTCTCTGGTGTTCTCAGGATTTGGACTTAATCCTCCTGCCTCTGGTTTTCAGTCTTATTCTTACAGCAGCCTCAAGACTTCTCCATCTGTCCCTTTGAAGGCGGTTCCCTCTGTTTTAGCTTCTTCTGTTTGCTGGTGTCTTCAGTGTCTAATTTCTGCCCTGATACAAGGGGGTGGTGGTGGATACTTTTGTAGGCTCACTTGTTCAGTCGTGCTCTGGGGAGGGAGGTACGCTGTGAACAAATATCACTGGCGTGTGCTCGCAGTGTCTCAGCCACCCTGGGTTTGTCCCCGCTTACAGCGTGTGTGCTTTCCCTGTCTACACTGCTTAGGCTCTAGGTTGCTCTGCCGGGAACTGTCTGAGGCTGGCCCTGGGTTGTGTGCACTTCCCAGGGATCTAAGCTGCTCAGGTTCAGGTACTCAGGTACTCCACAAAGGTGCAGACTCGGTTGGGCCTGCGTTTTGTGCCCTTTCCAGGTCCAAGGAGCTCAGGTGACCAACCAGATGTTTGATGAGCGTGGTCGCTCCGACTTGTTGCCTCCCCCGTCCCTGCCACTCAGTTTTCTGTGTGTACAACTGGCGCACCTTCTCAGGCAGATGTCGACCATCCAGAATCCCAAGAAGTCTTGGTTAGCAATGAAGTCTGCTTGCAGTTTGGTAGATGATGCCTCCCTGTGGCTGTGATTGCCCCTTTCCGACTCTGGCTGCCTTCACCTGCCTGTCTCCAGTGGGGCATGGGCCAGTCCACAGCCGGCTAGCTCTAGTCAGTCCTTTGTTCTGTGAGCGGGCCTGGTGGTGTCTTAAGTTAGGGCTTTTCACGGGGTAGCTGGTTTGCTATCACAAGTTAGTTCCCTCAGATTGCCCTCAGGGCATTTAGGCCCAGTCCTTACTCTAAGCAACGCAGCCCGCCCCTCCCTGCCCAGCCCCCACTTGCTAGTGGCGGATGCAAGCATCTGTGCTGCTTCTCTGCTGAGAGTTAGCATTGGGCACGTAATCTGTGGGTTTTAATTATTTATTTTTCCTCCCGGTTATGTTGCCCTCTGAGGTTCCAAGGCTCACCACAGACTCACCAGTGCGTGTTGCCTGGTGTTTGGAAACGTCTCTCTTTTTTAAGCCTCCCTTCCCGGGACGGATCTCTGTCCCAACCTCTTTTGTCTCTCTTTTTATCTTTTATATTTTTTCCTACCTCTTTTCAAAGACAATGGGCTGCTTTCCTGGGTGCCTGATGTCGTCTGCTGGCACTCAGAGGTTGTTTTGTCGAATTTACTCAGCGTTTGAATGTTCTTTTGATGAGTCTGTGGGGGGAGAAAGTGGTGTCCCCATCCTATTTCTCCGCCATCTAAGGTTGGCCTGTATGATCGTTTTAATATGTTGCTGGATTTTGTTTGCTGGAATTTTGTTGAGGATTTCTGCATCTATGTTCATCAGTGATATTGGCCTGTTCTCTTTTTTTGTGGCATCTTTGTGTGGCTTTGGTATTAGGGTGATGGTGGCATCATAGAATGAGTTTGGCAGTTTACATTCCTCTGCAAATTTCTGGAAGAGTTTGAGTAGGATAGGTATTTGCTCTTCTCTAAATTTTTGGTAGCATTCACCTGTGGCTTTTGTTTGTTGGAAGAATTTTTATTCCAGTTTTTATTTCCACGCTTCTGATAGGTTTGTTAAGATTTTCTACTTCTCTTTCAGTTTTGGAAGATTGTAGTTTTCTTAGAACTTATCCATTTCTTCTAAGTTATCCATTTTATTGCCATGTAGTTGCTGTTAGTAGTCTATCATGATCCTTTATATTTCTGTGTTGTCTGTCGTGATTTCTCCATTTTCATTTCTAATTTTTTGATTTCATTCTTCTCCTTTTTCTCTTGATGAGTCTGGCTAATGGTTTGTCTGTTTTACTTACCTTCTGAAAGAACCAGCGTTTAGTTTTGTTGAGTTTTGCCATAGTCTCCTTTGTTTCTTTTTCATTTATTTCTGCCCTAATATTTATGATTTCTTTCCTTCTACTAACCCTGGAGTTCTTAATTTCTTCTTTTTCTCACTGCTTTAAGTGTAAAGTTAGGTGATTTATTTGACTTTTCTCTTGTTTCTTGAGGTAAGCTTCTATTGCTATGACCCGTCCCCTTAGCACTGCTTTTACTGATTCCCATAGGTTTTGGGTTGTCATGTTTTCATTTTCATTTGTTCCTATGCATATTTTGATGTCTTCTGTGATTTGTTGGTTATTCAGAAGCATGTTGTTTAGCCTCCATATATTTGTATGTTTAATAGTTGTTTTTTTTTTCTTCCTGTAGTTGACATCTAATCTTACCACATTATGATCAGAAAAGATGCTTGGAATGGTTTCAATTTTTTTGTATTTACCAAGGCTATATTTATGACCCAGGATGTGATCTATCCTGGAGAAGGTTCCTTTTTCACTTGAGAAAAAGGAGAAATTCATTGTTTTGGGGTGAAATGTCCTATAGATATCAATTAGGTGTAACTAGTCAATTGTATCATTTAAAGCTTGTGTTTCCTTGCTAATTTTCTGTTTGGTTCATCTATCCATAGGTGTGAGTGGGGTATTAACCTCATCCACTATTATTGTGTTACTGTTAATTTCCCCTTTCATTCTTGTTAGCATTTGCCTTACATGTTGTGGTGCTCGTATGTTGGGTTCATATATAATTATAATTGTTATATCTTCTTCTTGGATTGATCCTTTGATCATTATGTAGTGTCCTTCTTTGTCTCTTTTCATAGCTTTTATTTCAAAGTATATTTTTTCTGACATGAGTATTGCTACTCCTGCTTTCTTTTGGTCTCCATTTTCCTGAAATGACTTTTTCTTGCCCTTCACTCCCAGTCTGTATGTGTCCCATGGTTTGAGGTGGATCTCTTGTAGATAGCATATATAGGGATCTCCATTCAGCCAGTCTTTGTCTTTTGGTTGGTGCATTCAACCTATTTACATTTAAGGGAATTATTGATAAGTATGATCCCATTGCCATTTACTTTGTTGTTTGGGTTTGAGTTTATAAACCTTTTCTGTGTTTCCAACTATAAAACTCCTAGAGGAGAACATAGGCAAAACACTCTCCGACATAAATCACAGTAGGATCCTCAATGATCCACCTCCCAGAATACTGGAAATAAAAGCCAAAATAAACAAATGGGATCTAATTAAAATTAAAAGCTTCTGTACAACAAAGGAAACTATAAGTAAGGTGAAAAGACAGCCTTCTGAATGGGAGAAAACAATAGCAAATGAAGCAACTGGCAAACAACTAATCTCAAAAATATACAAGCAACTTATACAGCTCAACTCCAGAAAAATAAACGACCCGATCAAAAAATGGGCCAAAGAACTCAATAGACATTTCTCCAAAGAAGACATACGGATGGCTAACAAACACATGAAAAGATGCTCAACATCACGCATCATCAGAGAAATGCAAATCAAAACCACAATGAGGTACCATTTCACACCAGTCAGAATGGCTGCGATCCAAAAGTCTGCAAGCAATAAATGCTGGAGAGGGTGTGGAGAAAGGGGAACCCTCTTACACTGTTGGTGGGAATGNCCAACCAGTCCATTCTGAAGGAGATCAGCCCTGGGATTTCTTTGGAAGGAATGATGCTAAAGCTGAAACTCCAGTACTTTGGCCCCCTCATGAGAAGAGCTGACTCATTGGAAAAGACTCTGATGCTGGGAGGGATTGGGGGCAGGAGGAGAAGGGGAACGACAGAGGATGAGATGGCTGGATGGAATCACAGACTCGATGGACATGAGTCTGAGTGAACTCCGGGAGATGGTGATGAACAGGGAGGCCTGGCGTGCTGTGATTCATGGGGTCGCAAAGAGTCGGACACAACTGAGCGACTGAACTGAACTGAATACATATTCATTCTAGATAGGTCTCAGGTTTCTAGACCAGGAGACTTCAAATGTTTTAGAGCAGAAAAACTTCAGATTTAGGACAGAGTCCAAATGTGTAAAAGCAAGTAAAAGGGATGACACTTCTCAAGCAAAAAAATTTTTCCCAAACTTCCAAAGAACCTATACAAAAAGAACCTATATACAAGAACCCATAACCAGATCCTTACAACACCATCTAAAAATCATTAATCTGCGGACAAACTTCTGAATAAGTGAGTCAGGACAGTAAAAATGGAAGTGTTCTGGAGTCATCTACACTTGAATTCAAACTCAGCCTTCACCACCTGCTCAGCTGTGAAACTGGGACAATATTTCTAGCCTTGCATGGCTTTTGTCCGGATTAAGGAAGATGGGTAAGTTATATATATATCATAGGTGGCACAAATTCCAAAATATGTAAGTGCTCACTTACACAATTCCAAAAGTTAACTTTAACTTGTCTGACCTAAAGTCATCAATTAGTTAGAGACCTAGAACTTGTGGGTTGCAGATGTATACTCTAAAAGATGCCTTTAGCTTTAATAAGGTTATCGAACATGTCTACCAAACAGCAACTCCCATTTTAACTAATTTTTACCACAATGTAGTAGAATTTCTCAACTAGGTGGAACATTTATTTAAACTGGTTTTATGAGATAAATTTTTACAAAAACTACACTACACTAAGACAAGCCCACAGAGTCCAAAGTTAGCAAAATTCCAAAATTTATCAAGAGTCCACTATTACTTACCTTTCTAAAATAAAGCTTACATCTCAGGCCCCGTTTGATATAGAGTTTAAATAGACTTTAATTTAAATAAAAACATTTTAGAATCAGCCTTTAATGTTGCCTTAGTAGCCTTAGTAACTTTAGAGCATTTAACCATTGCTATGTCACATTAACAAACTTACCACTGAAGTAAACAGATTCAAACTTTTAGTCTCAATTTCATGTGGGAACCTTTTTTTCCTATTATAAATTATAAATAACTAATGAACAATTTCTCTGATTAATCATAATGTTGTGCCTGGGCATTGTAATGAATACACAAGAATGCTGTGCTTTTCATTTTCGTGCAGTTTATAAATGTTACCCTGATGTGCAAATAATGACCCCCTCAAAGATGCCCACCACAAAATTAAAACTATGGCAAGTCTCCTTAAAAATTCAACAGCTTAAAACGCTAAGTTAAAAATCAAACTTCATTATAACACAATAATGCCAAGCAGGAAAAAAAATAAGCAATCTATTTTTAGTTTCCAGAACTGTACCCTACTGATGGTAATTTTAAAAAATTGTACATAGTATTTTCCTAAAAACTCTTTTTCTGAAGATAATTCAGAAAACGTTGTAGCTACAAAATAAAAATTTATAAAAGGAGATGGCAACCCACTCCAGTATTCTTGCCTGGAGAATCCCATGGACGGAGGAGCCTCGTGGGCTACAGTCCACGGGGTTGCAAAGAGTCAGACATGACTAAGCAACTTTCACTATCCAATATAAGTAATGGTCTGAAGTGGGGGAAGTCCAGGACAAAAGACCTGATAGAAGATGTAAAAGCATCAGTCTGAACAAAGGTGATGACAGTAAATGGAGAGGAAAATGCAAACCATAGCTTCAATGTATAAAGCATATTTGTTTTTTACTCCCTAAATCACTGTATTTGAGGCTTCTATACTTAGTAAAAAACAAACAAACAAACAAAAAAATACTTAACTAGAACCCATTAGGCACTATGCTAAATACCAAACTGTGGTGAGATGAAATGCAAAGCAGAAATGAGATGCCTGTGAGATATTGAAGAGATGGAACTCTTAAGCTCTGCTGATGGGAATACAAAATAAGTTATCACCATATCCTCGTCATTGCAGAAAGTCCCACTGGACAGCATGATTCTATATCCTAATTTTACTTCACTATTTTCCTTATTATTTTTATTTCACAGTGAATCTAACCTCAAAATGAAATTATGCTCAAAAACAAAACCATAAACATCTCCCAAAACAAGGCAGGTCAAACCTCAATCTTAACAATCTGAAGCTCTTGCATAAATTGCACAAGCTCAGAATTTTAGTCATACCATTTATTTACCCCTAAGAATTACATAAATCCTGCTGTTTTCTGATAAGTAACTACAGAGATAAAAAATCTAACCTCACTTTTATTCTTGTTCCTCTGCAAGTAACTTTTCTACCCTAATAGGTGGCTTCTAGGACTCTTCATCTTTGGAAGAAATTTTCATCAGAACATCTAGATATATGTCATCAGCACGAGCCAACAGGAAGTATTTTCAATCTCAAGGCAAATCTTTCACCTTTGTGGACCTTTCCTCTAATTGTTCTTTTTTAACTCTTACCATTACTCAGTTCTTTTCTTCACATAATTCTGATACTGATTCTCCTGAATCTATCTTCAAAAGTCTTAATATATTTTTTCTCATTATTCCGATCCTTGTTTTGTACTGCATTCCAAAAGAACTCAAGTTCTAATTCATAAATTTGGTTTTGCTAAGGTTACCGATCTCCTGATATGCTAAAGCATTTAACTATATAGATACCTTCACCCTCCAACAAGGGAGCAGAATATGATGGAAAGAACGGCTGCTTCCCTTTCCTTTCCCTGAAGTTGGAATGGCCACATAAATTCAGATTGCACTGCTCTTGTACTTCCTTAACCTCTCTATTAAAGTTTCCATGTTTAATTTTCATGTCCCTCATTGAAGCATCACTGTTGGGTTAGTGGTTTTGTTCTCACTGCTATAACCTAAATAGTTCCAGGATCAGCAAACTAAATAAATAAGGAGGCAGAGAAGGGACTTTTCTTCCATTCTCACTAAAACAGCTCCCCCAGACGTTCATTAACAAGCATGTATGTACCAGGTATTGTCCTCAATGAGCTTCCAAGGTAAGCATTTATCCCCCATATTACAGAAAAGAAAATGGATTTCAAAATAAATTTCAAATCACAGAGCTAGTTTAAAAAAAAGGTGGGGGGGGGGAGTTGAAGAACTGTGTGACTAAGGAAGACTTAGAAGGGGTGGTAAATGGCATCCTAGGCCAACAGACACTATAAAAAAATTTTAGACTTGGAAAAGATCTTAACCAACTCTCTCATTTTCAGAAGAGAAAAATGACACAGAACTTGCTAAATGTCATATAAAGTAGGTCAGTGTTCTAATCTGGGCAATGTTATAATTTCCTAGATCCTTGTAAAGCAAATATTCTTTGGACATTTTCTAATTCAACTTGAAAAATTAACCTTGTTTAGTAAGATTCAACCATCTTTTGCTTTCCCTCCCAACACAAGAAGGATCCCTAATGTAGCCAGGAAAGAGTAAATAAAAAAAAGATGGGAGATGAATAAGAGTCAGCACCCTAGAGGGGGGCCTTTCCTAAAGGCCAGATCACTCTTCTTACTGTCTTCATATTATCTCTTGCCATATGAAATTCACTTGCTAAATAATTTCTTACTACTTATTGTCTGTCTTCTGTCCTTTTCCTTCTCATCCTCAATACCAGCTTTTCTCTGAAAACAGCAATTCTCAAACATTTTTGGTTTCAGGAACCCTTTGTGCCAGTAATTGGCAAACTACAGCTGCAGGCCACTTGCCTGTTTTTGTAAGTAGTTTTACTGGAATATAGGTAAGCACATTCACTTACATCTAGGACTGTTTCCAAGGGTGGAGATGAAAAGACCCTATGTATGACTCCTAAGGTTTTCCCTGGTGGCTTTGTGGGTAAAGAGTCTGCCTGCAATGTGGGAGACCCAGGTTCAATCCTTGGGTCAGGAAGATCCCCTGGAGAAAGAAATGGCAAACCACTCCAGTATTCTTGCCTGGAAAAATTCCATCGACAGAGGAGCCTGGCGGGCTACTCTTTGGGGTCACAAAGAGTCCTTGAGGTCAAGGTCACTAAGAGACACGATTGAGCGACCAACACTTTTCACTTTCGTGACTCCTAAAGCCCTTTAAGCCTATCTGGCCATATAAGAAAACGTTTGTCTTCACTGTTTTAAAGTTTTTAAAAATTGAGGATCCCAAAAGAGCCTTTTGTCAATGTGGTTTATATGTATTAATTTTTACAATATTAGAAATTCAAATCAAGAACTTTAAATATATGTTAAAATTACCATCACATTTTTTATATAACATGTAAAAATCTACATGTTAAATGTTTATGAAAAATATCTTCCATAATAGGGAGAAGAGCATCTGTGATTTATGTGTTTTGCAAATCTTTTAAATATGATACAGTAAGAAAAACAAAAGTTGGATATTTAATATCTGCTCAGTTGCAATGCAGGAGACCCCGGTTTGATTCCTGGGTAGGGAAGATCCTCTGGAGAAGGGATAGGCTACCCACTCCAGTATTCTTGGGCTTCCCTTGAGGCTCAGCTGGTAAAGAATCCACCTGCAATGTGGGAGACCTGGGTTCAATCCCTAGGTTGGGAAGATCCCTGGAGAAGGGAAAAGCTACCCACTCTAGTATTCTGGCCTGGAGAATTCCATGGACTGTAAAGTCCACAGGGTCACAAATACTCGGACACCACTGAGCAACTTTCACTTTNCCTGGGTTCAATCCCTAGGTTGGGAAGATCCCTGGAGAAGGGAAAAGCTACCCACTCTAGTATTCTGGCCTGGAGAATTCCATGGACTGTAAAGTCCACAGGGTCACAAATACTCGGACACCACTGAGCAACTTTCACTTTCACTTTATGCAATTAATCTGTGAAGATACCATATGTCATGAAGCCTCTGGGAACTTCACTTTACTTTCATGTCTCATTATTATGAAAAACAGCTTTGACACTCCAAGGGTCTTAAGAACTCCCAGCTTCCCTGACCATTAACTTCTCGTTCGGAAGCTCTGCAGAATATAAGCTTCATCAGAACACACTTCCTTTATTGTGCTCTTTCTTCTATCTCCAGCACCTAGGACAGTACCCAGTCCAGACCAGGTACCCAAATACTTCTAAACGAACAAATAAATCAAGTACAACAGTATGAAGGATTAGCATGTGTATAACCAGAGCTCACTCATCCCTGATGACTCCTTGGTAAAATATATCTGTTGCTTGATATAACCTTAAAGAGATTCCCAACTGTGAATCTCAATTCACAACTGAGACTGACAATTTACTTTAAATAACAGTATTTTACAACAACACCATGCTTATCTTTGACAAAGGAGCAAAAGGCAATAGCACAATGAAGGAAAGAGAAGACTTCAACAAATGGTGCTGAAACAGCTGGGTATCCACAGGCAAAACAAAAGAAGAAATCTAGACACAAATCTAACACCTTTCACAGATTAACTCAAATCACAGGCCTAGTAAAACACAACAGTATAAAAATCCTAGAAGATAACACAGGAGAAAATATGGAAGACCTTGGATTTGGCAATGACTTTTCAGAAAAATCAAAGGCATGAACCCGGAAAGATTCATCAGCTGGACTTGAAAGTAAAAATGTCTGCTCTGCGATATGATCAAGAGAATGAGAGGACAAACCACAGACTGGGAGAAAATGTTTGCAAAAGACATATCTGATAAAGGACTGTCATCCAAAATATTGCACAGAACTCAGCAAGAAAATGAATATGCCAATTAAATGGCATGCCACAACCACTGAAGCCCCCAGGCCTAGAGCCCAAGCTCCGCATCGAAAGAAGCCGCCACCGCAGTGAGAAGCCCATACAAAGACTAGCCACCACTCGGCCCAACTAGACAAAGCCTGCACAAAGCAATGAAAATCCGGCACAGCCAAAAATGAATTAAAAGGGGAAAAGTGGGCAAAAGACTGTAACAGACACCTCATCAGATATACGGATAGCAAAGGAGCATATGAAAAGGTGCTCCACATCATTTGTCCTCAGGGAAATGCAAATTAAAACACAAATAAAATACTACCTCATACCTTTTAGAATGGCAAAATCCAGGATACTGATAACACCAAATGCTGATGGGCATGTGGAGCAACATTCATTGCTGGTGGGAATGCAAAATTGTATAGCCACCTGGAAGGCAGTTTAGCAGTTTATTCAAAACTGCACATATACCGTAAGATTCAGCAATCATGATCTCCAAAATTTACCCAAAGTAGTTGACAACTTATGTCCACACAAAAACCTGCACATAGATATTTATAGCAGCTATATTCATAATTCCCAAGATGTGGCAGCAACTAAGATGTCTTTCTATAGTGAACAGATAAACTGTGATACATTCATATAATGGAATACAATTCAGAAATTTTAGAAAATGAGCTATCAAGCCACAAAAAGATATGAAGGAACCCTAAATATGTACTGCTAAGTGAAAAAACCCAATCTGAAAAGGCTACATGTTGTATGATTCCAACTATATGACATGCTGGAAAAGGCAAAGGTATGGAGGCAGTAAAAAAAACAGTATTTGCCAGAGACTGGGTGAGAGGGGATGACAGGCGCATCACAAAGGATTTTGAGGGCAGTGAAATGATCCTGCACGCTATAGTTGTGGCTACATTTGTCAAAACTCATACAGCACTAAGTTGTTTCTTTAGCCACTAAGTCGTGTCCAACTGTTTTGTGACTTCATGAACTAGACCACCAGGTTCCTCTGTCCATGGGATTTCCGAGGCAGTAATACTGGAGTGGGTTGCCGTCTCCTCCTCCAGGGGATCTTCCCAACCCAGGGCCTGCACTCGAGTTTCCTGCACTGCCAGGTGGATTCATTACCATTGAGTCATAAGGGAAGCCCACAGCACTCAGAGTGAACCATTAATAATGGGCTTTGGGTCAAACTAGACGCCACATGTCGCAAGGAAGACCCGCATGCTGCCATGAAGATCAAAGATCTCACATGTTGCAACTAAGACACAGCACAGCCAAATAAATTTTTTAAAATATTAAAAAAACAAACAGACTTTTGGACATTAACTAAGATCAAGTATATGGAAACATTTGGTATATTACCAACAACATCTGCGACAAATCACCAAATTAAAAAGACCCAGATTACCCAAGATTTTACTGAAAGCTGCCGTTTCAACCTATTGTATTCATTTTCATAACCTCAGCCTGGGACCGTGTCTGAAATGTGATAAAGACAACAAAGTCTGCTATGAGAGAAACTTCCAACTGACCACCTACCAACCTGTAAAGCATCATGTCAGGAGCTTCATACAGTCTCTACTAATAAAGACTGTATCTCCATTTTGCAGATGAGGAAACTGAAGACCAGAAAAATTAAGTAGTAATAAGAACAGAGCCAGACTGTCTGCTTTGTCCCTGAATCTTACTTTCTTTCAAATAACCCTAAGAAAAGTATGTATAATCTTCTCACTTTTACACAGAGTATTACAACTTCACATCCAACTAATCTTCAATATTCATAAAAACTGACCCCCCAAAAATCCCTAAATTCTTTAAATTACACTTGTAGTCATAGCAAGTAGCTGTTTTTGAATTTTTTTGTATTAAAGTGGAATAACCTAACAGTTATTAAGCCATTAGACATGAAATCAAACCAAAGAATCAAGAAGAGAAGAGGAGAAAGAGAAAAAGAAACAGGGTACTTCTCTAGCAGTCCAGTGGTTAAGACTGAGCTTCCACTACAAGGATCTCAGGCCAGTCTCTGGTCAGGAAACTAAGACTGAACTAAGATTCCACATGCTGCACAGCAAGAATAAAAGCAGCAGGAAGAGATTAAATAGGCTCTCAACCTTTTTAAGTCATACCACATATCACTAAAGAGAATTTGGGGGAACTCACTTGAAATTATTGAAACCATACCAGTCATAATCACAACACAATCACTTCTGCAATATCACCAAGACTCACAGTGTCTAGATAAAAGCAGCCAAATTCTCGTCACTTAGTTACGTAAGTTTGAATACAACTGTTTACTAATCTGATTGGGCTTTATATTCTCTCAGGATGTAAAACTGTCACACATTTCAGCAGATCTTTGTTCTTTTGCTCCATCTTGATGTTAAACTATGTTTTCAAAATTCTTCCCTGTATCTTGTACCCAGTTTTATACTTTAACATACAACCCATCCACCTTCGCTTTCTTCTTGACAAGTAATGGTAGGTAAATAAACAGAGAACAAAAATTTTAAAGCAGATCAACACTGGCAGTAACCTACAAAGAGTTGGTAAAGAACACACAGCTTGAGAAAAGAAGAAATTAAANACTTTAACATACAACCCATCCACCTTCGCTTTCTTCTTGACAAGTAATGGTAGGTAAATAAACAGAGAACAAAAATTTTAAAGCAGATCAACACTGGCAGTAACCTACAAAGAGTTGGTAAAGAACACACAGCTTGAGAAAAGAAGAAATTAAATGAGATAAAAAGTCACACTGAAGAGTCTTAATACATTATATGATTGACAGTTCTTTACTACCTTTATAGAACAATGGAAAATATAGGGGAAAATGCCATATTAAAAAATTCACCGAGGCTTATTCAAACTAAATTACACTCCTTTGAAGTAGTTAAAGAAGCTTTCCTGATGGCTCAGATGGTGAGAATCCGGCTGCAATGTGGGACACCTGGGTTTGAGCCCTAGGTCAGGAAGATCCCCTGGAGAAGGTAACGGCTACCCACTCCAGTATTCTTTCCTGGAGACAAGGATGGACAGAGGAGCCCAGCGAGCTACAGTCCATGGGGTCACATAAGCATCACATCTCAAACTCTAGCCAAATCATTTTAGTTACTTTGAATAAGGATATAACACATGAATTAACTTAGACTCTGTATTTCATCAAACAAAGATTCCATTCTCTGGGCAGGTACCACATTTCTCTACAAAAACTTTTCTGTTTTATTCTCTCGGGTTTAGTTATTTTAAAAACAGCACTAGCACAGTCTCAATCATCTGAGTCCACCTGTTAGTCATGTAACTGAATGCTCCTGTCCACAGCTATGGTCACACTGGTCACAAGTTGGTACTAACAGTACTCCAATTACGGGAAGTTAAAGAGAAAAGTAGACGGGGACCTAATATATAGGTGACGCATTTGTGTGAAGTGAAGCCCAGATGACACCTTGGTTTTCACTGAAGCACTAATACACTGGTAAGAAAACACATCGCGTAGTGACCACACATACAGGATAACTTCGGTGTGCTCAACTCATGAAGAAGCTACAGCGTAAGTCAATTCCGTAAGTCATGTTGTTTCAAGACTTCAATTTTGCAGGTAGTATTCGATATTTTCATAAATTAGTGTAATTTGAAGTTTACTGGCTTTGCAGTTTTTTTGTATTTAATTTGCAAGTTTTGAACTGTCATCAACATCAGACAGAGTTGATCAGATCCCTGGTTCCTGCTGTGTGAACTGTCACTGACTCTATGCACTCTTGGTGTTCCTGCCTCACCAGGTGCCTCCTCAGTTTCCTTTACTGATTCCTGCTATTCTCCCCAAACTCTTGATATTAGTTGTTTTCCATGGTCCACTTTTCTTCACTTTGGTAATCTCATTCAGTCTTTTTAAAATTTCACTGTTACTGTCATAGACCTCAACATTTTTATGTCCAGATTAAAAAACAAAACAAAAAAACCTCCCAGATTTGTCTTAAACTACAGATGTGTACGCCCAGCTGTCTCCTAGACATTCCCACAGCTTGCGTGCAGAGCCACTGGGTCATGTCCAACTCTTCGCACCCGCACAGACTGTAGCCCGCCAGGCTCCTCAGTTCATGGGATTCTCCAGGCAAGAATACTGGAGTGGGTTGCCATTCCCTCCTGCAGGGGATCTTTGCAACCCAGGGACTGAACCTGGGTCTCCTGCATTCCAGGTGGATTCTTTACATCTGAGCCAGACGTTTCTACAGGAGGGTGGTCAAATCTGAACTCCTTATCTTCTTCCAGAATACTCAACAATAGCCTTCCTCTCACTTCATGGAAACTTCATCCTTCCAGATACTCATTCCAAAAGTCTTGAAGTCATCCTTGATTCTTCTCTGCATACCCACGTGTAACCACCAGGAAATCTTGTACCTCCCTGAGAAATGAATCCAGACTCCAACCACTCCTCATCACCTCTACTGCTACTGTATCATTATCTTTCAGCTGGATTACTGCAATACCCTTCTAACCAGTCACCCTGCTTCCATCTTTGCCTCCCCCCCAACAACCAATTCAGAGCACAGCAGTAAGAAAAAAAATCTATCAAAATCTCCCATATCCAGGTAAAAGACAAATCCTACAACAGTCTACAAGACCCTGCACAGTGCTGACATGTCCCCATTACTGTCTGACTTCATTTCCCACCTCTTCCTTCCTCACTGGCTGACTTGGCATCCTGAGGGTAGGTTGCTCCTTTGGGTCTCTGCCTTAAAATACTTTTCTCCGAGATAACCACAGGACTCTCACCTCCTTCTAATCTTTGCTTGTATACTTCCTTCTCAATGAGGGCTATCCAGTCTCCTCTATTTAAATAAAACAGTTACCACACTCTGCCCACTGACCCCTTCTCCTAATCCTTGTTTATTCACTGTTGTCACTCTTTGCCTCTCCTCCTCTTCCTCCCCCTCCTCCATTTCTACTCTATTGTTGTCCATAAAATGTACTACCATCTATCAGGCTACACAATTTACTGATCTGTTAGGGTTGTTGGCAATATGGTTGTTGTTGTAACCCTTCCTCCACCACCTGGAAAATGGGAAATTTGTCCAGTTCAATGGTGTGTCCCAAACACTTCCACAGTGTCTGACACAGTGTAGGCTCAATAAATATGTTAGCTGAATAAAGAAAGCAGGAGAGCTTTGGACTTCTGAGCAATAATATCCAAAGCTAGATGTAATAAAGCAATACTTGTTAAAATCCACAAGAAAATGATTAAACACAGAGAAAACAGAGCAGAAAGAACAAGTATTAACTACAAGGAAAATTATACAAATAGGTCCAAGAAAAAGTAACCATTTACTATATGGCTCAAATTGTAACGTTTACAGTCATAATAATGCAAACACAAAATTACAATGTTACTAAATTAGGAGAGTATAGGAATGGATGGTAAGGGTCTGTACATGTGACAGGGGCGGGAAAGGCAGTTAGACACACAACAAGAATAGGGCCTAAAACTGAAATCCTGAAGTAGCAACATGAGCATGTAATCTAGAAACAATGAAAGTAAATCAAATATAATCACTTCAAAGAGGTTAAAGTAGTTGCCTCTGGAAAAAGACATCTGGAGAGGAATATGGCAGGCAGTTTTTCTTTAAAAAAAAAAAAAAAAAGCCTAGTGCAATATTTCATTTTGGATTATTTTTGCAGGTAAACTCTAGACTAAAAGAAAAAGAAGTTCAAAAACTTGATATGAACTGTCACAAACTGAATGCATTACTTAAGACATTACAAATATAAATTTGTTTTCAAAGATCTGATTCCAAGTATTGGCTAAGATCTGCGGAAACATACTTTCCCTACACTGTTGGAATGTCCACGATGAAGGTTTCTAAGAATATTTGGCAGTTTGTATACTCTCTGATCCAGTAGTTTTTCTTTCAAGAGTCTATCTTATGACTTACACATTGGCAAAGGTGTGTACATATGGATGCCTACAGTAACCCTATTTGTAAGAGCAAATAAACTGAAAACTGTTCTAGATGAAGAAAGTGACTAAATGATGATCCATACAACAGAACAGTATGCTGCCTTTTTTTTCTTTTAAATAAACAGACTCATACCTACTAACATATAAGAATCAAATTGTTTAAACAGGGAGAGGGGAAAAAAGCCCACAGAATCCCATTTATATTAGAAGAGAAAAAAGAGATAGCTGTCTTTTTATATATGTACGCATGTACATACGTACCATGTAATGGGACAGAAAACTAGAAGGGCATCCAAATTGCCAAATGTGGTTTAAAGACTTAAGGAATTAGAAAGGGGGAAAAGGAGGTTAAATTCAGAACCAGAAATCACAAAGACTAGAGTTAAGACCACTGAACTACAAATACATACACAAAATATCAAGATGGAAGAACATATAGACTACAGAGTATACACACAAATTTCATCATTTGGAATTACACAGTTTAGGGAAGCCCCTCAAACATGTATACTGACAAGTAGTAATCATTTAAAGGGAAAGTATCTACAATGATTAAGTCAGATCAAAGAAACTGACTTTAAAATGTCTATCTTAAAAGAATGTGTAACACACACAGACTAGAAACTACACCAAAATGTCCACAATGGTTACACTTTTCAATTACCACATTAGGAATGATCATGAGGAAGGTGGGGGTTGCATTTCTGTATGTATTTCTCAAATGCTCCATAAAACATATCTATTACTTTGGGGATTTAAATTTAGTGCCTATTTTGTGTCCCCACACTCTTCTGCTAACAAACTGCTGGTGATTTCACACACAAATTTAAACATTAAGAGAGCAAGAGTTGATTTTGCCACTGCTTTTTTTTCTTAAAAATGTCTCAAATAGATGACTACTTACTTATAGGGAAAAATTATTTAAAAAACAGCCTCTTCATATTTTTAAAACCCTACATATTTCAAATACATGTACATATATTTTAGTTTATATAAAAAAACTTAAACTTAGCACTTTAAAAGTTAATTCTAAAAGACAAAACTTATCTGATCACCTCTCCAAGCAAAATCAAAAGAATGTCTGCAGAAATTAACTCAGAAACTGTCTGTATTAACAAAATATCCAAAGCTGTCCCCAACAAAGCTAAATCAGGGACCCTGACAAAACAAAAAAAAACCCACAACTCAACTTTAGCTGAGCTCAGAAGAGCTAAAAGGTAAAACACAAAGGCAGGAAAAAGCAAGTTTTAACAATTAGATTATTTCATTTAGTCAAATCAAGAACTGAAGTACAAAAGTTAGTGTACAACATACTTAATTTTGCTGTATCAACCATTATTAGGCTAAGCCTGTCAATTATGACAATAACAAGTACAACACTTCCTATAAAATTCAAGACTGGCATTAAATTCATTTTCTAAGAAAATATTTCTCACTGGTAATACCAGCTTTATAAATATAGATTCATTCTCCAAAGATTTTTTCCTCTATTTCTTTTTCTACTCTCACATGCTCCCAACTTCCCTGCTATTCAAAATAAGCAAAAACAAAAGCCACAAGTAAGTTCAACATGACTGGGCAACCTCAAACCTAATAAAAGATCTTTGCCAATATCATTTTGGTCACTGTGGTTCAAACCTGGAGAATAAATTGAACTTTAATGAACTGTATTACCTGTTATCTTTCAGCCTAGAGTTCTGGAAGACTTACTCCCCCTCTCCACAAAAATCAAAATAAAAGTAACGGGATAAATGGGAGCTGGTCACAATAGTGTGCAAAATGCGTTAAGTTGTATCCTTAAAATCTTGAGCACATTTCTATATGTAGTTATCCTATATGTCTTCAAAAAAGTTTACATTGAGGGGAAGAGAAGTAATACTCCAAGTATTCTACAATTTCCTGAGAACAGTAAACATCAGGTGTCATAGCTGGTGACATATTACAGAATCTTCTCTCCCGGCCTCGGCTCAGTTTCTCACTCTCCTCTATGCCTTCAACCAGCTGCAGTACAGTAGTCACTAACTATAAACACTGTACTGATGGCTTCACTCATGCCTGCTTTAGAAAATACAATAGAAGCATCAAATACAGACTTACCACTTCCTTCCTTCTTAGAATGGAAGTAGTGACCCAGGCCTTTGGGCAGTGTCCTCTCGCCCCCTCAGACTTCACTCTTCTATCCCCTCTGTCTCCCGCATTCAACTCTTTTTCTACTGGACCATCCCCTGACACCTGAACATGCTCTAGTATCTACCATCTGGCTTCTGTGATGTTCTTCTACCTCACTGAATCATTCTGGATGTCTCATAGATACCTTTAAATCCAACATATCAGAACTTCAAGTTTATTTGCTGTTCTGTTTTTTGAGTTTTGTTGTTATCTGCAAACCCCCTCCTAGTTCTTTCATTCCTGGTAAACAGCACTATGATTCACAGTTGCTCAAGCCAGAAACCACCTAATTCTTTCCTTCCCTCACCTCTCATATCTAATCCATCAGTAAGCCCTGTTAATTCTGTCCCCAAAAATACATCTCGAATCCATCCACTTCTCTTCATATTCACAGCCACCACCACCTTAGTCCAGGTCATAATCAACTACTGTGCTTTCTGATCTGCACGTTAGTTGTGCAGTCATGTCCAACTCTTTGCGACGCCACGGACTGCAGCCCACCAGGCTCCTCTGTCCATGGGATTTCCCAGGCAAGAATACTGGAGTGGGTTGCCACTTACTTCTCTAGGGGATCTTCCTGACCCAAGGACTGGACCTGGGTCTCTGGCAGCGCAGGCAGATTTCTTTACTGAGCCACCAGGGAAGCCTGATCAAAGAAGTGGCCTTCTATTCTCTAAAGAGCTAGGTATTTGAGCTCAGTCGTGTCCAACTCTTTGCGACCGCGTGGACTGTAGCCTGCCAGGCTACTCTATCCATGGAATTTTCCAGACAAGAATACTGGAGTGGGTTGCCATTTCCATCTGCAGGGAACCTTTCTGACCCAGGGATCTAACTCACGTCTATTGCAGCTCCTGCATTGGCAGGCGGATTCTTTACCACCTGAGCCACCGGGGAAGCCCCCCAAAGAGCTAAAGCAATCTTAAAACAAGATTGTTACTCCTTTAATTAAAACCTTTCGATAGCTTCTCAGTACCCTTAAAATTCACATTCCTTACTTTGACTCTGCAGGATCTGATCCTTGCCTATCTCCCCCCCTCATCCATTTGATCTAGTAACACTCTCTTTTCTCAGTTCCTGGAACAGTCCATGTTCATTTTTGCCTAAGGGTCTTTACTTCTGCTGCTCCTTCAACCTCATATTCTCCCTTCTCTCCTTCAAAGAAGTCTTTATCCTTTTAACATAGCTTAAATAGCAAAGCAGGGCTTCCCAGGTGGCTCAGTGGTAAAGAATCCACCTGCCAATGGAGGAAAGACGGATTTGATCCCCGGGTCAGAGAGATTCCCCTGGAGAAGGAAATGGCAACCCACTCCACCATTCTTGCCTGAGAAATCCCACGGACAGAGGAGCCGGGCGGACTACAACTCATGGGGTCGCAAGAGTTGGACACAACTTAGTAGCTACACAGCCAATATCACCATTTCTCACAGCAAGACTCCCTTCCACCATTACTCTTTCCTCCTTTATAGTATGTATCACAATTTGTAATTCTGCTTTCTTCCCTTACCAGACTGTAAGTAGTAATAGAGAAATTAAGTAACTTATTCAACAACTACTTTTTTAAATTATTTAAATACTTTCTTTGTTAAGTAATGTGTTTTTAAATGCAACAGTAAGCATTGTCCCTGCTTTTGCAGAGCTTAAGGTCACAAACAACCAGTAACAGATGCTAGACACACATCCAGATCTGGCTCTTAACCACTTGGCTACACTGCCTCTAGCTGCAGGACACTGGCTCAAGGGGCAGCAATATGCTTAGTAGATGCTCACTTGCTAATGGAAACTAAGGCTTGGAGAGTTAAGTCATCTGCCCCAAGGAGCAGACAGATTACCTGAGGAACTAAGTACAGTCATGAAAAAAGGCAGAGATACATTTAAGAATGGAGAATGTTCAAGAAACAAAAAAGAATCCAGTTTAATCGGGTATGGCAAAGAAGAAATGCTGGAGGATAAGGCTAGAAGAGCATAATAAAACAGTGTGAAGGTATAGCCATTCAATAAATATCTATTGAGCACCAACTACATGCCAGCAATAGTAATAAACTCTAGACAGGGGTGATCAAGGCAAAGTCCTCATAGAGACTGCAGTTTATATCTGTGAAGGCAAAGTAGAAGAGAAAAATTACAGTTCAGAGGAATATATCTTGTAGTAGGGTCAGACAGAAAGTGCTATGGGAACAGAGAGATGACATCCAATTCAAGGCGGGGCATCCAGGAAGAGCACGTCAGTTAAGTGATGTCCAAGCTGAGATTACAGAGCTTAGTTGGAAGAGACTATGTGGTGTGCACAAGCCCTTGCAAGTATGTAATTGAAAATGGCAGGAAAGTAACAAAAGCCAGCTTCAGTTGGAATTGTCGACTAGATAGTGTCAAGGAACTTGGGACTTTAAACTGAAGGCTTTAAGTCACCTATGTCAGAAAGCTCCCTCAAATGGCAGCAGAAAAGCTGAAGGGAGGAGATGGAGACCAAAAGCAAATAGATATTTAGAAAGTAGAAGAGGGCTGAATGCACATGTGAAAACAAGGGAGAGAAGCAATGCCAGATCTCTGGCAATAACCAGAGAGCAGAAAAATCAGGTCTCTATAGCTAACTGACAGAGAAGGCGATGGCACCCCACTCCAGTACTCTTGCCTGGAAAATCCCATGGACGGAGGAGCCTGGTGGGCTGCAGTCCATGGGGTCGCTAAGAGTCGGACACGACTGAGCGACTTCCCTTTCACTTTTCACTTTCATGCATTGGAGAAGAAAATGGCAACCCACTCCAATGTTCTTGCCTGGAGAATCCCAGGGACAGGGGAGCCTGGTGGGCTGCCGTCTATGGGGTCGCACAGAGTCGGACACGACTGAAGCGACTTAGCAGCAGCACCAGCAGCAGCAGTAGCAGCATGACTAACTGATACAGAAGATGAGCGCCTTGAACGGTTGGAAACAAAGGTTTTAGTTTAGGATACATAAATTGGAAGCACCTTGGTATGTGAAAGTAGAAAATGACATGCAGGGAAAGACACGGTTAAAGGAATGAGAAGATAAACCACAGATTGGGAGAAAAGGTTTGCAAAAGACCTTTATCTGATAAAGGACTGTTAACCAAAATAAAGCCCAACTCTCAAAACTCAATAAGAAAATGAACATGTCAATTTAAAAAATGGGTAAAAGACCTTAACAGACACCTCATCAGATATACAGATGGTAAAGGAGCATAAGAAAAGGTGCTCCACATCATTTGTCATCAGGGAGATGCAAATTCAAAACAAAAATAAGATACTACCACACACCCTTTAGAATGGCAAAATCCAGGACACTGAAAACACCAAATGCTAGCAGGCACTTGGTGCAACAGGAACTCTCATTCATCGCTGGTGGGAATGCAAAATGGTACAGCCACTTGAAAGGCAGGCTGGCAGTTTACTACAAAACTAAACAGGGACTTCCCTAGTGTTCCAGTCGCTAAAATGCCGAGCTCCCAATGCAGGGGGCCTGAGTTCCATCCCTGGTCAGAGAATTCGATCCCACATGGTGCAACTAAGACCCAGCATAAACAAAGAAAGAAAGAAACTAAACATATTCTTACCATATCCAGCAAATCATGCTCCCTGTATTTATCTACCCAAAGGAGTTGAAAACTTATGTCCATAAAAAACCTGCACACAGATGTTGACAGCAGTTTTATTCATAATTCCTAAGACATGGCAGCAACTAAGATGTCTTCTGGTAAGTGAGTAGATAAATAAACTGGTACACTCAGACAATGGAATAATACTCAGCACTAAAAAAGAACCAAGCTATCAAGCTCCAAAAAGACATGAAGGAAATTTAAATGCACATGACTAGCAGTCATGCATTGGAGAAGGAAATGGCAACCCACTCCAGTGTTCTTGTCTGGAGAATCCCAGGGACAGAACACCCTAGTAGGCTGCCATCTCTGGGGTCGCACAGAGTCGGACACGACCGAAGCGACGTAGCAGCCGTCAATGTGAAAGAGGTACATACTGTATGATTCCAATTATGTGACACTCTGTAAAGGATAAAACTATGGACACAGTAAAAAGATCAGTGTTTGCCAGAGTTTAAGGAAGAGGGAGGGATGAAGAGGTAGACCACATAGGATTTTTAGAGCAGAGAAACTATTTCTGTGTGATACTATTAACAGTGGATACATATCATTTGTCAAAACTTGTAAAACATAACACCAAGAGTGAACCATAAGGTAAACCATAACCTTTGAGTGATAGGTGTAGGTACATCAATTGTAACAAATGTATCACTGTAGTGGAAGATGTTGATAATGGGGGAAGTTATGCATGAGTAGGGCAGAGTATATGGGAAATCTCTGAACTTTCTGTTCAGTTCTGCTGTGAACCTAAAACTGCTCTAAAAAGAAGTCATTAAAAAAAAAAAAAACAACCTATAAGCAAGAGAATACATGGGTCTAGGTTTCACAAGCAAAGAAATCTGAGTGTCATAAGAATATATTAATAGAAATAGTAGGTCAGGAAACAAGTCTGTACTGAGTGTCAGCCACTGAGGATATAGGAATAAAAGACCACAATCCCTGCCCTTTTGCAGTAGAAACTCTAGTAACTCTAGCCATGGAAAACCAAATGACTCAAAATGCATTAGAAAAATCTTTCTTAAAGAAACCATTAAGGATTTTTTTAGGGAGGAAAAGTTTATACCTAGGTTTTTCTTTAGGGGTGGGTAGGAAGTCTGAGGTGTTACATATATTGATTTTGTTTGTAGTGAGGTCTAGAGCAAAAATAACCAAAACTTAAAACATTTTATAAGACGTATATGGATATTTCATAATTATACCCGAAGTCTGTAAAACAGATCTAAGGCATGAAAAACTTCAATCTCTAAAAACCAAGTAAATCAATTCCTTCAAAATACGAAGTTGTTATTCTGCAAATTTACTGAACTTTGCTTACCCTCCTTATGTAAGACCTGTTTTCTAAACACTGTATAAGCTGAAAATAAAATCCTATTCTCCATATTACGTCACTGTTGCCATAGCTAGATGTTTCCTTTGTAACTTCAATTAATCGTAGCCTAACATTCTTTTAAATTATAGATATTAAAGTATATTGTTCTACAACAATTTTGTAAAAATTTCCCAAAGCTTAGAACACATTACACTAAATTGAATTAAATTTCTGAATTTGTAGCTTATGTAATATTTATCCTGAAAAGTTCCTCATCTATCATTTAAATTGTACTTCAGCTTAAAATATTATTAAATGTTCAATTATGCTGCAAAGTGTCAAGAGGGGTCATGCAAAGCAATTCTATAACAGTTAAAGAAACTATTTTGGCAAAGCCAACTTTAGGGTTGCAACTAATTATTCCAGATCACAAATGTCTGTTGCATATTTTAATTCCCAGAACAAAAAAATTACATAATCTGTACAGTCCATTTGAGGTCAAAATCTACTTGTCATGAACTTCTAACAGCTAACCAAAATCCTCTCCTCCACAATTTAAGCCAGTATCTCCCAAAACAAAATTACCAGACCATTACATTTATCACCACACTACACTCTGCTCTTCAGTAATGTCCAAACGAGATGGTGATACCATAGACACCTAACACTCAGAAACTCACTGTTTCACTTTTCTAAGTTAAGACCTCAAAAACAAACTGACCCATGAATTTGATTAAATTCTAGATCACACAAGACTTACCCAGATGTCTTACTACAGAAATTTTCCAACGCCATCATCTTCAAACGCCTGGACATTTATCATCTAAACCTCTTGTTTTCATTTTTACGAACTAACAAAATGCACTAAAAGAAAACCTATGCAGTTCCAACGTATCCAACATGACAAAATAATCTCATAAATCTAGGCATTAAACAACAGCCTTGGCAGCAAACATTTACTGAGCACTTACGGGCCTGCCACTGCTCTAAGCCTTAAGCCCTTCACCTATTATCTCATCAATTCTCCCAACAATCCTACGAGGTAGGTACTGTTATTACTCTTATTTTGCAACTACAGAAAAAGAGGCACAGTGAGGTTAAGTATCTTGCCCAAGGTCACAAACCGGTGGGGCAGGACTGGAACCAAAGCAGGTAGTCTGACTTCAGAGTCCGCGCTCCCAACGTTCAACTGCTGCAAGAGTTAACAATTTACCCTTGACAGCTCCTTATCAAGAAATGGTAAATGTTCAACAGCTAAAACCGGCCAGTGCGATCCCTGCCCTATATCCGTGCTCACGGCTTCTACGACTTTGACAAATCGGCTGCACCATCTGATTTTCCGAACACACAAACTGGACTTCTCTGGATGTCAGAGCAAATTCTCAGTCTTTCCAGGAACGGGAAGAGAAAAACCTACGCAACACTGTGGCCCAGATTATCCACATTCCCAAATAATAAATCTGGGAGCGTCCAGAAAGGCCCCCAAACTACCCGACAAACGAAGCCTAGGAAAACCAACGTTTGCAATAAAAAGCTGGAGCTTCCCTGGCAAATCGTTCACGCGATCTCCTCTCTAACGACATAAACAAGGGAGGAGGCTGCATTCTTCCCACCGCACAATGAAAGCGCAGGCCGGAGCGGGAAAGAACGCAGCGCAATCGGGGACGACAGCTCCCGGGGTCGGGGGCAGGCAGGGGAGGCCAAGGACGGCTGAGTCGCCCCGTCCTGCCCCCGGGCCGGTGCGGGGAGGGGCCGGAGGGGAGGGCCGGCCACTGCCCGCACTCAGCTGACCTCCGCCATGTTGGCCGCAAACCCCGGGACCCTTCGCAACAAAGGCCNGTCATTCAGGGTACTTAACAAAGTATATACCAGAGCAAAAGCTAGTGTCAGACCTTAAACTGGGTTTCCATGTAAGAGCCTCTATAAAAATAGTGTGAAAACAAAAAGTACTTTTTATGTGAGACTTTAGAAACCACCAGGGAATAGTCTCGCATTGTGTCCAAGTTCCTATCAATAGGAAATCATTTTAGATGGGAAGTTTTTATGCAAGCGCCCCTGAGAACACAAAACTTTCGGCTTGAAAGTGAGAGGCACACATTTATTAATATCTTTAGGTACTAATGCAAGCTGCTAACTTCCAGCTTCCCCCAACAAATCTGTAGACTGTGTCTGTGGTGATACTTCCACTTCTGTTCTCAACCTAGTACTTGCTTTTTGTGGCTACTCTCTTCCTCCGGGACCATTAGCACAGTGTTTCTTGAGGTTGGGAAAGTAAAAAATCACGTGTTCTTAACCGCAAGCTATACTACTAATATGCTGGTCCCGAAAGCCCAAAAGTCACTTGAAGAACTTGGGTGAATTATATAGGCCCCTGCAGTAATTTCTTCAACAATAAATTCTGACAGGTTCTGTTATACATTGCTTGGTCGGGCTTGGAGTTTACTGACTGAAGACATTATTTATTCATTCTTCAACACAGTGTTGGGTTCTAGGAGTACAGAGCCACTAGTCTTGCATTCATGTGTATAGTATCTAGTGGGGAACATAAAAAATCAGTCTTACAAATCTATGACTACAACTGGGGAAAATGTTACAAAAAGGGTGGTGGACGGTCCGTGGTGCTAAGAAGGTATGTAACAAGCCAGGTATCTAATATGACAGGTGACTAAGTAAAGAACCTAAAGGATTAGAAGGAATTAACCAGTTAGAGATGGACAAGGAGCAACGGACTGGTTCCAAATTGGGAAAGGAGTACGTCAAGGCTGTATATTGTCACCTTGTTTATTTAACATATATAAACAGTACATCATATGAAATGCTGGACTGGGTAAAGCACAAGCTGCAATCAAATTGCAATTGCAGGGAGAAATTTCAATAACCTCAGATATGCAGATAACACCACCCTTATGGCAGAAAGCAAAGAGGAACTGAAGAGCCTCTTGATGAAAGTGAAAGAGGAGAGTGAAAAAGCTGGCTTAAAACTCAACATTCAAGATACAAAGATCATGGCATCTGGTCCCAACACTTCATGGCAAATAGTTGGGGAAACAGTGAC
The DNA here is from genome assembly GCA_006410875.1 of Neotragus pygmaeus. NCBI lineage: Eukaryota > Metazoa > Chordata > Mammalia > Artiodactyla > Bovidae > Neotragus > Neotragus pygmaeus. The sequence goes on along the minus strand of SJYV01045352.1, from coordinate 1,660,020 downwards.
AGACTTTTATTTTCTTGGGCTCCAAAATTACTGAAGATGGTGACTGCAGCCATGAAATTAAAAGACACTTGCTCCTTGGAAGAAAAGCTATGACAAACCTAGACAGCGGAGACGTTAACTTTATGGACAAAGGTCCGTGTTACGGTTTTTCCAGTAGTCATGTATGGATGTGAGAGTTGGACCATAAAGAAAGCTGAGCGCTAAAGCATTGATGCTTTTGAACTATGGTGTTGGAGAAGACTCTTGAGAGTCCCTTGGACTGCAAGGAGATCAAATCAGTCAATCCTAAAGGAAATCAGTCCTGAATATTCATTGGAAGGACTGATCCTGAAGCTGAAACTCCAATACTTTGGCCACCTGATGTGAAGAACTGACTCATTGGAAAAGACCCTGATGCTGGGAAAGATTGAAGGTAGGAGGAGAAGGGGATGACAGAGGATGAGACAGTTGGATGGCATCACCGACTTGATGGACATGAGTTTAAGCAAGCTCCAGTCCATGGGATCACAAAGAGTCGAACAAGATGGCTGAGCGACTGAACTGAACTGAACCAGTTGGGGGTCAGGGGTGACTTACTGGAAAGTGAAGGACTTGAAAAAAATGAAAGGCATTTCAGAGGAAAGTGAAAGTGAGTGAGTTGCTCAGTCGTGTCCGACTTTGCCACCCCATGGGCTGTATGTAGCTCACCAGGCTCCTCTTTCCATGGAATTCTCCAGGCAAGAATACTGAAGTAGGTAGCCATTTCCTTCTTCAGGGAATCTTCCCAACCCAGGGATTGAACTCGGGTCTCCTGCATTGCAAGCAGGTTCTTTACTACCTGAGCCACCAGGAAAACCCTATTTCAGGAGAAAGCCTTTCCCAATTCCTGGAATGGAGAGCAACTCCACTGCAGATTTTTTTCCTGGGAGGTGAGAGAAGGGCGCAAGTTATAGGTAACTGGTGTAAACAGTGACACTGAGAAAGCCAATAGAGTTCAGAGACTGCTGGGTTTTGTGGGCCAAGGTGCCCAAATTATGTACTGGACAGCACTTCTCAGGCTAGTGAGGCTGAAAAAGCATTCATTCACTCAGGAATAAACTTGAAACTGAGCCTCAGCTAAAAGGTAGGAGGAGGAAAATGAAAAATCCTTCCAAACTGAGGTCAGATATGGAAGGGACAATCACAAAAGGAAAATGTGTGTCTAAGTCACAGTGTGACGGGGAGGTAGAGTTTGGCTGAAACTGGCCAAAATGAGCAAAGGGTGACCCGAGAACACTTCAGTCTAGGCAAGAAATGAAGGCCTGAACCAAACAGCTGGCAACAGACTTTGAACGTCTTGGAGAGACAACTGGCTCTAGAGAGCAATCAGGTGGATTTAGGGAAGGTAGGATGTGGAGATCAAAGAGCTGAGGCTGGTGATGATGACAAAAATACAGTAGAAATAGTTTTTGTTGTTTAGTCACTACGTTGTGTCTGACTCTTTTGAAAGCCGATAGACTGTATTAGTGACCATTCTTAAGCATCTGCTCTGTTTCAGTCGCATGCATTATCTCATTACTCCTCACAAAAACTCCATAAACCAATGCCATGATTATCCCCGTTCGATCTATGAGGCAGCCGAGGCATGAAGAGGTCAAATAACTTGCCTAAGGTCACAGAGCTACTAATTGGCAAGAGGCAGGATTCAAACCCAAGCTCTTCTTCCATGCTCTGCTCTAAAGCCTATTCTGAGATTTTTAGGTTGGTAAATGGAGATGGACAGAGAGGAAACAAAGAAAAGTAAATTCTTGTTTTGGAGGCATTAGGTGTGAAGTGCCTGGGGAACGTGCAGAAAGAAGCTGGAAACAGAAGCCCAGGACTTAGGAAGGAGGTTGTGGGTCATTCTCCACAGTCCCGGCTCCACCTAACCCAACTCTATCCTAGCCCACCCCTGTTTAGGGTGGAGCAGAGATGTGTGTTCTAATAGATTCTCTGGAGTCACAGAGAACAGAGCCTAGTAGGGGAATTAATAAGGAAAACCCAGGTTTCTTTTTCAACAGTCATTTTGAGGTTTGTCAATTTCAATTCACTTAAGGCAAAACTGGACATTACAAGATGGAATATGGGATGTACTTTTAAGATAGAATTCAATAAACTAAATTAAAAAGATAGATATGAATGGAACACTATTCAGCCATAAAAAAGAAATAATGTCATTGTAGCAACATGGACTGTAGCCTACCAGGTTCCTCCGTCCATGTGATTTTCTAGGCAAGAGTACTGGAGTGGGTTGCCATTTCCTTCTCCAGGGGATCTTCCAGACCCAGGGGTCGAACCCCAATCTCCTGCATTTCAGGCAGGCGCTTTACCCTCTGAGCCACCAGGGTTCAGCAACATGGATGGCCCTAGAGATTAAAGCCAAGAAAGAAAGAAAATACCATATGATATCACTTAAACGTGGAATCTAAAATATGACACAGATGAACTTATCAAGGAAACAGAGACTCACAGACATAGAAAACAGACTTGTGGCTGCCAAGGGGGAGGGATGGGTTGGGAGTTTGGAATTAGCAAGTACGAACTATTATATATAGAATGGATAAACAACAAAGTCCTATTTTTAGCACAGAACTATATCCAACATCCTATAATAAACCATAATGGAAAATAATATGAAAAAGTGTGTATATATATATATATATATATACTAAATCACTTTGCCATACAGCAAAAATTAACACAACATTGTAAATCAACTATACTTCAATAAAATTAATTTTTTAAAAATGAAATGAGGAAGGCTTCCCAAGTGACCCACAGGCAAGGAATCAGCTGGCCAATGCAGGAGATGCAAGAGACAGGAGCCCAATCCCTGGGTCAGGAAGATCCCCTGGAGTAGGAAATGGCACCCCACTCCAGGAATCTTGCCTGGGAAGTTCCATGGGCAGAGGAGCCTGGCCAGCAACAGCCCAAGGGGCTGCGCAGAGTCATACATGACTGAGTGACTGAGCAAACGTGGAATGATGTAAGCCAGTGGGACACAATTCTCTCTACTTTTGCAAAAGCTACTTCTTTATAAAGAGAGCTGAGAGCGTTGATCTCAAGGAAAACCTGGTATTTTCTTAGAAGAGAGAGGAGACTCCCAGATTCCCTCAGTTTTCAAACTTAACCTTCCTTTCCCATTGAGATTTGAGCTGTGTCTCATCAAAGTCTGAGGAACATTCTACCTTTTTTTAATTTTTAGAGGTAGACATGAAACAAACATATGGTATATACAAATGTGTAGATAGGCTTAACATATAGTGACATTACAGCTTACCAGAGTTAGGGTTTAAACTTTGCCCATTAAAAAAAAGTAAGTATAATGAAAATTATCCTTGAAAATCCTTTGAATTGCCCATAGGTTACAGTGCATATTGTTTTGTGGCAATCAAAATTCCAAACATCATGCTTTGCCAAAATCAAATTTTGGCCCTCATATCCCTGTCCCTTCTCCCTGTTAGACCATTAATACACATTAATCAACAGCATTTTGCCATCCAAAAATGACACTAATTCCTTTGGCCCCGTGCTGGAGTACCTTATAAATTGGTGGATTCTTTTAAGCTGCAGGAGTGCCCAGGACAAAGTGTTGTCTGAAGATACCACAAGTCACTTACGAAGTGTCAGAAGCAACTTCTGTTTCTGGAATTCTCAAACTTGATTTTCTTGGCTAGGTTGGTACATGCTCTCCTGTAGAAAAGTTGAAACTACTGCTTCCTTCTCCCCCTTCCCTTTTATACAAAACTAGCTCATGAGAATAATCACATCCCCACTAATCTCATCTAGATTCGGGAGGGGCTTAATCTGGTTTAGTTAATTCCTACTGAGGGTATCTCTTTCAGAAAATTCTGAGAGAGATGGGAATACCAGGCCACCTGACCTGCCTCTTGAGAAATGTGTATGCAGGTCAGGAAGCAACAGTTAGAACTGGACATGGAACAACAGACTGGTTCCAAAGAGGAAAAGGAGTACATCAAGGCTGTATATTGTCACTCTGCTTATTTAACTTATATGCAGAGTACATCATGAGAAATGCTGGACTGGAAGAAGCACA